>OZ026842.1:32115754-32464994 GCA_964023205.1 Lutraria lutraria | reverse complement strand
TGATAAGTAGTTAGCCTAGTTGTGCATCCATTAAGCTTGTCTTGGTTGTTAAATTTTCACTGAGTTATGGCCCTTTGTTGTTTTTATACAGTGTATATACAATATCTCAGTAACTACTCATAGGAATTCAATGAAACTTCACAGAAGTTATAAAAGTAAGCCAAGTTGTGCATGCAATAACCAGGTTTTGTTTGGATTAATTTTCACTGAGTTATGGCCCTTTGTTTTATACAATTAGGCAAATTTTGCCCGTACCATTTCTCAGCAACTTACACACATGCAGGAATTCAGTGAAACTTCTTAGAAGTGATAAGTAGTTTGCATGTGTTGTGCATGTCCACAATAGGTTTTGTCCAAGTAAATTTTAATGAGTTATGGCCCTTTGTTATTTTTTATATAATGTATATTAGAAACTGGTCAGGATATATCTAAGCAACAATTTGCAGGTATTAAAAAAATGAAAATGCATTATATTTCCCTCTGTAAAATGTAACAATAACTGTGTCAAGGCCGCATCTGGGGGTATTCATCACCTTTAGTGATAGTTCTAGTTTTACCCTGATACTGTTGATCAATTTTCCCCCCATTTTTCAGATGTGTATAGAAGCCAGTCAAACACTTCATTCCAGGAAAACAGGACTGGGTTTTATACTGTACCAATATGGCATGCCAGTAATCTCCCAGAGGTTTGTACTTAATCTTGTTCAAATGTCCATTTTCTTTCTGTGGAAGTTTAAAAGGCTGAAAATATTTGCTATCCTGTCATATTCTTATTTTTTATCATTTTGTGTACTATGAACAATACTTAAATGAAACGAGATGGAGCAATTGAAATTCACATTTGTACCCCAAAGTCACCAGCAAGGTCAAGGTCAATAACTTGGTTTCAACATGGTCAAGGTCACATGGTCGGTTACCAGGTTACTTCAAGGGCATTCATTATTTAGTGACATTACTTACCAAAGAGTTCATAGAAAACAGATGAAATATTAAACCAAACAAAAATAGATAAAAATTGCCAATTGTGTAGTGCATGTATATTAAGACCAGCCTTGGTGGCGAGTGGTTAAGGTTGCTGACTTCAAATCGCTGTAACCTCTCACTGATAGAGGGTCCTGGGTTCAAGCCCCCGCTACCAACCATGTGTCTTTATGTGAGAAAGTAGGCAGTTGCTTATGGAGGAATTAGGAGTCCAGTACTGGTTCTTCTCAGGAACGATGGTTAGGTGAACTGTCTGCCTCATAGGACTTACTGTTGAAAAGGGCCGTAAAACTCAATATAAATGGATGGAAAACAAAACATGTACATTAGAATTAACCTTGAATAAAAGCCAACTGTGATTAAAAGTCATGTAATCTCTCCCCATGGTGTCTATCATAGTCTGGTTTGACTGTATAATTAATCTTAATACCAGTATATGAAAAAAGAGCTTGTGTTACCTATACCGGAGGGTAAATATCATATGGTCTGGTAAAAGTGTAAAATTTTGATATGAAGAAAGAAAGATATAATATTTTAGGGCTGGTGAAAGGTGTCTGTTTTCTAGATCAGCTGAAATACATGAGATTATTTCAGATGAAGCCATTGTTTGGTGATCAGAATTTTCTCGAGGAGCAACATATACTTATTGCTGTGATAGCTAAAGATGGCGACAATGAATCTTACGGTAAACCATTGAATATACAGTACACCCTCCCCAGAGGGGCCCTCTCTTGAGAAACAAACTCCCTTCAAAAACAGCATGATTTTTCCCACTTCACAATTTAACTATTAATTTAACCTCTGTAGAGCAACATTCTTTCAACAACAATAACAACATAATTTTGCTTCTCCCAAAGGTGTTGCTAAAGATTAGTGAATCTAATTTAGAAACGCTGTTAATTAAAAGTTATAAGATACACTGAAAACTTGTTCAAACTATCATTTAATATCAAATTTAGCATACACATTCATTAATATAACTTGATTAGTATTAAAATTATTCTGTATTTGTATATTGTCCAGGTGAATGTGTTCTTTCGTTGAAAGATATGTTCTCAAGTCAACCAAAAGATTTTGAATACATTTTACTTCATCATGGTGAGGAGACAGGAACAATCAAGTGAGTGATAAACATTATATACTGTGTGCTGGATTCTCGTTCTATCGGGTGTACTGAATGTTCGGAATAAAATCTGAATAAATTAAAGCAACTAACATCAATCTTTTACTGGTCTGTGGCTTTAAATTTCCTCTCTGTTTATTAAAACAAACTCAAAATACATGACAAAAAAGTTTATATCTACAAAATCCCGCCGATTAGCGGCCATGTTGAAATTGACATGTCAAGAGTTGTTTCCCTTTCTATCGGTGTAAAAATGTGCCAACTATGGAACGCCGGATACATTATGATTTGATTATTATTGAATGTGTTTAGCATAGGAATAGTGAAGTATTTTCGACAAATTTCAACAGTTAGTTCAGTACAGCAAGATTTCTCTTTATAACTCTATATTTCATATACTGAAGCATGAATCTTACCCCTAGTAAAATCTTTACCAAGTAAAAGATCTTACTCAAAAACTGCATTAAGAGCAGTAAAAGTAGGTTATAGGTGTGTATTTGAATCATATATAAGTGATAGACCCACATTTAGAATGTTCAAAATCGACAGGTGTCTTGCGTATCATTAAAATTCGTTCATTGTTTTTACTGCAAATTATGACCTTAATGGCTTGCCATACTTCGAGGGTCCAGAAGTGTTACTTAATTTAGAAATGATTATACTTTCTGTTTGGTGACGTCACAATATATTTCAGACAAACTTTTTCACTAGCGATTTCAAAACTTTAACATTCGTTTACAGAAAATATAGAGCATTTTATTAACATAGGGGTAGGCATCATTTGAAGAAAATCGTTTTTCACCTGATTTTGTGTAAAATCGTAAGTAAATTACCAGTATTTCAGACATTTTTAGGAAAAAAAGTTTGTTACAGACGAGTGACTTCTGGGTTATTGAAGCAGGAACGTAAACAACCCATAGACATGAAATCTCGCGAGAAAACTATTTACACCGATAAAATGGAAGCCGCGATAGAATGAGAATCCACTATACTACTCTAAATTAGATAAGGATCACTTGTGATACTGCTTGTAGTGATTGCTTCATAGCTCAAATACTACTGTTGGTTAGATTTGATCAAAATTTGGTCATTCAAGCATCATATACTGGTGCAAGCATCATATACTGGTGCAAAAAAAAGTCCATTGAAGCATAACAGTATATAAAATGTATAAAGATTTCATAGTTTATTAACTAATATTCTCCACTATCTGTTTATAGAAGCAAATAATCAGTTTTCTTTAATTATTTACAGAGGAAAGATGCACCTAGTGACAAAAGGAACAAGATTTTCAACAAGAAAATCACCATACAGTAAGTGATTGTTATCATTCTGTTATCACTATATGTTATTATTTTGTTACATGATTATTATCATTCTGTTATTATAATTATGTCATCATTCGGTTATCATTATGTTATATTGTGTTATATGGTGTCATTCTGCTATCAACACATTGTCAATATGTTATCACTATGTTATCATTCTGTTATCATTATGTTGTCATTCTGTTATCACTATGTTACTATTCTGTTATCACTATGTTATCATTTTGTTATCACTAGGTTATCACTATGTTACCATTCTGTTATCACTATGTTACCATTCTGTTATCACTATGTTACCATTCTGTCATCACTATGTTACCATTCTGTTATCAGCATGTTATCAGTATGTTATCTTGTTATGGTAACCACTGCTTCTTTTTCATTATTTCAAAGTACTCGGTATCAGTGAATTCCTTTGAGATTTAGACTACCTTGCTGTTTCTGTTCAGGGGGTTTGTCATTTCTTAACTAGGGGTGGTTTGACTAAGGTTTTGAGCACCTCCCTCTAGTTAGTTCATCAACTCCATAATTAGCTAAATCATAACTATAAAACAAAGGAGGGCGGGCATATTGAAGAAAAAAGAGACCATTCATTGTAATTGATTCATTATCATATCTGAGTACACAAGATTGAAGTTTTACTGTAATTTGCTGCTTTTCCATAAAATTATTGTTGGCTTTTGTCAGTGACTAGATTATAACATTAACAATGCATCCTTTATAAGAGATTTTATAGTGAGTTTTCTTGTACTTGATTTTGGGCCCATGTTAAAATATTTCTATATATGTTCTGCTTAATTCATGAGGTACGGTACAAGAAAAAAATTTAATATTTACCTTTTAAACATGTATTTTATTTTTCAGGTCTGATTGCCTTTGACACTGAATATCAGGATCCAGAAATGTTTGTTTCTGGTTCCCCGAAGGTGGATGCTCGACCAATGATAAGTCATGGAAGCAAAGCTGGTTCCTTTGTTGTCAAGCAACCCAGTGTCAATTCTAAACCACCAGTGAGATTAACACAAAGCAGTATTGGTGATCTTTCTACAAAGGAGGTAAATATAACACTTGGAAACTCTCTTTTTGGGAGGAATGAAACAAAGTGGTTATATTAACCTCTTCATTTTGGAGATTGAATCTCTTCACTCTGAAGTTAAAAAACACTTGTTCTGAACTCTATGACTAGGAGGCCATGACGATACAGGGAAATATTGTGGAATAGGTCTGAAATCATGTTAAAAAAGACTTTATTTAGTTTGGACAAGTGATTTTACTTTTCATTAATTTTAAATTGACAATGGCAGCTTTTTTCGTTATGGAAATTTTGCTAGGTACATGTATAAATAAAATGTATATGATTTTCTGAATAAATGAAGCAATCATAAAATTATCGTTACTGTACAGTGCCGTACTGTTTAATGAAGAAACTTGACATTTTTTCTCACATTAAAGTAAAATCTCCCAGCAGCAGCTTGATCTGCTGAATATTTGTCTGGTATTTCTTATGGTATGTACCATGATAAATTTACCGTTATTTGTACGTTTGCAGCTTGCTAGAGCCTCTAAAGTTGATAGTCGTGGTCCTCACCCTTTACCAATGATCGCTAGCAGTCCTCCGCTACCTGCCCCAAGGAGACCTTATATGGGTCAGACAGGATTATTGCAAGGGTCACAACGACTACCTGCCAGACAACCAGTCCCAGATAGGGTTCAACCCCCAGCTAGGGCTCCACCAGTCCCACCAAAACAAAGACCTTCAGTATCGGTATGTAGTACAATTTAACAAAAAATATGATAAGCTTGCTTTTAATATCAATTATAATACATGTATATATGCTAGTAACGCTTAATTAGCTTCTTTATATTAACAAGCGGCTAAAACTTGTTGACATCAAAAATGATCAAGAACTTTGTTATGTCTTATAATGGTATTTAAAGGCTAATGAACAGAGAGAATAGAGATTAGAGAATCTACATGACAATGAATTTTGGTACAGGACGTATCTTTAAATATAATCAAAGCAGAGTGGAGAGATCATTTGTTGAACATTTAAAAGAAATTTAGCTTCTTTTATTACTCCCAACTGTCAGCAAATTTACAGAGGACGAAATGAATTTTATGTTTTGTTCCTTCTCTTACAAGTTTTTTTTAAAGCTTTCCCACATATTGACCAACCCAACAAAGCATATTGATAAAAAATATTTATTTGCTTCTCTAATTTTCTTTTTACCTTCTTTTGGTAACAGCTTGTTCGATCAAAATAAATCGGCCATTTTGACCAATTGAACTTGAAAAATTAGGGTCTCAAGAACTGGTTTACCTTGTTCCTCGTAAACAAATAAAAATATAACATATCATGAAACTTAGCTCACTACAAACACAAAATATGAGATGTAAAATTATAATAATTAAAATGGTATGAATTGAGTCTGCTATACTGAATTGTCAGACAGCAATTAGCACCATAGCCTTCTGGCTGCTAAGTAGCAAGAATCTTATTTTTCATTATTTACTGTCTCAAATTTTCTAAAAAGAAATTTATATGACAAAATATTCTTTCTACCAAAGATAAAACAATTCTATCTCTTTATATGCCTTGAAGTAGTTGCAGTAGTGTTAACTTGTTAGGGCTACTTGTTCAGACAGATATTGTACATAAGGTCAGAAATATTTTCTTTATATGATATTATGACAATAAGAGGTAAAATTTAAGCCCATAGTTTTTCTTACCTAAGATTTTGCTGTTAGAAACTTCAGGTTTGCACGGATGAAAGTTTTCCGGAATATTACGGAATTTGCCGGAATTTCGTGTTTTTTTGTAGGTCCGGACCATATTGATTTTATAGTTTTCTAACTTTTCTGCTGCACTGTGGACAGGAATTTTCCGAAATTTTCCACTTTCACCCATAGGTCTGGTGCAGCAAAATATAGGGTCGGATAGGAAACTGTACACACAACCTTTTTTCTAAGGCTTAATCATCCAAAGATGTTACATGTCTTTTTGATGTTTCATTTTATCATAGGATTCAAGTTACGATGATCTAAGGAGGCCGGTGAGTGTGGAGGAATGGTTAGCGCAGTTAAATCTATCTTGTTATGAACAAAACTTTATATCGAATGGATGGGACGATCTTGTGTACTTTAATAAACTAACTGTCATCGATCTGACCAAAATCGGAATCGAGATTCACGACCATCAGCAGAAGATTCTACGAAGTGCGCGGGAACTCAACAAAGTGTGACATTTATTCATCTCATTTACATAATCAAACATATTTATACATGTGTCATTAATATGTACACTTCACCTATATATTGTAAGTCCAGTTTCATTCAGTTGCTCCAGTATTTCACAGTTTCTCTTTATTCAACAAATGAGAACAGTAATTTCAGTAAAGCACAGTTATAATTAATTATGAATCATGGACTATAGTGATATAGTAGAGAATCTTACACAGTGAAGTTTTTTTTCAATCTCCAAACATACTATGTTTTAGTATATGGATCTACCTTACCAGGTATTAAATATTCTTGTATTGTAATCATTATTTGGTTACCCAAGAAATCACTGTAACTGTGTTCCACTGTATTTGCTGTCTTTTACACTTACATCTTTATCCATGCTTTCTATTGATGTTATGAGGATTAAAACTTATGGTTACATTCAGATTTAACTTTGTGCTAAAATGATCTGATGAACTTCAACCAGGATAATTGTTTTATGAAGCTGGGTTCTTGTAGAAAAACAGCAACATTTCACACATGTAGCATGCCTATTGGCTCATATACACTCAATCCTATGAACAAAGACCACCCTTTTGAAAGACAAAATATGGCCTTTATTGACAGAAGGTCTTTATTGATAGGTCATTTTGTTCTAATTAATTAATGAAGGTTTTAAGAAAACTGGCCTTTATTCATGGGGTGGCCTTTATTCAGAGGTAGCAGCTAACACAGGTTTGACTATAGTTGCAGTGATCTTTAGTGAGAAGACATATGCATCATTTCTTATCCCAACATGGACTGAAATATCATCATTATTGTAATTCATTTTTCCATTTTTTTTATTTATTAAAGATTTTAGTGATTGTTTTGCTAAAATGTTAAGATTTTTTTTAAGCCCTTGTTTAGAAAATTAAGTCTTGTTGATGCAAATTGGCAAAGTCATGTCATATTTTATTACATTTGTTAACTATAATTAATAATACAGTAAAACCTCGATATAACGACCATCTTTGGGAAATAAATCACTCGTAATATGGTGGTGGTCTTATTATCAGTTAAAATATAGAGGAAATACTTGAAAATCCAGCCTGAAGATAAGGAATCAATATATTGAGGTTGTCTTAATATTAGAGTGGTCTTTATATTAGAGTGGTCTTAATCGTAGAGTGGTATTAATATTAGAGTGGTATTAATATTAGAGTGGTCTTTATATTTAGTTGGTCGCTATAGGAGGTTTTACTGTATGCTTTTTTACTAACTTATTTTTTTGCTTCAATGTTGTTATGATTTTTTTGTACATAATATTAGTTATACAAGTACAGGCAGTAGCATCTACAAAGTTGGCTTCGTTCTTTATAAAATGATACATGTACAATTAATGTATTTGAGCAAAACTCATGTTTATATCAATTATGATGTCAGTCTAATGTATCAATAATATCATTATTGTTCAATCATAATTAACTTAGAAATTATAAAAGACAAGATTTGAGCTCAGAGACCAATCTCATGTTTTGTAACCTCAGGGCAGGGCTGGTTTTGCTATGTTTTATAATATGCTTTCTTATCAACTATTACTGAACAACACTCCGCGAGTATTCCAATAGATTGTAATCAGAAAAGTCAATACATGTATATCTGTCCCATCAGTGTCTTCACATTTTTCCAGTGTACCAAGTTCTACATTATTCAAGGCTTGTTCCTAACTTGCATATTATTTTAATCCTAAGCAATTTTAGTGACATAAAGCTCATTCTTTAAATCTTTTTAATTCAAATGCTCGATAATATCAATTATTGATCAACATCATTCTGTTATTTATATAAGACTTTTAGATGAAATCAAAGACTTAAATTATATATTATACTTTTTATATTTTAAGTAAATGATAATACACAATGCAGAATAAGATCCAGTATAATACACTGAAGACACAAGTTTCAAAGTGTTCACTAATAGGTTAATTAGTGTAATATTTGCCACCTTTTACAACTCAAGCGTGCCATGTTTGACCAATTACTGTGATTATAAGATATATTCTCATTCTACCAGATTTTGAGTTTACTTACCCAAATACTGAGACACAAATACACATGTAATTCATCTCTACAATTTGTTCATGAAGGTATTTTTACCAATCTTAGTCATAAATAACTGCTAACCTTATTTTCACTGACACCGTTCTTCAATTTTCTTGTTTAACTTTTTTCTAATGGATGCCCCATCTGGATTATCTGGTTTATTTGATAGGTATGTATGAGAGGAGGGGGGGGGGGGGGGGTCATCCCACCTTCATACCTTATTATTCACGTTTATACAATAAACTTTAACTTTTATAACAATCAACATGTACATGAATTTCTTGTTACTATAATTACACTATGTGAATATGTACAATGTATCAAATTACAAAAATTACAATTCTGATTTTTCTTCCTGTTGTTTCAGATCAGATAAAACTGAAGATCAGATAGAACTATTTCGAATAATTTCCTTTGTTTTGTTCTTTCAAACAAAATATGATAAACTTGAGTTTTTTAGATCAATATTGGTTGATGATTTTCATGAAGCAGTTTGGTGCTGAAATACTTTATTTTTGTTGATATTTGCACACATCATTAATTTTGTTACAAAATACTCAATGACAGTCTTTTTAAGATCAATTTATAGTATTCTCTATACCAAAAGTATTAATTTGTTTACTTTATTATTCTAAGCTCTACTGTGTTTTGTATCCAAGGTCTACTGAGTTTTGGTTCTGAGATTGTTACAGGTCATCAAAACTTTTTTGACTGAGATCTTTAGAACTTTGTTTGAAATCCACAATGCTTTGTTCTGAGATCTATAGAACTTTGTGTCTGAGATCCACAATGCTTTGTGTCTGAGCTTGACAGAACTTTGTGTTTGAGTTCCACAGTGAGAGCTTTATGTCTGAGATCCACTGAACTTTGTGTCTGAGATCCAAAGAGCTTTATTTCTGGGATCCACAGAGCTTTGTGTCTGAGTTCTGCAATGCTTTGTGTCTGAGATCCACAGAGCTTTGTGTCTGAGATTTACAATGCTTTGTGTCTTGAGTTCTACATTGCTTTGTGTCTGAGCTTGACGGAGCTTTATATCCATGTTCTACAATGCTTTGTGTCAGATATCTACAAAGCTTTTTGTGTGAGTTCTACAATGCTTTGCTTCTGAGCTTTGTGTCTTAAAATGCTGGCTTGGCTGATATTTTGCTGTGATTGATTTTTAATATTCAAAATGAATCTGAGCTTTCCTTTACACTTGTTTTGTTAATAGATAAAATAAGAACAGTATTATGGATATACCATAATTGGTGAAGGGATAGCGCTTTCATTCCATCTTCCAAAGTGGCATTTTATCTGTAAAGATACATGTACATGTACCTTGTAGAAATAGAAATGGATAACATTCGTGAAACTGTTGTCATATTTGAGATTTATTGTTGTCACTGTTGTTGTGCTTGCGATGTTAGCAGCAAGAATTTTACGCTCTTCCAATTATTGTTGATGTGATTTTTTATATTTGTACAAATTGTTCCATGCTGATGTTATAAAACTTGAGAATGGTCTTTCAGCGTAATCTCAAAATATACTGATTGAAAAGATTGAGTTAATAATAATTTAAATACATGTTCATGTAGGTCAGTTAGACACTCAACAATAATATCATTATTGCCTGATCATTAGGCCAAATAAAAAAGTATTGGTTTCTGGGTACCCATCCTACCCATCGCAGGCATGACTTTTTATTAGCCATGAGGAATACAGTTCACCTTTTCTAATTTTTTCTTACCTATCAACACGTTTCCAAGAGCAAAAAAGCCATACCTACCTACCCTCTTATTAATGAGTATGTAAGCAGTTACAACCATTATTTTATGGCGTAATTATAAACTTAAAAATATTTAAAGACAAGGTATGAAATTTGAGCTTGGAGACTGATCTCAAGTTATATAACCTCAAACGAAGATGGTCATATTCCGAATTTCCTGGTGAAATTGTAACTGTAGTGACTGAAAAAATGCTCATCGAATACAAGTCTGTCTCAATGGTTTGTGCTTATTTTCATATATTCTGTAGTTATCAACTGTCTCGAGTTCTTAAAATTTTCTTGTGTTTGAATAACTTACTTTTGGCTTCTTTTACTGGAATTGTTTGTCTTAATCTGGAGACCAGTCTAAATACTCAAGCATTGACTGGTTGGTTCTGATTGCTATTTTGAAGCTGACCAGTGACAAGCCTTTTTTGTGACTGGAACCATATAAACTTTAAGTCCAGGACAATTTTCTAATTTTGCTCCAGCGTTGCTCAACAAGATTTCTACAATAACTTGTGTCAGTTACTTATAAATATTAATTGCTTAATTAAACATAAAATGCTTTTTGCTAATTCCGCTGTGCTGTAACAGAAAAGGTTGAGTAAAAACTTATGCAGAAAGGTCTAGTATTTGGTTCTTTTTCATTTCAATATTTGAGCATTTTACATTGTATTATTATGTTTTATTAAGTGTGCAATCTTTGTATTGTTTTTTATTAGGAATGCTTTACATGTATTACATAGCATCCCTGTTTTATGTAGCATTTGTTGAATGCTTGCTTTGTATTGCTCATAAATTATTGTGAAGTTTTTCTAATGGTAGATTAGTATGATTATGATGTATTTGACTGAGGTATAGTGCCAAATCTGAAGATAATTAGAGATCTAAATTGTTACATGTGTGTACTGTGTTTTGTGAGGTTATACAATTGTTTTATAAGTTGTTATTATTTCTGTGTATGGCATATTTTGTTTGGTTTATCTACTTTGGTGAATTCTTTTTTTATGATTTTTAGTAGTAAGAATGCAATGAATGTTGTTTTTTTTTGTTATTATTATTTCAGTGCATGGCTAGTGTTGTTACCTATGTTGACAGTTACGAACTACATTTTTTTATTTGAAATATTGTCTCACTGATGTCTTCAGATTGTAAACAGATGATTTAACGTATAATTTTCTATATACATTTTTTATGAGATTTTTAATTACCTGTACATGTAAGTAGTATTTTTTTTTTCAGTTGTCTCATTTTTATTTTACATGTACTGGTACATTGTACTTATTAATATTAGTCTCAAGTTAACTGCGATTTTATGTTGAGAGTTTTCAGTTTTAGTTTAAATTGTCAAGAATGAAAAAGTGTGTTATATTTGATAATTTTGTACTATGGTAAAATTTTACTCCATTTACCAGTGGGGCTGTGGTGAGTATCTGAGTACTCGGGTATTCACAAATCAAATTAAACTATGAAGTATGAATAATCGTCATTACTAAGATCCGTGAATCGCGATACTGTTTTTTAACAAATTAAAAGTGTATTCTTTGTTCTTAAAAATTCCTTTTCTCTGAATAAATATTGTCTCATCATGGACTACTTTGTTTGTCAAGATGTCCAATCGGTTCTTTAAATAATGATGCTGTTAAATCAATTAACTGGAAGGGAGTACGTATAGATTTAAGCCATTAGATATGGATTTGCTTCACTATTCCTAAAAAAAAGCAATTTTGAAGTTTTAACGGGTTACCTTTTAATAAAAGATTCGTGATTCGATTTGTGGATCGTAAGTGTTGAATCATGGAAATGGATCGGATCACTACTTAGCCAACGAGCCACAGCCCTATATGCCTGGTACTTTTGATGCTTAATAATTAATTTTGTACAATGGCCAAATTTTATGCCATACCATTTTAATACTGTTGACAGATATGGTGTATCATGTTGAGGTACTGCTACCTTAATACATGTAGGTAAACACTGTTCACATGATTATGTATACATGTCGATTAATACTGACTTTTTTTTTTTGTTCAGCTTTTTTATGCTCTGAACTGAATAAACTATTTTGATAAGAATTCAAAATGAACTTCCTTTTTAATTTCAAATGTTGTTTTTTTCTTGACTCAATCAAGTCTACAGTCAAGCATGGCTTCAATGACCACATTTGTCTGCGGCCATGATCCGGTGGTTAGTGCTCTGGATTTCGAATCCCTGTCACAACAGGTCATACCCTTCCATGAAAAGTTGACTAAAATGTAAATTTACCTCCACAAGTCATTCTATATGATGGACTTTCTTCACAGGTTTGACTGTGTCTCAAATTAACAAAATGAAATTCTGTGATAAGTCGTTTTCTATGTTTTTCAGGTCTGTGCAAATTAACCTAGCTATTTGCAAATATCAAACTTTAATGAGGAACAAAATGATTATTACTAAATCACTTGATAATTAAATGATGTTTCTCCTAAAATTGGAATACATAGGAAAATTTCTTTTACTTTTTAGTCTTTTCTGAAAATTGAAATAATTTGGTGTTGATTATAGTACTTAAGATAATCTCTGTTCATTGCAAGAAAATGAAACTCAAAAATCTTTTTTTATTATAATGGTCTTCAAAAAACAGTTTCCACAATTAGCCTTTAATGAATAACATTTGTTTGAAATACTGATAGTAAAACAGGTATAAAAAAATTGCTTGTTTCTGACTACCTGACCTACCTTAATTTTCCGATGACTCTCTTATCAATTTTTTATTAGGTCTGAGGAACAGTAAGTACAACTAAGTTTTCACTTCTTTTTAATAAAAAAAATCCGTGTTTACCTAAACATATTTCAATAAAAATGTAACCAGAAATAAGCAATTTTTAACGCCTCGCCACAAATAGAATTGATTTAATTTGCAGTTATGGCCAGAAAAAAAATTGTTGTGTTCCTAGTTTCCTGACCTACCCTATTTTTTAGTGACCAATTAATCCTAAAAGTTTCTAATGGCAAACTCTTTAATAGGAAAAACATTTTTAAGTTATGTGTAGTACCTTTGTGTACCTTGTATTCTCACAGAAGATGATTACCATAGAAATGGTTTTCATCTATATTAATTTTCTTGGTCAAGTGACCTTAAGCATGATAATTTTTTTTCTAGCCTTCTTCAATTTATTGTGCAATTTTATTAAACTGTCCAAGTTGATAATTTCCCTGTCAATGCTTGTATATATTTTAGCTTTGGTGAGATTAGATTACTTTCTTTCGTTATACTGGTAATATCAAATGCACATGTGATGCACTGCATAATATTATATAAACATGCAGGAATGTACCATTCACTATTAAAACAGTAAAATAACAGAAACTATCGACTGTGGTTAAAGGCTAAAAATAATCGTATTCAGCTACTGTGTAATTGTTCAGCTTTGAAAGTTTAATAAAATCGCACTGTACCTTTTGGCATATAAGTCAGAGTAAATTGTTTTGAAGAATTCCCTGGTGCCAAAAAGATTTCATAAAACTGAAAAAAAATCATCATTTTCACCTATGTTACATTGTTGGTAGGCTTATATAAAGTTCCTCTTCCTGATACAAATGAATGATGCATGTTTTCTGAAGAGTTTTCTGATATTCTTTTTTAAAACATGGTCAATAAATGTAACTGGCATAATTATGCAAAATATGCATCGCAAAGGGTAGTTAGTATTGACCTTTCTACAATATTTCATTACCTCAAACTTTTTATCTTATGATAGAAATTTTATCAACTCATATCAATAGCCCCCCCCCCCCCATTTTTTATTTATATTCTATCCTTATCATCTGACTTATTCTTGTTGCTTAAAGTTATTTAAATACATGTACGCTACAATACCATTAGACCATGTGCAAAACCACATGAAACAAACTAATATTTGTCAACACAGTCTGTGGACCTTGATCACATGACGCAGTCTGATATTACATGATTATATCAAGACATTATTTTGCATCTCACTTGCTGAGAACTTTAATGTTACTTCTTACACATTTCTATACATTAAACGGAATGCCTTTCAGAGTTCTGTAAAAATACTTTGTAAAATAAATCTGTATAATATACATGTACTTCAAAATGTCTTTCAATGCAGGAGCCCTTGTATGACAATTCAGTAAGCACAGACGTGTCCCTTTATGTTTTAGGTCGAGTGGTAAGTATTTTTATTTTTTTAAGTGTTAAATAAGACACACCCTTCCCTGCTGTACACATTGATTACCTTCCTTGGTATTCATTGGTTCCCATATGTGTAGTTTTGGCATAACATTCAACTTGGGTACCAGCTGAACTTAAAATCTTCATTTAAGATTGGATAGGTTCTAAGTACTTAACTAGACAATCGACGCATATCTATGTTTTTCCATAATGCAAATAACTGACAATAAACAAAAATGTATTGTCCAGTCTTAGGGGAAAAAATCAACTGCCAGTTGAGATTCATGTCTTGAAATTCATCTTTGCAAATGTAACTTGCCCTGTAATTAATCAATGTCCATTAATCATTATGCATGTCTTCTTGTGTATTAGAAATATACTCATATATATATGCATGGACATTCTTTTTAACCATTTTCTTTTCAATCTGACTGGGTAAGGAGTGAGTATTTCATCCTTTAACTCAATGATTTCTATGTCTCTTGTAGCATTTGTATCTAAGACTTACATTGTCAATAATAGCATTCAATTAACATGCTGTCAGTGTTTTCTATACTATAATTATTGATGAAGTCTTATGGTACATTCTGAGATACTTTATTTGCCTATGTAGAAAAGGTTATTTCGGTATAAAGGATTTAATGTATTGATGACAGTTCATTTTCAGTATGTAAGCATTTTATTATAGTGTCAACATATGACTGCAGTTATACCTGGACATGAACATCTTGCAGTCATATGTTTATATATCATTATTAATTTCCTTGTCTATTAGTACCAAAGAATGTTAACTGTTCAAAGGCCTAAAAGGATTTGTTTCTGGTTACAAGTAGTTAGGTAGGTAGGTACATGTAGATAGAAGAATTTTCATGTTTTTTTTGTTCTTGAAAACATGCAGAATGGTAAAAAAATGATAAACTTCCTCTGACCTAAAAAACATCTAGGGTCGGGGGGGGGGGGGGATTAACGTAATTTCAGTAATCAGAAACAAGGACTTATATGTATGTTTATAAGTCCTTGTCAGAAACAAATAATTTTTTTAGACATCTAAAAGAAATAATTATTCAATTCATATTCTATTCTGTAGCCTAATCCATCGGATGAATATTCACTGTTAAGTCAGTGTACGTCAACTTTACCAGATCGAGTATTCAACTTTGACAATATGTCAGAAAAGGTAACAGCCATTATGTGTCCTTAGCTATAGGCCATCCTTAAAAAAAATTTTGTTTGGGGTAACCCTACTCAGAGAATTTTAAGTGGGTAGGTACCGTAGATAGGAAATGTTTTTTTACAATTCATTTTTTACATTGAAATCAAAAATACCTGTCAAAATGCTATTATTTATCGATAAAAAATTACCCAAGTAACCCAAAAAACGTGGAAATATAGGGCCATGTTTAGTGAGTAAACAAAATGTTTTTTTAGGAATGGCCTTACAGCCTTTCTACTACAATAATTGTTTTGGCACATATTTTTTTCGGGCTTTGTACTATTAGAGCGTTCATTGAGGACCACTCTCAGCTGATCCAAATAGTGTTCATTTCGAATTTAGATGTACTGTATGTATAATTTTGTTTTTATGCCCCCCCCCCCCCTCCAATGAGAAGGTCCGTCCGTCTGTCCACCCATTCCTACATGGTTGGTATCTTTTACCATTTCGTCTATCGTTTTGATACTTATACAGATGTTGCCTTGGACAATTCCCAGTGCACCCACATCGTCCAACCTTGATGTGACCTTTTGGTTAACTAGATTATGCCTTTTTGACTAGCACCTACGTGATTGATGTGGACTGTTACTATAGAAAACTTTGATGATTATAAATAAAGTTGTAGCCTCCGACCGGGGTGACCATAATCACTCGACCACGGAGGACACGGACAACTTTGTTAGAAATAACGCGACTATATGTAGGTATCCTTAGAAAGAGGAACATATCAGACCCATGCCTAATTAATGCTTGTACATAGTGGTACAAGGGACTTGAACTTACCTTACAAAGATATATGACATTTAGATGCTCGAAATGATTAAATTGTGGAACTGCTCGTATTTGTACAAAGGAAGTCTTAAAACACACTGACCTCACCAAGGGATGATCTGATGGCTTTTCAGTGTTAATCAGCTGCCATGTATGGATTTCTGACCTCCTTCGTTGCGGGTCCCACCATATGTTCTAGGCCATACCCTGGAGCGTTTCAGCCTCGTTCTCGCTCCCAACTTCCGGTGATTCGTCCTTATGTACAATCACCACAATTAGATATCGTATCTGTTTACAGTCTGTGAGTGAACCAAATTCTCCAGCTGCGTATCATGTTCTAGAAAGAAGTTTCTCTCATCCAGATTCACTCCGTGGGACCATTGTAAGTCAATTATATATTGTATTTTTGTGATATGTGGATGTTTACCATATGCACAGGTAACAGACCTGTGATGGTAAATCGTATTTAGTGCAGTATTAATCTTGGGATTGGTCCCAGACTAAACGCCATAATTCAACCCTATAATAATACTTATGAACGACGATGTCCAGTGCACGTGCAAGACTCGCAATCTCCAGGCACTCTGCATTAGAGTCCCTGGCATTCTCTAACAGATTTACCAAATTTTTCTGCAAGTTCGTGAATTTTTAAAATAATGCCTTGAAAAACGTCAAAATATAAAATCGTAATAAAGTTTCAAGTATACTTACATTTTCTGCTATATTTCACCACTAAGTAGCCATCTTTATATCATACTTCAGGTACCGGAAGTGACGTATGGTGAATTACCGGAAATGGAACCAGAATACCAGGACATTGAGATAAACACGATCGAGGATTGGCTAAGATTATTAGGCCTTTCACGTTATCTGGATACATTCGAAAACAATGGATGGGAAAACCTGATGGTTTTGCAAGAAATGCGCATGGGTGATCTCAACACGTTGGGAATTACAAATGCGAATGATCGTGCGCTAATCCTTGCCGCAATTCAAGATTTAAAACAATGTTAATGGAAATCACAGCACTTGAAAAACGTTATGAATATAAATGGTTCACTATGACATTTGAATTCCAAGGCATATGATTGTTATGATTGGTAAACATGAACGCTGAATGGGAATCAATATTTTATGAATATACATGTAAAATGCTCTGTCCATAAATTGTAATCATGTTCGTGCAGAATGTCTACAAATGTTTTTTTAGCCGCATCCGGCAATAATACATCCCAAATCTGTCACAGCTTATCTACACTTAGTGTAAGTGTTGACTCAATTATTTGAGAATTTTTCTCATGTACTGTTTTGGAATGGATTTGTGTCTTGTATAACTATTAAAATATGGAAATACTTTATGTTCAAGTGAGAACTTCGATGAGTTTATGGTGGAAATACTTTATGTTCAAGCAGAGACGTATAATTTTTTTTATGCGTCTCTGGTTCAAGTGAGAACTTTCATGGGTTTATGGTGGAAATACTTTATGTTCAAGTGAGAACTTCCATGGGTTTATGGTGGAAAGATTAGAGATTGTTCTCGTAGCCTTGTGTGTTTCATTATATCAACAGAGACCAATAGGTACAATGCATAGCTAATGATGGTACTTTGCAAACAGTATTCTACATAAAATGATCATTTAATCATTCTAGTTTAGTTCACATTTTTGTTACTGATTTGGCATACATTGGTTTGATCAGGGATGCTATGTTATATAGCATCCCTGGATATAACTTGAGAACGAAAATGAGATTTCAGGGAGAAAGAAGTTTTATTTCCTCAGACTATGAAACAACATTTGTCAAATACTGGGGATTACACATAAACAAGAAAAATACGGGACCTCGTGTAGTTTACAATCCAATGATTGGTTATGATTAATCAAAAATATATTTAGTCTTATATATTGCTCAGTTTTAACCAAGGTGTGTTAATTCTGAAGCTCCATAAAGCGATAAACTGGTTCCTGTTCCATGTGGCAGTGCACCGACAGACGGGGTCAACGACCGTCTCCCTTTATTGCGTCAAAGAGACAACAGTTTACTGTCTAGGAGAGCGGATGAAGTTTTTGTGTACATGTTATATGTTCTATTCGGCACACCTCCACCGACTACGTCTTATTGTTTTGAAGGAGGTACGGGATCGGCCGAAGTGTTCTGAATGTTACTTTTCTGTATTATTTTATAATAATTATGTTTATATAACGTTGTTGAATAAGACTTTAGACATGTCGTATTTGTATTATTTCTCACTAATTTGCAATATATTGTATATAATCATTTTTTCCCTTACTTGTAATCATTCAATGTACTGAATAAAATGATACAGCAACGTTCGGATGAGCAGCGCAATTGTCGACAAACAGCCAGACCTGTCGAGAAAAAGAGAAAATTTACATGTTCATGTTTTATTCTACATTGTGGCTTATTGTTGACTGCTTTATATTTTTAATGATAACATGTTGCAGTTAAAGATTTGATGAAGGAAATATGTTTAAAACTTTGAATTATATATGAAACATGTAATAAACACAATATTCACCTTTCGTTTCTGTTTTTTGATTTTTTTGTTGAGATTGAGCACCCACTCTTGAAACAAGCTGCTTGTCATCCAGGCCTTTCTATTGGCACGATATGTTACAGGTAAGGACTTCACTCCCTTGAAACATCTTGGATTTCTAAATTTTCCAATCACTAACAGTGGCAATTTTTCAGTTCCATCACTATTACATGCGATAAGAAAAGTCCATGACGAATTTTAAATCTGTCAATCCATCCACGAGATGCTTTAAAGTCAACGCCTAGTTTATTTGCCAATTCATCACATTTCGATTGAAGGATGAGTCCCGTTATAGGCAAGTTATTTGATCTGGCCCCCGTAAACCACTCGAACAGAGCTTTATCGACAGTATCAGCATTTCCAGATCGATGACGTTTTCGCGATGGTGATGAAGTTGATGAATGAAAAGACTGAATAATCATGTCTTTCATTTTCAATATTCCAGTGATCGTGCTCGGTGCTACTTCAAATTTCTTTGCAACACTAGTTTAAGATTCAGTTTCACACGCCTTAATAATCTCATATTTGGTATTTAATGTCAGTTGCTTTCGTTTTCGAGATGGCGACCCTTCCATATTTTAACATAAATATTTCCTGACTGACTAACGCAAACAAAATGAGACTTTTAAAATGTATGCAATTTTATTTTGTAAATCCTTTTCACTCAATAAACATGAAATAATTGACCGCGAAAACATTGAGAACTTACTCAAACAAAATAATTTAAATTGATACACTCCGGTAATCGGTATTTATCACCCGTGAAAACGCTATTGAATTTCATAACAATGGAAAGCTACGGGTCAAAATAATATCCAATACGTAATTATCACGGTCAATAAAAGTTTTTGCTTTGATGTTTGAAAAAATTTAGTTTCATTGTAACCGAGCATATTTCCTCTAAAACATGATTCTGGGGCCAAAAAAATAATTTCACTGTAACCGAGTTTTCACTGTAACCGAGTTCACTGTAACCGTACATTTTTATATAGAATAAAGAAGGCCTCAGCCGGGCCAAAAAAATCGTTTCACTGTAACCGAGTTCGCTGTAAGTGAGTTTTACTGTATATAGCTGCCAATGAATGAAGTCAAAGAAGAAATTCCAGGGTCCATTAAATCGGGTAATTTTATTTAGAACCTTGAAAAAACACGCTGCCTATACCACGTGATTTTCCTTAATATGCATGGAACAAACGCTCGTTCCAGGTAACATTTTCTTTGATATCATCAATTCTCATCGGATAAAGTGGAGAATCGTCTCATTAAAGTAACTGACACATACATACCGTATAATTTGTTTTGGAAAGATAAGATGGGATTGCCGTGATATGGCATAATCATAAAAATATCAAACGGGAACTAGTTAACTAGTCAAAAGTCCCATAAGCATATACATTTATCGGTCCTAACAGTTTCTGTTTATTCCATAACAGAGGAATCCGGTGTGTTTTCCTCCCGTGCATACTTTATAGCAAGAAAAAATGTTTCCAAAACCACTATCGTATTTTTTTCAATATCATTGAAAAAATACTATTTATAGAACAGCTGTGTTTTCCCGCAGTCATATTATGCACACGGCATTTGAGTGACGTCACGCGCTCTATATATTTCAAGTTTACAAAAGCAAAATACACAGCGAAATGAGTGTTTTTAGAAGAAAAATGGCTTGTTTCGTCGGTAACAATTATCTTAGGATAATATCAGCAAATGTTTGTTTTTTACATGTATTTTTTATTGCAAAAATCTCATGGGGCTTTAACAATTGCATGGCGGATGTAGAAACAGCACTGAGAGTACTGCCAAGAGTGAAGATTAAAAATTGATTAAGGGCCTGTACGTGTTATCATCATTATGAATTAGAATTTGAAGGTCCAGTATACATGTATAATTTATATTCTTGACATAATGTGTATTAACCACAATTACATAGAAAAAGCTACGCTACACGCGAACTGATTGCCTGAAACTAATACTTTTATGTCATGACATGCAGTGAGAAATTACAAGCTACTCATTTGAAAACCCAAATAAATTCAGTGCCTTTAGCACTGTTAATATGTAAATGTTTACTGTATACTGTACGTCTGGCATTGTGTCATTATGTGACCTCACTACTCTCAGAGACAATATAGTGTCCTGGACTACTTTACTGAATGAAACTATATTCATATCGTAGTAAATTTTGTTACCTCAACCATTCATGAATGAAACTTTTGTGCGGATGAATACTTAATTATCATACTGGTTAGTTTTACAGTTTAAATTGCCAAAACACTGTAATATAAATTACCCATGCTTTCAAAATCAACAGAATCTCCAACTTTTATCAAAACTGCTAAGTCTGCAATGTATACTTACACAACAAGTGGTACTATTGGTGGCTCCTAAATACGTAGTACTTTGGTCTGCTTCAATGTCATGCGCACTGAGTGTGTGACGGCTAAGGGAAGCTGAACTATCGTCCAGTTTTCAAAAACTGATATTAATTTAAAGTCCCATAAGCTTATAAATGTATTGGTCCTAATAGTTTCTGTTTGTCCTATAACAGAGGAATCCGGTGTGTTTTCCTCCCGTGCATACTTTATAGCAAGAAAAACTGTTTCCGAAACCACTATCATATTTTTTTCAATATCATTGAAATAAATACTATTTGTAGAACACCTGTGTTTTCCCGCAGTCATTCTATGCACACGTAGTAAAGTGACGTCACGCGCCCTGCATATTTCAAGTTTACAAAAGCAAAAATCACAGTGAAATGAGTGTTTTCAGACGAAAAAGGGCTTGTTTCGTCGGTAATAATGATCTTGGGATGATATCAGCAATTAAATGTTTTTGCATATATTTTTCTACAGCAAAAAACTAATGGGGCTTTAATATGTTGATGTACCGTAATTGTACTTTAAAATGAACTCTATGGTGATCAATGTTGCATGGCGGTCTTTATCAACAGGTACACGTGGTCATTAACCATGATTGTATGTTATTGGTACATCACACAACATAAAAACAACACAAGAACTATCTTAGAAGGATGCAGTGCTCTTTAATTGCATTTTGATCAAATGAAACAAAGTATTTAACAAAAAACAACTGTTGGATGAAAAAGAATAACATAATGCAAATTAGTACACTTTGATAATAATTTCTCTCGGAATCTGGTGTATTAACTAAATAAATCTGTATTTACATGTTCAAAGTCCTGGGACGGTTGATTGTTCAAACAACGAAGGCTGCTGAATAATAAGGTCAAAGTTTGCATTTCGATCAGAATCATGACACTTAATTGTACACACTTTTGTTGATGGTGCTTACTTCTAATTCAATCTGTCCTCAATATTAACTATTTTGTTGACAATTCAAAGATTCATTGACCGACAACAAAAGCTTTTACTTATAATTAATCTTGATTTAACTCAATACTTTCAATTCTAAACAATTAGTTCGAGCTGTTAGTATTTCGAATTGGTAACTTGTTTTCGCATGGATTGGAACTTTTTCTAAGCAATTGGCATCGACATAGATCCGTTTAATTTGCTGAGTATTCCGGCTTTCTCCTGAAGTTTGCGATACATCATGACAGCTGCCACTGAGGCAGCTACAAGACCACCCACCAACATTATGATCAACACAATAAACAGACCCTGATTCAAACAGAGGTCGCTGTTGTCTCCTGGACCTGAAAAAGGGTAGATTAGAAATTAATTACTAACAACTATGTGCTACAAGATCCATGACTAAGAAAATACGCATTCAAAGGATTAAGCCTTTGTTTCTGGTAAATAGGGTACATAGGCCGATATGTTTTGTATGTTCGTTATTATTTGGCGCTTGAAAGCATGCCGAGGGGGAAAAATGAATCATGGAGTCTCTGATAAGAAACAAAAGATAAATATCTATGTGTAAAAAAATGATCTACATATTAAGTGCCTATTAGACTTCGTGCTCTTCGATTTTAATATCTAAGGGAGGTAATCTAAATTAAATGTTGACTTTTGAAATCAAAAAATATTTTCCCACGGTCCCCAAACACTTCCTTATATTATTTCTCGTTTATCATTATACCCCTATTATAAAAAAGTTTGGTGATTGAATAAAAGTATTCATAGGGATGTAAAATGTTGAATTTGGAGCTTGAAACTCAAAAAATAAAGCCACAAGCCAATTGTCTGGTTTTTAATAAGGGAAATAATTACAATGTATGTAGATGCTGTTTTCAAGGCATTTTCTCCGTAACTGAAATTTTGTTAAGCCTCTGCTGATAACATTTGGACTTTTTTTTTAAATAATGATCAATTCTGATGTAAACGATGTTATTTTGTTATAAAATCGTCAAAATATGCGAAAAGTAGTATGTTTATTTTTTCATAATTATATTAATTCATAAATGATATTTCATTACACCACCTTAATGTAATAATGCGATTGATGTTTTTCTGTAGCATAAAGTACTACTTCTCATGATGCTATATAACTCGATCATAGCTTTACAAAACTTTACAACATGTACAGGGACTGCTAAGTATTAAATGTACGTTTAATACAAATAAAGTAACATTCATAAATTATACAATGATTATGTATAGCTTAAAATCGACCACACTAATCGCGTCATCTGCCCAGTGTCATATTTTACCTGTTTTCAGGTCTAAACCAAACTGTATACTATAAACTTTTTTTACAATTCTGTAATTCTTTGGAGCGAGGGAAAAGTGGCCCAATTGGAAGCATTTAGCAGGTGCGCGATGACGTAGTATCCTACCATAGGCTTTACACACTTTAAG
This sequence comes from Lutraria lutraria, assembly GCA_964023205.1. NCBI lineage: Eukaryota > Metazoa > Mollusca > Bivalvia > Venerida > Mactridae > Lutraria > Lutraria lutraria. The sequence goes on along the minus strand of OZ026842.1, from coordinate 32,441,009 downwards.
AGGAATACAGATAAGCAAATACCTCGTATAGCATAGGTATTTGAGACAAGTAAGGTATGAAATAAGAAGACATGGCCCGAGGATATAAAACTTATTAATTGTCGGTCTCCAAGTTCAAATCTCAAATCTTGTCTCAATTTTCTGAGTTAACTATGATAATTAAGACAATAATTATGTCATTGATGCTTTAATTAGTTTTACAATATATTTGATTTGAACATGTATTTAAACATAAATCAATTCTATCTGCTCTACCGTAATTATTTGAGAATGTAACGGAGATTTGAACTGTGAGACCGTTTTCAAGTTTTATAACCTCGGGGTCTGTACAATGTACATCACAGGTTTTTACTGAAAATATTTATTTCCATCATTACCTTCAATTACAATTTCGTCTGTAGCGATTCTAAGGGATGTCCCTAAAGTAATGTCCTCCACAGCGTTCTCGTCTGGTGCTTGTCGTTTGGTTAAACTTCTCTTTTTTCGTCCATAACTACTACTTCCGTCTGAGCATGTCGTCTGCGCAGGAAATCATATGATGTTTTTAATATTGTTAATTTTATATATTGCTGTATCAATGTAAAAGAGCGAACACTTACATTTTTGCATTATTCGGTTGTGTAGTTTTAATAAAAATATTTTCTTCATGATTTTACGATACAATATGTATGTGTAACGATGATTTTGAACAGAGCAACTTTAAGTGAAACTGTAATTATGCCAAAAATGATATTTTAAATTTGATTATGTTTCCACTTACCGCACTGCAAGCGCCGAGACAGACTTGTAAAGTGCACGTGAATACCATGGATACTGGCTCTCCTGAAAGGCTTGTAGTTCTGAAAGCTCCGAACTGAGACTGGATTACTCCCTGTGTGGTTCGAGAAATCACGGGGAATAATTCTACGTCAACCGGACAACTGAAATCATATATATAATTATACATGTATTAAAATGTAATAGTTTTAAAACTTCCAAAACATCGCATTGGGTCGCGGTCGTGGTCCAGTAGTTAGTGCAATGGATTTGTAACCTGGCGGCGATAAGGGTTCGATTCCCAGTCGCGGTAGGTCACCCTTCTATTAAAAATATCGATTTTTTGAGAAATTTCCGGCTCCTTGTGGTCAGAAAATCGTCCAGGGAAACTTATTAGGTGAACCGGCCGCCGTATATAACTGAAAAAATGCTGAAAGGACGACATTTAACTAAGAGAGCTACAGGGAAGGATTATATATAACTCCACAGTTACCTCCCCTGATGATATTGACGCCCGATGTACCACGAACAATAAACTGGATGCAGTGTACCAAACCTCTATGTACAGACAAAGTCAACGGAACCAGTTAATGTGAACAGATTCTAAGGTCACGCATGCGCACTATTTCGCGTTGAACGTATTTAGCTATACGAACACATAATTTTGTGACACAATCGCAATTTGCTAGTCGACTGATAACTATATGCATGTACTTTGTTTGATGACCCATTGATATTAATTAATTGTATTTCCTAATTTGATGATACTAGTGATCGACTACTTTAATCACCATAGAGAAAAGAACACTTTTGATTATTCATTATATTTCTCGCCAACCATATTAATGTAGAAACAGTACTGTAATACAGTTATCAAGAAACATTTTATGAATTAAGTATTCATGGTTCTATTTATGTGTTATTGACCAGCCGCATTCATTGTTTATTTCTTGAGAAATAATTGTATTTGTGCGCCATGGTTATATCTATAGGATAGGACAATGTTACAAAGTGCATTTGTACAAAGAAAACAATGAAAGAGTCTAACACGTTACTGACCCACTTATCAACAAGCGAGTCTTTTACTTCAATTATCTGATGTCAATTTACTCGTGTTTCTATACTGACAACATATACAGTCAAATTGGTGATCAAAGGCAACCAAATCATGGATGATAACAAATATGGATTTTATAATTATTTCCACAAGTTAATTATGACACTAGTACGATGTACATCGTATATTAATGTTCAAACAGTGTTTTGCCGAATCGTTGATCAATAATAAAATATGCCTACACCATAGGCACACGTGCGCATTGATTTGAAACAAGGTTAGAACGAAAATGATATTTGATCTGGAAAACACCGTTCTCAAATTTTATATAACCTTGTGTCCTGTTGTCAATTGTACCAAACCAAAGTGCAAGCTTACTCATACACAAGTAACCGAGAAGATCCGGACCATGACGAATCATAGAATGTTACATCACATAACAAATTCTTTACTTACAACAAATGATGATAAAATCTTGACTTACTAGTCTGTTATGATATCAATGGTGTCGGCGATACATGATCTGGCCTTGATATCAAAATCCTCTGCAAAAAAGCAACAACAAACAATGGTAATTACAAAATGTATTTATGCCATTGTCTGCTTACACTTTGATATGGTAACTCGATACACCGTTTGAGGTAGATTAATATATATACAGTGGACGATGCTTATCCCAATTATCAGATAATACATTATGACGATGATATTGTAATTTTATTAGTTAAGACGTTATTACAAGAGAACGGGACATTTGTATCCCTACGCTTATTAATTTTGACTATTTTTCTTGACCCTTTATCGTCCCGGTGTTAATCACTGATACAAGCCTCAACCGTTTCTTGTAATTTTCTAAATCCAATACTTGGCTCGGTAGTTGGGATGGGGTCACTGAAAAAGCGTCCCTTAATACATCGAAAGATATAGCCGAGATTCATTTCAGTTTCCTTTCGTTCAGTAGTCCAGCGCTTTACTATTAGGCCACCGTTCATCCCTTCGTATGAATTAAAAAATAATGATAAACATTACGTACGGATATATTCGGTGTCCAATTGCATCACCAAGGTGATCTGATCGGTCAGTTTCACAGTGGCGCCATCTACAGCGTTGCCGCCGGAATAGAGGGACATCGTAGCCGTCGGTTTGACGGTCTTGTTTTGTCCGGCATCATCATCCTTGTTACTATAAATAGACATACAATCAATCAATATGTAAATTGAATCATAGTTAAGTTTGAGGTACTATATTAGGATTTGGAGAGTCACGTGACTTCTAGACAACTACGTTTGTTTAAAAGTTTGCAATGATTGAGTGGTCTTTTTGGTGCATTTTATTACGTTTAGAAAAGATGACTATCATATTGACACTAATATTCTGATGCAGTATTGAGAAAAAATGAAGAAGAATTATATGAATAAGTGTCCATAAAAACGTGGGGTTGATACAAAACTTACGCGGCAATAAGGCTGCTGTCGACGCTCAAATCTCCTAAATCTGCAATGCACATGATTGGGATTTGTTTATCAGCCCCTGTCTGGTAGTATTGATTCTTTTGAACAACTATTTTAAACGTCTCCTCCTGTAAAATGTAATACATTTGTACATTGTATATATTCACATGTTATACATTTGTATTGATGCCCTAAAGTTTTACGCAGTTATCTCCCTTTATGGACTGAGAAGTAAGAAAGAAGTGAAAAATAAATAACATTGGTCCACTGTGCAAGTCGGATTAGAGACACTGTTACTGAATATAGAGGTCGCTCTGGAATTTGTGTTATTTTTGAATTGTTAAAGGTCTAACCCGTCTACGACCATAACTTAGTGGATACTAGAAGTCGTTTGTTGATAACAACCACCTACGTTTAGACCAGTCAACACATTTCCCTCCATATTTCAACTAGAATAGGACGCTATCCCAATGTCAAGCACGAATTATGGCCGATAAAGTTATCTTAAAATCGATGCTAACTGTACTTAGCTCACTTACCCATTGGATATTACAAGAGTTGAAGTCTATGGTGTGTGCTGATGTTCCTGATGTCGTGAATTGTCTACAGGCTGTGTCCTGACCTTGTATATAGACAATACCATTATCTGATGCATCGGTGAGCGTGATCTCAAGTAAACTCTTAGTACAGCTGTCCACAGATACTGAGAATATAAAAACAACATGCTCATCCAATACGCCATATATACTCACCTTTGGCAACGTCGTAAAACGTACTGAGAATATATGTAATACGCTTATTTAATACGCCATACATACTCACCTTTGGCGATATCGTAAAACTTACTGAGAATATATGTAATATGCTTATTTAATACGCCATACATACCCACCTTTGGCAACGTCGTAAAACTTACTGAGAATATATGTAATATGCTTATTTAATACGCCATACATACCCACCTTTGGCAACGTCGTAAAACTTACTGAGAATATATGTAATATGCTTATTTAATACGCCATACATACCAACCTTTGGCAACGCGTAAAACGTACTGAGAATATATGTAATATGCTTATTTAATACGCCATACATAGCCACCTTTGGCAATGTCGTTACACCCACACAAAACATGTGGACACAGATCGCCAGCGCATAAGCTATTGAAGATGATTTTCAGAAATGGTAACATTTTACTATTTTACATCATACAAATTATATATAATATTGACTAGCTCGATGCAAATTTTATTTGTCACGGACGACTGCCATTTTGTTTAAGTCACGCTGACTGGTATGAAGGATATTCAAATAACATAACATTTATACGCCGTGACGTCCAATATTTCTTCAATGTTACAATGCAAATTTTCGCGAAAATACCATAGCCAATGATTGTGGCTTTGTATAAATATTTTTTCAATGTTGCGTTTACTTTATATACAACCGTTTCTGAAATAAACATTTAATTAAAATAAACAAAAGAAGTATTAAGCAAAAATATACGTGCTAAGCAACATTACAGATCACCATCTAGGTTAGCATTTTTAGCATTATAATGACGGTACACCTAATTTCAAAGAATAATGTCTGAGGTTATTTCAAAGATATAAATATATTTACATGTTGGATTGAACTGGGCGGATGCTCCAATGACCATCAAAGTCAGAATACACAAATGTGGGGCAAACATGTTCGCAGATGCTGAAAATAATAAAAAAAGAAATTACTATGAATACATACACCATATCAAACAACCAAAATAAATAACCTTTTCTCCAAAAAATATAGATCGCGATCGAATAGGTCAGAAAAATAGTCCTGCTTATGAAACCCGACCCATCTTAGGTTTAGTGACTACCCTTCTAAAGAACGAATCGATTTGGGGACGAATCATACATTACCTCCAAAGCACGAATGGTAAGGTAAGAATAAAATAGAAAACGAAAAGTTTAGCGATCTACCTATCCGTTTTTTTTCAAGTAACAGTAATGAATAACTATTTCTTCTAGTCTTAGCACGTCATTGACGAGATAACGTTTATTTTTTCACTGTGGTTTAACGGCGCAACAACATACTCTTCCTGATTTAACGATTGATGAAGATCCCAGGTGTACAGCCTGGTGGAACCACCAGCTTCCCATAAGCTGGCTAGTCAGCGTCCTCACATGTGGGATTCGAACTCATAGCGGTGAAGGGCTAGTGTTTACAAGTCAAATACCATAACTACTGGACCACGGAGGTCCCAACAAAATACTTAGTGTATCTGTCAAAGTTGACACCAATCCAAATTAATTTGACATTACACATGTATTTACACCCTGACCGTATGCGTGTGATTCCCGCTTTACAAAATTTTGGATATTATATTCTTTTAAATATGTGTGCTTGCGTTGATTTTGTTTGTTTAAATTTTCAAAAATGCAAATGTATGTAAATTGTATGTATTGAGAAGTATGTATATATTATGTTTTTTCTATGTATACTTTTTGTTTAAAAAACTGTTGTCTTGGCCATCTTGACATGTATATAAATTGTAAATGGTCAGAGGCATTATATGCCGATAATACCAATAAACTTAATCTTTACACAATTTTGGATATAAATTTGTAATTGAACATTAAATAATACACAAAAAACACACTCAAATATCTCATTTATGTCGAATTTCAAACTGAACCGAAGTAAAGCAAACTAGAATATTATTAAGGATTGCCTAGTAAGATAAAAGCATTTCTGACATTGTGGTAAAATCAGTTGTTGACTCGTCCATTACAAGTATTTTCTAGTTTTTCTAAAATTATGCAGTCGAGGATTCAAAAGAAACATCACACACACATATAAGACCATCTTTGAAAAGATGATTTTTACGCAACCTAATCTTTTGTACTATTATCAACATTCTATGCTGGAATAATGTAGAAGAAAATTGTTTTTGTCAAAATAGCTAAAAGTGTTTTTGCTCTGAAAATTTTTAATGAGTTGGTGGCATAAATATATGCAACATTTTTTAAGGATTACACAATTATGAATTTTGTTGTGACATTTAGCTGTTCATTTGATCAATGTTTAAATGTCTATCCACTTATTATAATCGTGAAGGAATATTTTCAAATCAACAATATTTTAATGTTGATCCTAGGTAACCTAATTTTGTATTTATTTTTGCTCAGAATGAAATTACCTCCAGCGGAACAATAACATTGTTAATATAAACACATTAGAAACGAATTAATATATTAACAGAAAAAACTTGAAGAGTTTTACGAGTATGTTATATTCTAACTTAAAATTACATATTTGTCTAAGATAAAATGATATCACGCTTAGCGACATTATATATAAAACATTGTATTCATTGTCATGACGGGTTTTGATATTAAAATACTTGTATAGAAATTCCTTTAAAATATTTTAAAAAATAATAGAAAAATTATTTTAAAAAAGCAAAATCTTACCTGTCGGCGGGATGTCACGTGAAAAAATCCGTCGATAATCAAATGCAAACAAGTGTTTGTTGTTTCTAGCGATAATGTCTTGTGTTGTCCCTTTATATAGTGATCACTGTTGTTAATTAGATAAAACCTAGTTTATTAAACACAACACCTTGTTATAGTGTGTGTAATTATATCGACACTCTGTGAGGAATATATTGTCACTGAACGATACTAATCATGAAATATTAATTGTATATTTTATTGTTCAGAAGACTAGCAACACTAATAATATGCAGTCACCCCTGTGATAGCGGGCACCTCCGAACAAAGACCACCATGTGAATAAAGCCCGTTTTAAAAAAAACCGCCCTTGATAGTTTATAACAAAGTGCCTTCCGAAATAAGGCCACATGTGAATAAAGGCCATGCTTTGTCTTCCCCAAAGGTGACCTCTGTTCACATGTTTGACTGTTGGGGATTTTTGTACGTTTACTTTTATTATCATAGAGTGTGCGATGGGATGATCACTATCAATAGAATCTATGTTGCCTTTAAAGTCTTTGGAATGTGCTGTCTCATCTTGTAAAATTCAATAACTTTGATAGATACGCGCATACCCCCCAAAAAGCAGTTTTGAGCTTTTACGAATGAATCTGTTTTCGTTTCCGACAGCAGACAAGCGGCTTATGTTGCAGACACCATAGCATGTGTAGATATGGATGATTAGATAAAATAAAAGCGGCTAAAAATGTACACATTTAATAGAATTCTGCAAAGGATACCAATCGCCTTCGACTGTATGCAAATTGGTCGTTGGTGTGTACAGTGCAACCTCTCCATAGCGGCCCTCTCTTGGGCAACTACTTTCCTCCAACAACAGCATGATTTTTCCCACTGCACGATTTAACTATTTAACTTAAACTCTGTACAGGGCGTTGTTATGGAGAGGTTGTACTGTTTTTCGTGAAACATTTCGGTTAGGATGGTAGTACTTTATCTTGAGATTGCTTTGTTGTAACCGATTCAATAAAAGGCATACATATTTCATACATTACAGTGGCCATTTTATGGTGATAATCTAGCTGATAATTAAACTATATGTTACAACATTGACCTACGTATTTGATTTTTCTCTGGGTCATCCAAATTTTATGAGAATATCGGTCACCTTTGTAATTGACACATAAACGTCATGAGGTCATACATGCATTATTGAAGTACATTGTGTATGTGTGCGGGACTTTAACTCTGCGATCAGGGTTCGAATCTTGGTCCCAGCAGTTCATACCCTTGTATGAAAAGATTTTCATTAATGTTGATTTTCCTCAATATATGGAGAAGTTCCCGGCTCTGTCTTGAAGGGTAAGTTAATTACGCTGGTTAGGTGAATCGGTCGACGTTTATAATGAAACTATTGTTGAAAAAGCCTTATTACTGATTTATAATTAATTTTATTTAGTAATTAATATCATGTTAGATATCTTAATATGAAGTATCGATTATTCTTTGATATAATTAAAATGTATATGATAACATGTAAAAATTAAAGCTATATTCATGATTTTTAATACACAAAGCCCAACCATGCAACACATTCTCCCACACACCCAAAAAGCTCAAAACAGTCAAATCAATAAATCGTGAGTGCTATCTGAGAGTACTAGTGTTATCTGACATGTTTACTGCTTTATGTATCAATGGTTTGTGGTTAGTTATAAAATCAACACTAACGTGTATATTGAATTACTCTATCGGACCAATCCCTTTATTTTTGGAATAAAAATCACGAAGGTGTTTTTTTATTTTCAGGTTAATTTGATTCGATGCCATAAACGAAGAAATTAAGTAAAGAATTAGTGTTGATTATCTAGAATTAATAATTCATGTACGACCCGAAGAGAGTTTGCAATAAAACCATAAACAGTGGCAGATGACAAGGGTCAGATATGTAACTAGCCTTTTGGTATAACTTCTACACTGCTGTTCGAATATAAGGACAGTTATGTAGTAAAGTTTGACCTAGATCATTTCAGCATGAATAATCGTCATTATTAAGATTCGTGGTTTTAACACATTAAAAGTGTATTCTTTGTTCTTAAAAATCCCCTTTCTTTGAATAAATATTGTCTCATCATGGACTACGTTGTTTGCCAAGATGTCCAATCGGATCTTTCAATAATGATGCTGGTAAATCAATTTACTGGAAGGGAGTACGTATAGAACAATTTATATTGATTTACTTCATTATTTCCAAAAATAAATTAGCTGTCGTCAGAACTGCCATTTTGAAATTTTAGATGGGCTACTTGATAACAAAAGATTCGTGATTCGATTCGTGGATCGTAAGGGTTGATTCGTGGATTGGATCGGATCGCCAATTACCCAACGATCCACTGCCCTAGTACTTATAGGGCATTATTGGGGGGGGGGGGGTAATTTTAGATTGTGTCTCACACTGTGGGCAATAAGTTATAACCACTTATTGAAATAATTACGGTGAGAATAATTGGGGGAGGTGGTCAGTCCCTCTTAGCCCCCCGGTTTCTACGGCCCTGAATTTTATCCGCGCTGAAATCTTTTACACCCCCAAGTTCCTGACTTATTTGGAAACTTGAACACACTTTTATTTTCAATTATTTAGATTGCTCTGATATTTACTTCGGCGTAATACATACATTTCTATGTGGAAATTTACATAAATGCATTTAAATGTGTTCAATTCCAGCTTATATTTAACAATTTGAATATTATGTACATCGTGTTAGTTGTTTAGGTTTCATTTATGTACATATATTTACAAGTATACATATATACATTGTATACGCACAGTTACCGACTGAATGCATTTGTATTGGTGTAAAACGACATTTTAGCATTAACTTGTATTAAATAAAAATGTTGTTGAACGTCGCTTGGCGACACAAAGTTAAATAATATACCAGGAAATTCCGAAAACAATTAAAATACGAAGGATGATCAATACGGCTTGAAAATGTTTGTTTCTGTTTATCCGACCGACTTAAACCCCAGACTTTATATTAGGCACGAGGTACGGTACATAAACTTTCTCAGGTGTTTGCCTTTTCACACATTTTTAAGAGCCAAAACGCTCCGATTTACCTAGTCTGGATCCCGGACGTGCTCTACAATTACGTCAGGCAAAGCTCAATAATGGCGGCCTTCAGTGGTAATGCACAGGCAACGGAATATTCTTATTTTGACTGACAATTTGTGATGTTATGCCTAATTTTAATTGTTTATGTACTAATATTGTAACCGCGGCGAGATATTTTAATGATCATTTTTATTTGTTGATGATATATACTTTCATGAAGTAGCTATAATTTCGGACGTGAGTCTTTATAGTTTCCAAAAAATCTTTTCTGATCATCTAAAAAATGGACCTCTATGATATATATATTATAAATAGGATTCATTACCAACCCTCACAAGCACATGATCACTTGATATAAAAAATACCCATACTTTAGAATGTATAGAGGATTGCTTTTCCCCCAAGATGTGTAATATCACAGAGCAAGTTGAAAATTATACTTCGAGTTATCTCCCTTGATAATTCTGTCTTCAAAGATTCTACTTGAAAAAAATCTCTGAAAGAAAAAGCCCTTTTTTGCGTGTGATTGACACATCATCTAAATACTAAGCGGTTAAAATATTAAATCGTCATAAAATTTTGTATTCAAAATTATACAAATAATTGTAGACAGCATCAATTGTAGAAAAAACACAGTAGAAATCCTTCCAGTATAAGCTGTCAAATTTCTCGCGCAATAAAGTGGAAAATTCAAATATATTATAATTTGAGTGAGTTTTATAGAGTTTTAAACGTGTATGGTTTCATTTTGATTTAGCAATTAATGAATAACACTTTCATATGAAGTAAATTAATGCAAGGACAATTATATTCTATTATATTCAATTGTAATTTGTTTGTCTTAAAACAGCAAACTTATTTGAATTGAAATAAAAGATCATGTTTAGTAGTGTAAAACACGAAACTGACGTAAGGCCTTAAATTTATACAATTGAAAAGCAAGTTTTGTGTCAATTGAACTACCTTCGACTGAACGATTAATTAGCTTTCCATAGCCGTCACCCGATCGGCACGCAGGAATTTTGATGAGGACTAAAGAGTTACTTTTTTCTACATCCGTCATGCAATTGTTTAACTAGTTCATGTTCCATGTTACAGTGCAAGTTTATGTTAGCTTAGTTTCCATGAGTACTTTCAGTACTTTGATTTAGTTCTATGTTTATCATGTTGTTCCAACTTGTTTCTGAGTCACTTTTCTGTATGGTAGTGATCTCTGGATTATGCTAATTAATGTTACTTAAGTTGTCTGACCCCTGTGGCCCCTATTGCTTTGCTTGTCTCTTTTTCCAGTTATTTTCGAATCACAAGTTTGTATTTGTTGACGAGTGGGCTAGCGAATCTTGCCTCCTTGCCATTCGTTATTTCGTATACATATATATATATATTACGTATACGTGTACAGTCAAGCCAGTGAACGAACACCACAATCGTGAAAGACAGAATGTGACCATTATTGACAGTTGGCCTTTATTCGGAATTACAAATAATTAATGACGTTTTTTCAAAGAATGGCCTCTATTTAGAGGGCGGGCCGCGACCATTGTCCAGTGGTTAATGCGATTAGTCTCGCATGTTGATTTTCTTCCACATGTAGAAAAGTTGCCGCTTCCTTGTGGAAGGGTAAGCTGGTACTGGTTAGAATACTGTCTAGGAAACAGAACTGAAAAGTTGAAAAACGGCGTTAAATCCAAATACATAGATATTTATTCGGAGATGGCCGCAAACAAACTTGTATATTGTTCCTATATATATTATCAATAATAATACGTTGTCATCTTATATAGAAACATGTTGTGTGTCTGTACGTCTTGTTTTTATTCATGATATTGCTTGACACAATTAATCTGTAATGGAAAAATAATCATACATGAAGTCGATGGATTGAAGATGCCGATTATATACTAGTATACATATATCATCCATATTATATCATATAACGATCCAACCTCTGATATTACGATATTATTGTTCTGGTTCAATGTATAGACAACCAAGTTGAACCTTACCTTGGAGTGTCACAATTCATCGCAAGATTACTATGTACAGACGGGAACAGACCAGACGACATCTTTTATTTAAAGGGTTGATCAGTACAAGGTTAATAACATAATCATTTTTTTCGAGAGACTGAAAAACGCTTCCAATCAATAGCTGGAGAAAGTTTGGGCCTGTGGCTGTCAAACGTTATATGATGACTACCACTTACCTCCAGCAGATCATCGTGGAGGCATATGTGTTCCACAAACATCTCTCATTATTCTTTGATCGATTTACGAAAGGTCTTCGGATCAAAACAACGCTGTTCAGTAAAATATGACTCTAAATCTTGGTCCATTTTTTCTGGTGATTTTTTTTCTGTTATAACAATGACAACCAAGGAGTGTGTACCGAATATATTACATGATTTACTTTCCTACAGTTAAGTGAAGGAATTATTGACAAGGAGTAGCAATTTCTAGGAAAATATCTTCTGGTAAAGCCTCTAGATCACCGAAAATAGCGTGTCGAGGCACTGCTATTATAAACCTGGGGATGATATTTATTTATGTAGAAAAATATATATAAAAGTTGTGGTCTGCATTTCTTCAAGTTTTCTGGTAAAGGTTTCAGAAAAATGTATGACCTAATCACATGTGTTGTCCCATGATGTCATTATTTGTAACTGAGAAAGCACAGATCTTGCTATTTTCACTTTATATTAATTTGTTTTAACGGATGGCGTTGTTGGACCTTTAATATATAGAGATGATTAGAAGAGCCAATAGTTTTATTTATGACATTATAACGGCAGACCATCGCTTGTACAAAAGATAAGTTGTTTAACTAATGTTCAGTGTGTTTGGATGATACAAGGTTTAGCCAAAACAGATGTAAGCTGTAGCGACATGGTTAGAGGACTAGAAAACTAAAAAACACACTAAAAAAACAAAAACAACAACAAAAGCATTATAGAAACAACACAACAATAGCAAACCACCAACAACAATAACCAATAAATTACCGTAAATAATCTATTGGTCCCCCAACAATCTCCCATTTTTTATTTATATCCTACTTACAAATTATTAGCGGACCCTACCATTAAACCATCATACATACCCCATTAATAGTCCAGCGAAATAATTATAGGATTCACCAAATTGTAGAAATGACGGCTACCAGGCTGAGAGAAAATTCGCTGACTTTGCGAAACCTGATAAACGTTTAATCAAACATCTATAACAATAATTCTTTCAATTATAAGACAATATCCTGACAGGATCACCCAATTCGATTACCAAACTACACCATTTATTTACAATAAACTAATTGAGGTCTAGACATCCGAAAGTCGATGAAATTAACCAGCTTTTGTTTTGTTGCAAAACATATCGTAACACGTAGAGTGTAACAACGCCATAATTCTTTTGGTAAACACATTCTGCTCTATTTTATTTTACTCAAGTGCATCTGTACGCAGTGCATTTAGATGTAGTTATACGTTTAACGTAAAATGATTTTATCGAATGGAATCAGAAAACAGTTCTTGTGTTTTAATATGACTACATTACTAGTAAGTCTATGATGTATTTTTCGGTAAGCTTAGCGTTACTTCGCGTCTCTTTATTCCATTGACAATTTAAGCTGCAACCATTCTCAGCTTTTTTTTCATTTTCCAAGCTCTTAAGAATTCACTCGTTTTTCTGTTAATGTCAGTATAGGCTTTACTGCATGGATATGGTCTTGCTAGATATTCTTAGATTTACATGTATATTTATATAATTTTCGGTTCTGTTATTGTTATAATGTGGTACTTTTGGTCTTTCTACAATGTTTGGTCGTTTGTCGATCTGACGACGTCATCGTGGTTGTTATTCGTGTTTGTCGTCTTGTCTGTGAAACAATGTTTCTTTGCGTGAATTCATTGTATTCCCACATGTTAAATTATGGCACGCAGCAATTCAATCGTAACTACTCGGGCATTCCCGTAACTGAGAAACGGACATTAATTAGGCAAGATGAATTTAGTAAGTAATACTTCCAAAAGACTATTTCATTTTCATATTGTTATTTCATTTGTTTGTTTTACACATTTAAGGTAGAGTGAATCATAGTAATGTAAAAATCATATTTGCATAAAATTCTATGAAATCATAGTTCAAAATCGTGATAAGCAATTTTCAGACTGACTGATTTTATATGGAATCGATCTTGTAACTGATAAGGAACATGATAAAAGAAATGAAAATATCAAATGAGTATCTTTAAGTGATATTTAAGTACAAATTTCATATGATTCACCGATATTACAATTATTTTAAGAAAACTATGACATTAACTGCTGTAAAATTGCGTGTTTCAGCATAGTAAGGGCAACCACTTGAATCGAATTCCGAGACACACAAGGCATCAAATGAGTCTTCTCTTACTGATGAAGCGAAGTTTTTCATACTCGGTTAAATAACAGACAACATTTTCTTGAGCGAAGTAGACTTGAAATGAATCAAGTTCATAATGTATATGACATCAGACATTTTGAGATCATGTAGTAAAAATACAATAATACTAATCTACTGAATTTAACATATATCTCATGGTAATCGATTCCAGACACCGAAGAAAAAGAGGCGGACCGATGAACTTTGTGAACGAAACAGTTAAAGGTGCCCTCCGTCAGCTTAACAAAATTGAAATCAAGAAGTTATTGGGGAGCGCCAGAAGGCGCATGACCAATCCGAGTTGGTATCATTTAAACATTCAGGAACGACTACTCGGCCAGACGATACTCAGTAAACTGGTTCCCGTTCCATGATGCAGTGCACACACAAGTCAACGGGAACCAGTTTAGATGCTCAGTAAACTGGTTCCCGTTCCATGTTGCGAGACACCAAAGATTTTTGAAAGACAACGTCAAAAGGAATAAATTAAAATGCTCAGAGGCACTGCGCTTAAATTGAGACAGGACGTGAATAAGATAAAATGAAATAAGCCATACGTACAAAATGTACCCGGAGAAGTAAAAATAAACACGAGCTTGCAGAGTAAAAGATTTTAATTAAGCGAAATGTGAAGATTTTTTTGTATTAAATATATATTTTGCACAATTAATTTATCAACACTATTTTGGTCGTTGACTTTAGTGGAAAGGTAAAACAAAATCACAAAATAAAGCGGTCTTTATCAATGGAAAATGCATTGCACTAAAATATAGATTTCCTTTTTTGCAGTCAATGAGGGGAACGGATGACTAATGACCGAAATGGATGAAAATTCGCGAGTTTTCTCGAGATAGCAAAATACTCGGCAGGAGAATCGTTGTTTTGTTTCTGAAATTAATCTTGTGTGGAAATCGTTCGACCCACATTCGCATGAAATTGATGTGAATTTTATTTCAAAGAAAATAAATGGTATCTGAAACACAAAATGAAGAAAATAAGGAGTTGGCTTCAGACGCATCTTTAAACAAACTAGTATTGAATGTAACGAACTTTTCTGATATTTTCTGATAGCATTCAATGGAATATTTTTTTGACAATTAAATTAAGTGGTACCGTAATACAGATCATTAATTTGCATTTGTAAGAAAGTTAAAACGCAGAACAGAGCTTAAATTATCTCTTGATTTATGATGGAAATGTTATTTAACGCAATTGTCTCTAAAGATGACTGATGTTATTGACAAAAAAACTTCACCGTTTAAAGTAGAAAATATAACCAGCTAGACAGAATCAGATAAGTGAATGATTATAAGTTTTTTTCATGGCAAAGATATGACATTAATGGATAGTTGAGATGATATCAGGATTATGTATTCAGTTGCTTAAGATGATATATGTAGATGTTTACTTACGACAAATGCCAACATGTTTTAATGATAAGGTACGGAACGACAATAAATGGAATTTGATATAATAAACGAAATACAAATCAGTCGATTAAAACTAAAACATTGACGAATAGGAGAGAGCAACGCAGAACGGTACAGAACATAACAAAACGGATTAAAAGATATATCTGAGTAACGTGATGATGTTGTTGTTGTTGATTTTGTAAAAATGCTCCTTTATATTGTATGCCGAATATCTGTTCTTTATTCTTATAATTAAAAATTACAAAAATGTATACTAAACAAACCTTAACAGTTGTCTGTATAAAATTATGCGCATGTATAAGTTTAACACATTCAAGGCAGCAAATGTTGTACACATACCAACAAGAAAAACATACAGGAAATTATGGCGCTCGTCAAAAGAAAGGCCCGCTTTTTTCTCGTAGTCAACAAACCTTAAAATGAAGACCATGACGTCATTTTCTTTTACTCGGCAAATTTATGGGTGAAACAGTTTTAGATGAAACGTAGCAGAAACTACTGCTTTTCGCTGACACCATTATACAAATAATAAGCGATTTGTGATTCGTGAACGCAAAAGACTTTTGCCGTAAAAGATGGTGTTTTAAGAGTACTGCCAAAATAATGACTATGATTTTAGCCCTAAAAGAGACGCCATTTATGCATGCCCAACCACGTTTTCCTTATATTATAAATCATCGTATTTTCATTAGGATAATCATAGCCCTGGATATGGACAATCAGGATACGCTTGATTCACCGTTCGATATCCGCTACTCAGCAAGAATAAGTTCTTACTGTTCTCCAAGTACAATCGAATGGATAGGAACGCTGAGCGTCATGGTCGGCGGGAAGGTTGGGTCTTAAAAGCGAAATTGTCGTCTACTGTTCAATGCACTGATTAATTAATACGTTTTCTGCTGTATTTAAGTTCAAAGAATATGTGTTGATAATAGATATTGGCAATGGTTTTAAATATACTGTTGTTTTTATCTTTAAAAATGTTGCCGTTAGCGCAGAGGACATGAAGGAGACTATGTTGCACTTAAAGTTGACGCCAAACGGACGAAATATTACGGAGGTTATCACGAAATTATACGTTTAAATATATTTTTTGAAATAATAATCATTTTGCAACTAACACAGGAACTTAAAAATTGCGGATGGAAGTATATTTTAAGGCGAAGAAAAAAGTTCCTGGATAAGCATTGCTAGAAGGTACGATTCTTTTTTTGTCTTCCAACATATGTATATGTACATGGATATATTTTATAAAATATGATGTCATCAATTTTGTGTAGTGATTTTACAAGAGCTCTGTTAATATAGTTTCCACGTTATTTCAACTTATATATATTTTGTCTTTCAACATTTTTCAAACTGACTGTTGCAATCATATCAGAATTTGTTTATGTATATTTATGAATATGCTGCACATGGTTAGAGAGATGTTTTTCATATTTACGTATAGAAACAAGATTTAGGCAAATTTGATATCAAGATAATGCAAAAATGTATTGGTTACACGATGTTTTACTTTTAATCAAAATTTGTTAATTATCAAAACATTTATTTTACTTGTGAATAATTATGCGTCTTGAGTATTTATTTTGATGTTATGCCCAAAATGCAATCGCAAACTTTCTTTTTCGTGTTAGTATGTATTGTCCTCGTCAACGGTAGGGCCATGTGATTCCATGTAGCCTTTGTAGACTTTGGCTGATCTTAGTCCGCCTTGTTGAGTCTTCACTCTTTGAAGTGATTTTACGTTTACTGAATGATTACTAGTAAACCAACGTTTTATTCAGCTTCAATGGCGAGTTTGTCGAAGCAATGTTTTGTTCGTCGATTCGTTCCATATTTTCTCTACAATTTAAACCGTGTCTTTCTTGTGTGCTTTATCGCGTGCACCTAAGGCAATCTGAGACTGGTATGCATTAATTATAATTAAGAATGAATTCCATTTGGAGATTAAATAGTTATTTGAGTGCGAATTGTAATGCTCGCGTCATCGTTTGGAGTACTTGGTTGTCTATTTTGTTAGCTAGTGTGAATAAAATTCTCGTCTTGACTTTACAAAGAAATTCAATTCCAGAAGTCCAAATATTATAACTGAATAATTGAATTGGATACAACAACATCTATACCAAGTATGTACGCATGCGATACTTCAAAATCAAAACAACATGAAATATTTGACTAGAAAAGACCCGAGTTTGAGAAGTGTCTGAAGTCGAAGCCAGATTAATGTTAGTGCGATAAGCTTCCGTCATCTGATGTAGATTAAATGAACAATATAATTGTGGTTTATTAGACAGATCTAATATCATATTCTCTTTACTCGACAAATTCATTACAGGTTTAGATCAGATGTCATTAAAATCTACATAAAAGATACGATAAACGGAAGATCATCTACGTTAACTTCCAGTATTTCTTGTTCATTTTTATCCGAGTAACGAGGAAAACTATACATAGAATTGGTTTTCTGTGCGTTGTGCAGTCAAAGGATCTCTGGTGTGGCAGCTTCAAAGCTCTATTTTGCTGTGTCGGGTGTTACTATTAATGATAATATTATAATTCTCTATACTTACTCCACGATATCACGATTAGACATATATACACTCAAGACCAAAGCTAACGCATCACTTACTATATGTAACATTATTTTATTTATTTGACAGATTGCGTTTAAATTTAGAAGTAGAATAATTCACCACATCATACATATCTTGTAATTTCTCTTTAATCGATTAACAAATAAATGTAAAACATAACAAATAAAAATATCACAGCAGAAATAAAATTCATAGAATAACATAATGGCACCAATTCTGAACCAAACGATTTCAAAAGTCACCATCGCATCCATATCAGATAGGTACACTATAAAGGCATTCCATTTTAATACCTAATTGGTCTGGCTCATCAGGCTCATTGCTTTTAGCTGGGTACTGTGGAATCATTAATTTTCGTTGGGGATTTAATTTCGTGGATTTCGTGGGTCGGCTCATCCACGAAATCAAATCCCCACGAATTTAAATGTAGAGATAAGGCATTTCTTTTCAAAAATAAAAATCCACGAATTTATGTCCCCACGAAATAGCCATTTTAATAAAAACCACGAAAATTGAGCCCAACGAAAATAAATGAAAATACAGTATTCAATATTCTGTTTATTTCGTCGATCAAGATCTGTTATAAAATTGAATTTACTTTTTCTATATAGAAGAGAACAGACATATTCTTTTTTATTTCGGACTTAAAAAACGTGTGTCATCTTGCTTACATGCAATAAATATATTCGTACACAAAATCATAGTGGCATAAATATATACAGGGCGTGTGTTTTGTATTACAAGTACACAACATATATTTTTCTTTCTTAAATAATAGCACATAATTTCTATGAGTATAAACTATAAAATAAACTGTTGAGAATTCATAATAGTATTCCAAGCCTCTTTGATATATTTACATACTAGTATATGTATCAAGACATTTATATTTTGTATAATAAAATCAATTTAATTAATTTAAATGTTGATGGTTCTTTTTCATTAAGGTAACCTTTAAGATGGAAGAAGTGTCCAAATCAATTGTCTGCAAGTTTATGGTCAGCAAGTTGACCGGACTGCAAGACAGCAAAAACCACTTTTATGTATTTGAACTTAATTAATACTTGACCCAAGGAGAACCACATTCTCAAAGTCTTTAGATTTTCTAGTCACACCCTTGAGTAAAGTTTTCAAATCAAAACTAGAAACAAGATCCAAAAACTAGTTGTAAATGTTCGAAAAAAGCAAATAACTTCAGTCATTCCAAATTCCACTTTTAGTTCAGTAATGACTATTGTTAAGATGATTCTTCTCCTTGCAATTTTCTTCGATAATTTGCAGACCGAGCACTTGAACTTCAAAACTTACAAATCTTCTCTCAGAAAAGACGCCATGGAAATAAAACTTTTATATTTGCATTTTACTATTCAATTCAATCTTTTATTAACTCGACTCACGAACAAATACTTGATAATGAACTATACAACCGGTAGTACTCTCCTGAAAATGGAAATAAAAAAACGATTCTTTCTTGGTATAAGTCAATAATTGGTTCAATCAAAAGAGACCAGCGTCATAAACCATAGGGATAAGTTTTTAAGACAATGTGGGAGAGCCATCCATGTCAAGAACATGTTTGTTAACAATTATCTTTGGAGCACTGTCCGTTATGCTTTGTTAACAGCGTGATGTTATCTTTACTGTGTTCTGGTTTTAAATCACGTGTTTATTCTGATATGAGTTTTTATTCCACTTGATCTAGTTCAAGGGCATCTAATTGTATCTTCCCTAGGAAGATAAATATAAAAACATTTGCTTATGTGTTAATGTTAAGCCAGTGAGATAAGGCTCGTTGAATCGATTCGAACAATCCACAGTTACGTGCGTAAGAAGGGCGATTTTTTTGTCTGTGCCATTTCCCCAGGAAATCTTTTTTTCTAATTTGGTTGATTGCTACTTTAGTTTTATACCACTTTATTAATGAAAAAAAAGCTTTTAATGAACTTGATATTTGCATCATAAAATCATTTGTATTTAATATTCTGAGTTATGAAGCAGTGGGTCATGTAAATAGTTTGCATTGCCATAGTTAGCGGCGTTAGTTTCGCTTTTTCTCAATTATTTGAGTTCGGTATACCTTGCTTTTTATGCAAACATTTGGAACAGGCTCAGTACATTTTATCTAAATGTTTCACTAGGAATATACTCAAGGAGATGACTAACTGGTCCCAAAACCTCTTAAGTAATGTCTATTATGTCTAAAATGCTAAGAACTCATATTACAGCGGTCATTACATCTTCCACTGCCTCGAGTCAGACAAAGATGAAATTTGTAACAAGGTATAAGCGCACCATAACACGACATGCAACAATAACTCTTGCCATTCATGGTCAGTACATTAAGCAACAGGATGTTGTAGTAGGCTTTTATTGCGGGTAACAGACGTTCTGCTTAATGTGTAGATCAGACATCTGATTACAAAGGTGAAAAAAGAAATGTTTGAATCTGGTTACTTGCACATATAAACAAATACGTAGGTACTAGTATGTAGGCAGGGATTTTTTATATATTATTCCTGAAAGCATGCGGACAGGTTAACATTGAGACAGAGGATGTACCATTCCGTGGATCTAAGAAATAGTCTAGGCTCGCGGGAAATATGAGGGTAGGTCGGGTAACCAAAAAACAAACAATTCTTTTAACGCCTTGGTAATAAAACACCATTGAACTGACATAATAATAAATAATTATCATGTACATATCATTTCGTTCACACACATACACATTGTTTGAATGCCTCTTTTAAGTTGCACCTTTGTCTCCAAAGCAAAAACCCTTTGGGAGTAACACAATTATGCTGTCGTTGTTGCTTTAGAGTGGTCAAATTAGTAGTTAAATCGTACAGTGGGAAAAAACAAGCTGTTGTTTCAGAGAGGTTGTTGCTCAAGAGAGGGCCTCTCTGGAGAGGTTGTACTGTACTCACATCTTCACATTTCATGTTGTCCTTCTTATGAGCATTCTATAATTTTCTGATTTTGTTTGATACGACATGATACGGCATGTATGTTTATGAAAGCATTGATTTACGAATGATTACTTTAATACTTCTCTGTATTTATACATTAAACAAATGCTATAAATTCTTTCCTTTGATCGTCGTGCATGTTGCCCGTACAATCAATTTGATCGGTCTGTTAAGACCATTCAACTTTCCATTAAGTTTTATTTATGGTAGATCGAAGAAAATCTGTTTGGCATATATTGTCATGAAGCGATGCTACCAGGCTTTTCAAGCAACACCTTAATTATGATATACAAGCTGATGCTTTTAAGAAATATACATGTTGCAGACTGCTTCCTGAGTCAATAGGCGGACCTCTAGATTTTAAAGAAAATTGGGCGATAACTTTTTTTTTCTTTTTTTCACTGGAATTGAACGTCACACCAACACACACACACCAAGGTCATTTAACAAAATTTCCAGCTTTTGTTGGTAAATAAAGAGCCAGGCGAAAGCCTGTTTATATGCATCAACCGTAAGATAGCAGGACGAGAAATTTTGTCCGGACACAGCGCTGAATGGCTAGCGATTGCTAGTCAGAGATCATAACAATTCGGTTGTTTGAGTAACAAAAAGGTGAACATTTTGTAAGGATTACTAGTATACTAAACATTCGAAGTCAACAAACAGACGATACAACGAGTAAAAAAGCCTGGATTAATGTCTACGATGATTGCATTTTAATGATGTCATGGACATAAGCTTTAAAGGGAGAAGAAGAAATATCTTATAAATGAACTTACAATGTGGCGACAATAAATAGGTTAATACTACAGTCTCTTACAGCTTATAGCGCCTTATACTATAAGGTTATTATTTACATGAAGTGGTTGTTGCTTTATTCCATATTTGGGTGAGACACATTCAATTGCGAATCTCATGATGTTATTCTGAGACACTTAGCCACTCCATCTTGTTGTTGTGACGATTAAATCTTTCTCTAACTCTGGCCAGTATATCATGAAGGGAATGAACTGTCGAAGGAGATCCGGTCTGAAGAAAAAGTAAATAATGTTTTAAGATTAAACTAACCTACGAATATCTCACCAAATCCTCTCGAAAAATAAGTTAGTTTCCCAAACCAATGAATCTAATGGCAAACGTACAGCCTGGTGGAGAAACGGGTTTCTTCGAAACAACAACATTCTAGCGTATTGATAGCAATGGTCATAGATTCGATGAAAGGCTATTAAAATTATTTTATTGTCGCTTTTCTATTTTTGAAACGTGGAACAGATGTCCTGGACAATTCGTATGATCTTTTAATGTGCAGACATGTCTTTAAAATCGACCAGACGAGATTGAGTTCAAACTAGAATTTATGAAGTTATCAGAGATATCTTCTTCATCTTTTTGAAAATATAATGATTATTAGAAATAGTTTACGAGTGCATCACGTGGCGAGAATGCGGGAAAATCTATCATTTTCTAAGTCGTTGACTATAGTACCAAAACGTGTCTGAACTGCTAGCCTGAAGTAAAATAGGGATTCCTTATCAGAATCAAATTAGGGAGTTAGCGTACTTAAAGCGTTTTTAAAGTTTTCTAATGTAAAGTGAACCTCGTAAAAGAATATGAGTAGGGATATAAAAGCTCGGTTCATATGTATCTTCTCTCTTCTGCTCTGATTTGACCATAGCTGTCGTATGGGCCGTCAAACAACAGATAAATAATTAACGCGAGTAATGAGCTTTTTTCTCCTGCTACAACTTTCTTCAGAAAACATATACATTCGTACGTAATGATCACGTCAAAATGTTTATCAAAAGAGTTGAATACAATAAATGAACCCTCGTCCTATGAGAGTTATTCGATTATACAGAAGCTCATATTGCATGAGAAAATCAAAGCTTTTCTCCGTAAGAATCATATCAAGTCATTAAAACTGATAGAGATTATTTAAGAACAATATAATTAATACAATGACAATCCGATGTAATAAATAAATCCAGCAAACTCTTGTGAGTGTCTCAATTTCCTTTCCTTTCTATAATAAGGCTTCCTTTTATGGGGCTTTTTTCATGATTAAAGACGAATTGAGAAATCACAAAAACATTCTCTCTCTCTCTCTCTCTCTCTCTCTCTCTCTCTCTCTCTGACATTTGAATAAGTGCAATTGTGACCTTTAAATGACATGTGGTCTTTATTGACATGTAGTCTTTATTCGGATGTCATTATGGCAGTTTAAGAATAGTGTCCTTTATTCGCAGGGTGTCCTTTATTCGCAGGGTGTCCTTTATTCGGAGGTGGCTGCTAATACAAGCTTGTTTGAATTTGCAATAACATTCCTTCACAATTCATTCTATTCAGCTATTGATGTACATGTATTTGAACTGGCAAATGTCCTATGTTGAAAGGGCAAATGTTTGGCATAAGGGTTAGCGTCTGCTCCGACTTTAACCATGTATACGTACGTCCTAGTTTATAATGACAAGGTTTTACTCATTGGCATGTCGCCCGTGATTGCCCTTCATACAGTTTTATTTGATATGTACCTTATACGGAAGTGAAGTGCGCAAATGACAAAGCCTTAGGTTTTCCTGTACTTGATATTAAGGCTTTTGTTCATGGCATATGAGCTGATTATATCACCTTCATCGTATAAACAATGTCCTGGTTTACTTATAACGAAGTCACATCTTACGACTCGTTCCTTAATAGTCCAACATACGTTCCGATAAGTTTAGGCTTTACCCCTTTTTAAAGTACATGAAGTTATTGTTTCCTCCCTAGACGACCGTCATCCATCAGTTACCTCAATGATAGTTCCCTACATAATAGACTGGTTGTTTAAGGTGATTTTCTTTCACAGAAAACATAATTACAGGTTTCCAAGTATATTCTTCGTACAACGAGACTATGTCTGAATGCTGTTTTTCATTGTGATAGATGTGGCTGCCTTTTTCAGGTTTTAAGTGGCATTGCGTAAAAGAGAGGCGTCACTTTTAAGAGTACGCAATATTTGCTGATTAAGCAAAATTTCACGATCGACCTCTATATTGTGATTTCAGTCAAGTAACTTTTTTTTCATCTGAAGTGTAAAATATTGGCATTTCCGTAGAAACTTCAAGAGTACTTGAACCAGTGTTTCATTCATTTTTCAGTATTTTACCATCCATAAGACAGGAGCACTACTGTATTCAATATGGAACATTCATTTTTCAATATTTTTTATATTCCATAACAAGGGGCAGCACTTATACAAAATGAAGCAAACTTCAACGAAAAAACGATCCACGTAAGAAAGTATTCTTGTATGCATTTACACAATGCTTTAGGCAACGACGCAAATTTACTCAAGTTATTACCTTCAATCATTCCGTCTGTTTCTAGGCCAACCGTTCTCTCAAAACGCTTTAATTCCGTGCCGTTTATTTTCCGGGTCACGATATGCTGTTTGTAAATTTAGATGAGAATCAGTCTGGATTAAATCAAATAGTTTCTTGAATTACAAGCGTTTCCCCGATGTTACCAAACGCTTCGTTTATTAGCTTGTTAACGATAACGTCTCAAAGACAGATCTAACTGACAAAATTAAATTACCGTTTACAATCTGGTAAAATTGAAAATGCATGGATGTTTGAACATAGCGATGTTAAAGACGAGATTCTTCTCGGAAAATCCGTATTTATTAAACGAGTGTTCGTTCTTTATAATGACCCAACGCTGAGATGGTTCCAGGATAACTAACGTATTTGAAATATGTGTCAAACAAGGTAGTGATTCTCCTGATATTAATGAGCAAGTCCTTATTTTTTTTTCATCACTTTACAGTTTATTTCTCGATTTGGCATGTACGGTAAAATTTCCAAGTCAAGACAATTTTTACTTAGTGTGTACCCCAAGCCTCGGTTTAGTTCCACCGCGATAAGTCAGTCCTTATTCATTTTCTAAATGCGATTTGTCATTAACCCTGAACGATGCACGCGTTACCTTGGAAACATTTTTCACCGATAAAAATTATCAATTTGATTCCTTCATAGGCTAGTCACGTGACTCGAAAAAGATATCGAACAATTTATCCCCGCCCGAGAAAATTGTAGAGAAAGTCTAAGAACTATTTGAACATCTCTCGGATTAGTTCCGAAAATATCACGCATTTATATAACGGTTATCAATTTTTCTAAGAACGTTCTGACGTTAGAATAATTTACCGTTTATTGAATTGAAGTTCTTGTCCAATGAAATGTCCGCATTTCATTTGAAATATAAATATATGGCATAAAATGTGCCGAGGTTGCTTGTGAGATATTGCATAAAAGTCGAAATATGAACGATAGCTTATAACCAGCTTCCCTTGATAATGGTGGTATTTGATGAAAAATTACGTTAAACCAACGATATGAACATTCATTTATATCGTTGACTTGATGTATGTAAGAAACAGAGTTTGCGAATCGATCTGAGTCTATGTCTACCACTTACCAGACGGCTTCCTTCTTCATCTAGCTCGTTATCATACAATCATTTCACGTTGTCCACAAGCTTCTCGTTATTACAACGATCATTCTGTGATACAGATTAGATATAATTAATATCTTTTAGAAAATTATATGTTATTTACAAATGATAGATCGTTATCAAGAAACTAACAAGGGATTTACATGATCAATATTCAACGAGTCTCAGGCTGGCCTAAGAGAATAGTACCTATAATTCAGTTCTGAACTAATGATATTGTAAAACAAGTAACGTCCGTCGGCACAATGTTTACCAGGCAAAGGCTGTGGTCAATAGTTTGTTCAATTGTTCATACTGTAGTGGCTTAATTTTAGGGTACTAATACTGAATAGGTATTAGATATTGGTCATTTTGGTAAACCACCAATAGCAGAAGATGAATATCGTAAGAATATAGTAGTAACGTATAGTCTTGTCATAGAAACTTGATATGCTTTCATCAAGTGTCAAGAAACCATAATGCCATTGCCCAAAACAAGAGGATTTAAACATACGAGGTATAGCGTTTTATATGCTTAGGGCGAGATAACAGCAAAGTTTGCCATCTAACAAACTATATTTAACTATTGCAATAGTTGTTCAACTGAACACCAAAAAGACACATTAATATGTGATGCGTACACGAGAACTTAAAGCTTGTATTTTCAATATTGGATTCCAGTTTACTATTTAAAATTTCAATCCATATTATGTGTAAGTTGATACTTCCTTTCTCTATTTTCCTTGTGTGTAATGGTTAATTTTACGTTATGTAAATACATTGTTTACTTTATTAATCACTCATCTCTTGTTGAGCATAACGATCATCATTGCCATTACCCGTTTCAGTAATGTCAAAATTGTATAATTGTTTTTTTGGCAGATATATGTACATGATGTTTGTCGTTTCCACGTTTCCTTGCAAGCAATATTGTATAAACAGCGGTGTAAATTTTGAATTTCAAATAAATTACTTTTGTTTTGGATGAATGTAGAAAAGTATTCTAGAAAAAAAACACATACATATTCTCCTCATTCCTAAAATACTTCACAAAAAAACACCAATCATAAAACCCACTGAACACACAGAAACAAACAAAACATGAAGAACAGAATATAATGTTTCACAAGGGTTCCACCCTAGAACGGTGTGCAATACAGCTCAACGTGGAAATAATTTCATTCAAGTTCTCGGACATTTTTTCTAAATATAAAAAATAAAATAAGCAAGTGCACCCCCTAACCTTTCATGAAGTCGATGAACTAAATAAAAATGACACTGCACAGTAACATTGATTTTCAGAATTGAACGTAGATATAAAATCTGACAATGATTTACTACGTTTTGTGGGTCTCCCAGACGTGATGCAATCTAACTTTAATGATATGAAGAATGTAGATCAAATGAATGTCACCTTGGGAGTATAGTCATAATAAAAGCAGTAACTTGTGCAGAATTTTGAGATGGATTTAGACGACTTTTGACTGTGGTTTTACGTCTTAACCAATAAACCACAAAGTTTGTTAGTTCGCTTTTCGTAACAGTTCCTCGATATTTGGGGAAAGACATTTTTTAAAGCGAATTGGGAGGCTTTCTTCAGGAATGAAAAACAAACAGAAGGTTGAACGACCAAGATTATAATATTATGAGAGTTGTGTTTTTGCGGCATTTTTAAGTGCTGTGTTTTTGTATTAGTTACATAATATTGTATTTTGTATTATGAAACGTGCCTTCAATAAATTGAAAATCAATTTAGAACTGAAAATGTTCGTTCGTAAGATCGCTTGCCTTCTATGTTTGTATTAAGTTTTCATTCGGTGAATAGCTCGATTCCGAGCGACTGGGTTTCCTGCCAAATTCTAATTTGATGCCAAAGTCTTGAATTTGCATACATTCCTTTTTATGGAAATTAGAAGCTGCAAATAAAATGTATCCTGTGTGTGCTTTAACTTTAGATTGTCAAATGATGACTCCACAGGGGCTGGGATTCGTTAAATCGATGTCAATATCCGATATATGTACAGTAAAACCCCTGAAATCCGGACGCCATGAAAAACGGAATTACCTGAAAATCGAACAATTTTCCAAGTCCCATTTTTTTAAAAAAACTCCGTGAAAACCGTAATTCTCAGAAAACCGGATGTTTGGCCCCGTCTAGAAGGGGCCCGGTTTTGAGTATAAAGTACATATCTAAATATAAGAATATGAAGCCTGTCTTGGTAAAAAAAATTTTTTTTGTTAATTCTAATATCTTAATTATTTAATATAGCAGTTCATTTTGGAAACAGTTCGTCTGATAATGAAGTGGTCCCCGTTAAAATTCTATTTTTTTCAAATAGAGAAAATGGCTACAGGGAACAGCAATGGTAAAAATGTAAGGGTTTATATCCAACAAACGGTCACCATTGAAATTGTATATTTTTACGCATCACATTGAAACTTTGCATATTTCTTTGTGTTGATGGCTGACATTTTAACAAATGTGAATTCAGACTTACAGTCTCGTTCAAAGCTTTCAATACACGATGTATCTTATACATCTTTCATCATCCAACGCATTGGGTGCATTAATTTTACCAAGTTACGTGAATACAATGCTTCTTATTAATTCCAATTTCTTACTTGCAACTTTACCATTCATGTCTCTGAGCTTACCAATCACGTTTCCATCAAACATGTTTAAAGACGCACATGGTCGCCTAGAGATGTTTAATGTCTATACATTAAGTTGACGTCCACTCCATACGTGTTATAGCCTAGAGAACGGTCCAAGTATTTGAGTTAATCAAAGAAAATCACCAATAATGCGTACAGAATGTTTGATTACATTTTCCTGTCCACTGAGATTTCCCCGGGGATACAGAGAACTCATTCCTGTCACCAACAATACCAATAGTCAAATAAAATGACATAACGGATAGCCATTTGATAATACACCCAAAGGGAGGTGGTCGTGAAAGTATATCTACAATATATAATGAAACATTGACGTACATTGTTAAAAATCACGTGACGTTAAAAATCAACCGTTTTAGTTAATTTGTAAATCATTGACATACTTTGTTAAAACTGTGGTGAAAAAATTCTACGTTTTTGTTGATTCTGGTCAAATACTGTGCTTATTTCTTAGATGATAGTATTAGTAACTATAGTTGCATTAAGGAAACATTTGATTGATGAACCATTCATGCTCAATTAACTGTCCTGCCTGGTTGATTTGGTCAAATACTAGAGCGTATGAATGACAAACAAGAAGACAAAGCTTCAACATATACGGTTGCAACCCATTTTGACAGAAAATGTTACATTACATGTCTTGTTTACGTCCTTTACACCTGATTCATGCAGTGGAGGTGAACTTCTTGTTACAGAAGCAAGCCGTCGGAGTGCTTTGGAAACTAAGAGCATCGGGACATTGTACATTTGTACATTGTTTCTACACTATTTATTTGAATACCACTGTATCATATTCACATGAGTTTGGTTTAATAAAGTAAAGTTGAGTTGTTTAGTTGGTAAGGGCAAGTGATTAACGCTCATAATAAAATTACTCGGGGGAACACGACACAAACCGAAATTTAGAAGAGGACTGGCGTCGATGAACATTCACAACGTGGTTGGTAATATAAGATCAAATTGCTGTCAAACAAAAGCTAAGGACCCAATGTGAAGAACAATCACCTATGAACAAAGTATACTCTTTGACTTAGTTATTGATTTATTTACCAAAACGGCCTCTGGATAATGGCCAATTACGTGCAAAGCTCTTATTCTATCGCCTTTGTTGATGTGTTTTTTGTCACTGGTTTGACTGTTCTGGCAATGGAGTCTGAATAAAAACCAAAGAATGAAATAACAGAACTAAATATGGAAGGCATCTTTATTTGTATATAATTGCATAGTTTCATTTTCAGCATAACCTCCATCTTTAATTTCTCTGATAACGTGAAAGGTATTGATGGATATGAACCCTTAGAAATCATCGATTTAGCTAATATTAAAACTGTACTAAGAGTAAATATCAGAACCATTTGTTGAAGTTATAATTACACATGTTGAAAGTGATAAAAAAATAAAAGATAAGTGGTTGATCAATGAGAAACGAATTAAGTATAACACGTTTATACTTAGGTATAAAATAGGACATTCAGCTAATGTCTAGAAAGTCGGGAAATCTCCATAGATGACTGTAAGGACCAACACACAATAAGAATGGGTACGCAACAAATTTAGCACTTAAAGATATTCTTAAAAATTCTTTGTTTGCAGTTAAACACCGAATCATTCATAAATCCCCGACACAAAATTATTTTAGGTATTTGACCATTTTTTTCGTTCTTTTAGTTTTGATTCAAGTATTAAATGTCATCAAAAAGCCATACCCACTGCTAATGTTTGTTTGTTTGAGTTTTACGCCCCTTTTCAACAGTCGTCAGAGTTATACTTAACTTATAAGGCGGACAGTTCACCAAACCATAGTTCCTGGAAAGAACCAGTACTAGACTTCCATCATCCGTAACTTGCGTAATCAACTGCCTACTTTCTCGCATAAAGATTTGAAGTCAGTGACCTTAACCAGCGGACCACGGAGGCGCAGATACCCACTGTTAAATGATTGGGTCGCGTAACAGCAAACCCAATATCTTAAGTAAAGGTTAAGTCTAAAATCATTGCAAAAAGTATTTCCTGATAAACCAATCGGATAAAAAAAACCTCCGTATTATGAACTCCTCTAGGATTTAAAAGAGTTGGTCTATATCGGCATATTGAGGAGTTCTCCTATAAAGTTACAATATAGGGGGAAATATTGATAATAGGTCTGAATATAAACGATCGTAATAACGAAATGGTCTTGGTATGTAAGTAGACACTAAATGAAGGTTTATAGTATGGGGATTTAAATTTATAAACATTGGGCCTCCTCGGTAGAGTGGCTATGAAGTCGGAATCATTATCCCTAGTCTATTACCGCTGTGAATTAGAATCCCATCCATGACCAAATTTCAAATGTAAGGAAGCTACCTGGCTAGCATATGGAAGGTCGATGGGTCGGTCCAGGTACACACCAGGATTTCACTCCACCGTAAAAGCCGGAATATGTCGCCTTTTTGTCCTAGCTGGTTGCGCGATGTGATCAACGTCAGGTAAAAAACAAAAATAACCAAATTTGGGCCAACGCTGACCACCTTTTAGTACTCATAGCAAACTTTAAGATGCATTTGGGTTTTTATGCTATGACAGAGACTCCTGACTAAATGAATAATTGACAAATTGACTTAAAATGACATAAAAAAAACTTGTTAGATAAAAAGACAGAAACTAAATATCTACATGACTATTAATTGACACAATATATCCACATAATCAATCAATAAAAAACGTAAGATGAATCGATCTAACCTGGATTCTTTAGATAACATTAAGTCCTTAATCGTGAGAGAAGTTAGAGCGCAAGATAAGCCGTTTGGACGTAAACACTTAATTTAGACAATTATCGGGCTCAATACTACAAGTTATTGTACGCTTCGATAGATAATCAGCTTGTTACGCTATCTCTAAGACGCTGATCAATACTGTCGCTAACTAAAGTTATATCTTCAAACGATTTTCATAATCAATACACACTGACTCTGTGACGCATCAGCTTACTGTGTGACGTATCAGCGTACTCTGTGACGTATCAGCAGACTCTGTGACGTATCAACTGACTCTGTGACGTATCAGCAGACTCTGTGACGTATCAGCGTACTCTGTGACGTATAAACTGACTCTGTGACGTATCAACTGACTCTGTGATGTACCAGCGCACTCTGTGACGTATCAACTGACTCTGTGACGTACCAGCGTACTCTGTGACGTATCAGCAGACTCTGTGACGTATCAGCGTACTCTGTGACGTATCAGCAGACTCTGTGACGTATCAGCAGACTCTGTGACGAACCAGCGTACTCTGTTACGTATCAGCAGACTCTGTGACGTATCAGCAGACTCTGTACGTATCAGCAGACTCTGTGACGTATCAGCAGACTCTGTGACATATCAGCAGACTCTGTGACCTATCAGCAGACTCTGTGACGTACCAGCGTACTCTGTGACGTATCAGCGTACTCTACCCTGTGACGTATCAGCGTACTCTACTCTGTGACGTATCAGCAGACTCTGTGGCGTATCAACTTACTCTGTGACGTATCAGCGTACTCTACTCTGTGACGTATCAGCGTACTCTACTCTGTGACGTATCAGCGTACTCTGTACGTATCAGCAGACTCTGTGACGTATCAGCAGACTCTGTGACATATCAGCAGACTCTGTGACCTATCAGCAGACTCTGTGACGTACCAGCGTACTCTGTGACGCATCAGCAGACTCTGTGACGTATCAGCGTACTCTACTCTGTGACGTATCAGCGTACTCTACCCTGTGACGTATCAGCGTACTCTACTCTGTGACGTATCACCAGACTCTGTGGCGTATCAACTTACTCTGTGACGTATCAGCGTACTCTACTCTGTGACGTATCAGCGTACTCTACTCTGTGACGTATCAGCGTACTCTGTGACGTATCAGCGTACTCTGTGACGTATCAATTGACTCTATGACGTATCAGCGTACTCTGTGACGTATCAGCGTACTCTGTGACGTATAGGCAGACTCTGTGACGTATCAACTGACTCTGTGACGTATCAGCAGACTCTATGGCGTATCAACTTACTCTGTGACATACCAGCAGACTCTGTGACATAACAGCAGACTCTGTGACGTATCAACTTACTCTGTGACATATCTACTTACACTGTGACATACCAGCAGACTCTGTGACGTATCAGCAGACTCTGTGACGTATCAACTTACTCTGTGACGTATCAACTTACACTGTGACGTAACAGCAGACTCTGTAGCGTACCAGCAGACTCTGTGATATATATGCTGACACTGTGACGTATCAGCTAACTATGTGACGTATATGCTGACATTGTGACGTATCAACTGACTCTGCGACATATCAGCTAACTCTGTGACGAATAAGGGATCTGTTGACATAATGTACGAATGTATCAAAAGAAAAGTACAATGAACTTATTAGTAACAATTCCACATAAAGTACACTAGAGCTCATTATACTAGTATTCATTTCATTAGGTACTTTGACAGACATACTAAATTATGGCTTTATCCGATCTCTTTCTTTATTTACTAATATGCTTGATAGTTGTCATACTGCTTTTCTTCTACTAGAGATTCATTCTGATTCCATCATGTATGAGCATTGTTCAATAAAGTTCTCGTAATGCATTCTGTTAATACATATAACCTCGATTGCAGTTGGTGATTGATATGCGTACACACCTTACACTATATCAGGTACAGCCGATGTTATATAGAGTCAGTCGAGATGTGTCGAACGTGTCGTCAATTTAGCTGAATCTGGCCTTACCTAGGCTATTAGGGCCCGTCTTACGACGTCGTAACCGAGTTTTTGTCGTAAGTTTTTGACTTAATATTACACTTCGTAGCTACGACGCGTTTGATAAAACGGGCTCGAGGCTGGATCTTTTATATTACAGTTACAACAAATGTGACCATCACTTCTTTTTACTCTGACCGATACATTACGGTCCTATACCCATGTTCCTTCGATTAACAATTACGCGTCCATTATTTCATTCGTTAAATTACCCATAACGGAATTAGTGTGGACTTAACTCACATGATCTCAATTTAGTAGAACACATGTTATATATGTTACCCTGTCTTTGATAAATCAAGAAAATTCAGTACAGCTCTCGTTACTTCTAAATGCTTCCGACGAATAATAGATAGATTCCGTGATTTTTTACTTTTTGAACTGTCTAATATAAACCAAGCGAGTTAATTTGTCTAGTCATCATGGAAGAACTAGTTCTGATTTGTTTTGTCAATTTGTGGTTTGTAAAGATGATCTTAAAGACATGATGGAAGATAATTGGAATGTACGAGATAGGCTGACGTATGATAGAACGTACCGTTTGGGTTTAATTTATAATCCATCGCCCGACAGTGACATCATTTCGGATACTCATTATTATCCGAAAACAAAACATGAAACTACATAGAAATGCCTTTTGCTATACACAAATTGAAGAAAGTATAAGACCGTTGTCTCCTAAGAATAACGCTAGCTTAAATGATTTAATAAGCGATAAAAAATAATCACGAAAAAATAGATTTTGCTCAAACTTAATATATTGATTAATCATACATTTCTGTTTTGTTGTATACACTTATGAATGTGGTATAAAAAGAAGGAACAAAGCTATTCTGATGATAACAGTTTCCTACAATTCCAACCTAGCTATTACCTCTTGATGTTGTATAATTAAATACAATTGATTTGAGTCTGTTACTCGGAATTTGATATTTGACTCAAATGAAAAAGGAGATTTGAGACTTTAAATTGTCCGATAGACCCTTCAATGTTTTTGTTCTGGTATATTTAACCTGTTCTTAGTATAAAAGGAACAATATGGTAACATTTCTGGCCATAGACACAATATTTCTATACAGAAAAACACTAGAGACCATAATTGACTTTCTACTCAATTTTGTTTGCGAAAGTGGTTCTAAATTCCATCACCTCCTTCATCATCGCATTCAAAACATAGCGCAATACATTTGTAACTTAATAATCCTTTCATTTTTGCAAGTACGACGACTGACTATCTTTCCATATGAAAAGCTCCAAAGCATGAAGAATTTTAACATATCAATGACGTTTAGAGGTTCACTGTAGATTTACGTTTGTATTTTGTCGTAAATAAGACGGCTGGACATTTAACGGCTAAGATTTAGTTCATTGGTGGATCTTAAGAATGTATTTCCCACGGGTATTCCGAATGAAGCTTATATCAGTCTAATTTGGCAGTCAACTAATAGCGCTAGACACGTACAATCTCTTAAATAATTGTGAAAATGCGGATTTTCACACAATGTTCGCATATCTCTAAAGTATCAGAAAGTATTAGAAAGTTCACCGCTAGATTTTTGTCTTGAGTAATTGGAATTCGTACAAGTAATTGACGTTCGCTTTAAGCTATTTACACAAGATGTTTTGGTCTGAATTTCTCCTTGCACCATCTACTGTTTAATTCATAGAACACATTACGGTATTACATCAAAACAACTTAAGAGAGAAAAAGCTTCTTGACATCCTGGTTTGGTTTATTAGCTCCAGTGCTCCTGTCAAATATATCAGTACATATATATAATAGTGTATGGAAAGATCGGTGGTCTTATGGTAACGCTCTGGACTACTGAACGAAAGGTCGTTGGTTTGAATCTCGGCTCCGTGTTCTGAATATCTCAGGAACGCCTTTTCGGTGTCTCCATCCCAACTACTGTGTCTGGAAAATCACAGGAAAAAAAGGACGAGGTGTGTAGTGGTGCATTACACCGAGAACGATAAAGAACAGGGAAAAAATATTTGAAATAAGAGTAAGGATACAAACACCCAATTCTCCTGTATCATTCCTCCCCCCCCCCTCTCTATCCCCCCCCCCTCGTCTCTCTCTCGGATGATCCTGAAATGACCTTATTTGTCGAATGGGCTGTTAAACAACACTCGGATAAACAAACAAAAAAGAATTTGTATATTCTATGAATGCAAGAGCGTAACATTGACTCAGTAAAACAGACCTGTTTTTTTCTTACATGTTATGGATCAATGACCGCAACGAAATGTCAAATCTGAGTCACTCCCATGAAGAAATCTTTCTGTCAAAATTCTTAGAATCAACTGTATTCTTAGCGTACAATATCTGATTAACGTACTATAACTTTCCTGGATAGTGTGCTACTTATTTGGATAACGACATAAGATGAGCAGATAAACCATATAGTATGTCGGTATTGTCTCGTGGGAATTATCGGCGGTCCACTATGGTCTCCCTCTTCCAACGGAACTATTACATATTATGCACATGTCAGTCCCGTTGGAACCAGAATTAAAGGCAATTGAAGGGACTCTAACTGAACTACCAACCCCTTCCCGTTGACAGACTAAAATGACCCCCTCCCCCAATCTGAAATTGGGCCTGCGTGTATAAATATACTGGTACGTTTCGCAAAATGCCAAATATAAGCTACTAGTATTTAAAAACCAAAATGTTGCCCGGTTATGTTTAGTCACTATGTGAACAATGCAATATTGTTCGATTGACACAGACACTTGTTTTAATTCAAACCTTTTAACACATGGTTCAGCAACCCTATTACATGTACTCATCTTTTCTGACATATCTGCTCAATGCTACACATTACATTTCAAAAATAGTATTGCCCAATTATAATTATTTCTTAGATAGTTACCCCGTATGCATTATTTTATTTTCGACAAAGTTTTAACTTTTTTGTAAGAGTTGTTTCCCTTGTTGAAAAATAGAAAAATATGAATTTCTGTAGATACTGCATGGTGACATTATGTTTATTTATCAAATCAGATTGATACTGTGATATTGCATCTTTTTACCATGAGTTTTAATTGAAATGGATGTTCTTTGTTATTCTTTGAAAAATGGGTTATTCCAATAGACTTCGATATAAATTTAAAGGGGAAATAACTCAAAGGAATGTCAATGTTTCTGAAACCTTAATACCTTTAATTAATAATTTCTATCATTTCTAACCTATAAAAAATATTTAAAAAAAAAAAAAAATCTATTGACCCCATTTTGAGAAAATAATTTTGCGAGTTAATATCTTAATACCTTAATACAAACCTCCGAACAACCGACATGATTATCTTTAAATGAATGGTCTGTTAAATAAACACAGCCCGACAGATGTCTCAAAATAGTTCGTATCTTTGTTATGTTGGAGTGCGTTTCTTTACGGTCATTTTATTTCGCCATTACTTTGTTAGTAGTTTGTGTAACCTTATACACCTGACACCCGATCAACTGATAGGATAAAAGTGAAATATTTATTACATATAATTTGTTTAATTTGTCGGTACATAATTTAATGCCAAACAGATGGTAATAATATTATATAAATGCATACCATAGTTCAGTAGTTGAATTTATCTGACTGGTGTAAGCATAAACTGACATTCTTCAGAAATTCGAAGTTGGGAGGATATTTACTGTTATATTTAGTATAACTTCATTAAGTGACCACAGCGATGATATTAAGACCAACTTCTTATTACCGCCATATAAAGAAAATAAACCTGAAAACCGGACTTTCTGAAAACCGGAATTCCCGAAAATCAGACTACGAGAATTTTACCGATTTTACGTTACATTGTATTTATTATTTATGAGAGGTTCTCTGAAAACCGGAATTCTAAAATGAACAGAATGTATTCTTTTAATGGTTATATAATTATTTTCAACTGTTTACGTTATCTGTATCATGTTTATAGTCTATGTACTTGAATTTGACTTAAAAAACGTCCAATTTTCAGAGAATTCCGTTTTTTAGGGAGTTCGGTTTTGATGGGTTTTACTGTACCAGTTTACCATTCAAACACACATTCAGCTAATCAAACGAAAATATCGTGATGAATAGAAAAATGTTTATCAATAATTAGGCACATAAATTATCAAAACTCAAATTTTAATTGGTTTTATAATTTCTTCCCAGTACGTTTAATCAAACCAGCGAGCCGAAGTATATACATGTCTTCTTAAGAATTTACGACTAATTTATTTTTTATGGTTCGAAGATGTGTAGGTGTGAAATATTCATGGTAAAGAATGTGATAAAATAATAGTTATTAACATAGTTTATTCATCAAAGAGGATATCAAGAATGTATTTATTTTAGTGGTTTTATTACACAAATATTGTGGTAACTGTGTATTGTTGTTTTATTCATTTCACTATAAACTCATATTTTAGTTAACAATGGTTTATTTTAGTTAACAATGGTTTATTTTAGTTAACACTTGTTTGTTTTAATTAACACTGGTTCAGTTTAATTAACACTGGTTTAGTTTAATTAACGCTGGTTTGTTTTAATTGACACTGGTTTGTTTTAATTGACACTGGTTTGTTTTAATTAAAACTGGTTTGTTTTAATTGATACTGGTTTGTTTTAATTGATACTGGTTTGTTTTAATTAAAACTGGTTTAGTCTAATTAACACTGGTTTATTTATTGAACTATAAACTCTTAGTTTAATTAACGATTGAGTTGTTAGTATTTAATGAATGTCATATATTTTGCCCCCCCCTAGATAATCTTGAACGACGATGGTTTATATATCATGATATTTTTTTATAAAAATATGTTATGAATACAACTACAGTCAAATCCTGTGAACAAAGGCAAACCTTGAGACAGCCCAGATATCATGGCCTTTATTGACAGTTGGTCTATATTCTGAGGTCATTTTGTTGTAAATAAATCAATGATTGTTTTTAAAATAATGATCTTTATTCGTATGATGGCCTTTACTCGGGGGTGGTGGCAAGCACATGTTTGACTGTATGTATAGCACGTGTATATCTTAAATGCATCTTCAATAAGTTTTAACTCAAACATTAATTTTGTCAAATAAATTATGTGTGTATAAATGCAAATGGTTTGAATAGAAAATTATAATGTTATTCTATTGATACAGAATACATAATGTTTGTGTAAACATCATAGTAATATATGTGTTAAGACGTACAAAAGTTAGTTTCTTGTTGCTATACATACCCTAATTTTTTCAGTCCAGAGAAACTACCATCCTCCGTATGCAACTGCATACTTTCTCACTCAAATATGGTAGGTGGCTCGAACCCACGACCCTAGTCAGCGACTTTAACCACTCGACCACGGAGGCGGGTCATGAACTTTTCGCTATACAAGGTTTCTCTGTATGTACAGATTAGTGAATTTATTGCTGTTTGTGCAAATTTCCGACGCAAACATTATCTGGTACAGTCGTTTTCCCAGACATTTACTGTAAAATTATTATTTTTGGATTATATGACAATTTGAAAAAGTAAATCAGAACCGACTATAAAGTTCAGACTGTGTTGTGACAATTTATTCTCGATATGTCACGATTTATGTGTTATCTTCATTCATCATTATCATGTTTAAACTTACTCTATTTGCTATTTTAGAAGACAAAATATGAATTGTTTCGCAAACTTGGTATGTTAGCATGTTGACATAAATGTGCAAGTCTAAAATAGATTTTTTCTATCCTCTGGTTAAGCGACTTCAACTTAAATTGAATGACTTTTTTTTGCTGTACTATATGACTATATACCTGCGTATACGTGGACATAGAATTATGTTCTGTTCTGTTCTGTATTAGCTATGATTGCCCTGCAGTAACTGTCGCTTGGGTGTCAAAATTTCACCATGAAATGTAAACGAAATAACCCTTTTTCATCCATTCAGTGAATTTATTCATTTGAGTGAAAATGACAAGCTATAATGAATGTTTTGTTGGTTTAAGTGGGTTCTGTACTCCAAAATACAAACAATTCTAGAGGTTTGGAAATTGAAATCCGGGCTTAGGTAATTCTTAATTGTATACTTGATTTAAACTTAAATATTTAATCAAGTTGACCCGTCAGCACTGTGCGATCACGATTGTCAGGCTCGGAGAGCATCATTCAAGAAACGGTGACAATTTCGGGGCGTTGTCAAGTTTCTGTACTTCATAAACTGTGGGTTAACGAATTTTCGTGGGGTATTTTATTTCGTGGATTTCGTGGTTGAGCTTGTCCGTGACTTTCAATGCCGATGCATTAAGATGTTGGTAAAATTACACGTGTGTCCGAAAATGTATCTATCCGAAATTAGAAAATCCACGAAATTGCGTACTCCCGATATCATCGATTTTGGCAAATCCGCGAAATTTAAAACCTACGAAATTAAATGCAACTACAGTAATTTTATTTAAACCTTTTTCTACTTTGTGCCTTGTTCGTCTCTCACTGTCCTCTCTGTTCAGTGTTTGTATAACAGTTGTTTTATAACTGAATAAGACTGGCTATACATCACACGTACATACATACACACAGTGATTAATAATACTTCAATTATCACATATCATCGTGGTTTTGTCCTAATACGTTGCTGGTAAAGTGGATTAACTTGGATCATGTTTAAGGTAAATGAATTTGTTTATTTATTTGTTGTAATAATTCATTTACATGTATATGACTAAAAGAGCAAGTATTGGAGATTTTTTTAAATTGAAGTATTATAGATATGTCCATTGTAGCAAATATTTTTGTCAGACGATTTTGAATGATGAAATACTCTCTCCACATTATATCATCGTCTTTATAATATCTTTGTTAGAATTTGTTATTTATTTATTTAAAGATAGTTAAAAACAGTGTACATGTACTTAATGTTGAGTTAACCTCATTGTAAAGTTTTACACAATATTGTTTTTATTGAATTATCTTTGCAGTTTGCGTATTTGTACTAAGTTAATATAATGTCATCTTTATATTACTTTATATACATGTACATATTATTTACTATCATGGGCATAATGCCTTAATTATCAATAAAGAAATATATGATCTACATGTATTGTTTATTTATAAGATTCTGAAATGAGTTCTAATTTATCATATAAATATTAATTAAATTGTTTTGTGTAAAACTGTAGACATAGAAATATAGGCAGTACGAAATATTTAATTTGAGTTATTTGAAATTAATGTACCGGGGTATATAAACGGCTTTCTGCATGTTTTAAAGTGCAGCTATGCATTATATATACTGCCAATGCACAGACATGATTGCTTGAGTTAAATCGAATTTTTTTCGTGTTATGATAAATTAGATATACAGTCATGCATTGTGATAACATAAAGCGGATACAAATACTTATGTTTAGAATTTCAATCTTAGCAAAATATTATATCCTGTAAACTGTCAGTCAAGTGGTTTGAATATTAGTTTTGCAATTATTTAATAAACATTTCACGTTTTAATATTTTTGAAGTAATTCATTTTTAAAATGAATTCTTTCATGAACTTAACGATCTAGTTTCTAGTTACATGCATGTTAATGGGTTCCTAAATCTACTTTAAAAAATCGTGAATTAATTGTCACGCATGTGCTAAAATCATTTAATAATAATTATTGAAAAAACGTATGTTCTGTTCTTTTCTGATATATCTTTGTCACATTTAACGAAACATTTAATCTTGTTCATAGTTGTTCATAGATTTTGCATTACGAGGTAAACATATTTTTACAGTGTAATGAATGTTTTCATTCGGAAGAGTACACATAAAATCATCATAAATTACTAAAACGACGTCAAGGACGAAACATTCACTTTTGTTTTCAAATGTCTATTGCAGTACAAATTCTAAATATATTTAAAAGGTATTCTGACACAAAAAAATAACACCTTTCACATACATAGCTATATAATATAATATATTATACACACTTTTGCAATTTAAAGGGAAATTAGATACATACGAACGTGTTGTCTTTCTTTCTGGACACGATGTATAAGTACATTATTAGAAATGTTTAAGTTATAAATCCCCATGAGATTATTGATAATCTTAAAGAGTATGTCAAATTGTTTAATGAATGTACTTAACACTATAACTTTTGACCGCTTTCATTGTCCAGTTCATTAATTAAGTACAAGAATTGATCGATATAAGTATGAGAGTGTTTTATTGATAAAACAATTCTTATTCTTTCATTCTATGACCCCAAAACGGTTCTGATTGACTTTGGTATCGAACAAACTTCTAATTAGTCGTATTTACTTACTTTGAAGAAACTATCGTCATTAATGTGACATTTATTACGTGAAAATATTGACTGATTATATATTCAGTGAAACCTCTCCAAAGCAACATCCCTTGGGAGTAGCAAAATAAGGTTTTTGTTGAGAGGTTATTGCTCTAGAGAGGTCAAATTGTAGAGTTTGAACTGTATACTGTATGTATACATATGTATATATGTAAATATAAAGAAGTGTTAGTTATTGTTCTAATCTCTTTCATCTTTTAATAGATTCTACTTATTAATGATAACACGATCTACATAAAACCTAGTGAGGTTTATTTTATACTATGGACCCGTGACCTTTCGACATAACTGTCCTTATCTTAACTTTTAGTACCCATTTCTTAAATTTTGTCCGAACACGACATTAAACTGAAGAAGACTGATTATTAAAATCGTATTGTCTAAAATACATATTTTTGAATAGTACAATTATGGATCGACCAGGAACTATGCCACAGTGGCTACGGTAATGGTACGAATGACACAAGAATCAAATAAAATTGGTCACACAAGGGTCTACCTGTGTGTATATTTATACTATTTCGCCGATGCCATCGTTTCTTACATTTTTATACCCAATGAATATTTGAGGATAAGATAGTTTTCAATTTATAATGTCATATGAAACATGTATCACATTACCCTATTCAAATATTAACTCATACTTATAATACAACAAAAAATACCTACCTATTATCTGTAAGTATTTGTATAATATATTCAATCTATCATAACTTGATAAATCACCTGATATGATAATTATGCCATAACTAAATAACCTTTTTAAGATTGACTTATATAAAACACACACATGATTTTTTCATGTTGAATATATACAGTCACATGGCTTAAGAACAAACTGTATTGATAGAAACGGTTGTCTGTGTAAGTAAAGGTCATCTTAGTTAGTAAAGGTCATCTAAGTTAGTAAAGGTCATATAAGTTAGTAAGTCACCTAAGTTCCCAAGGTCATCTTAGTTAGTAAAGGTCTTCTGGGTTAATAACGGTCATCTGAGTTAATAAATATCATCTGAGTTAATAAAGGTCATCTGAGTTAATAAAGGTCATCTGAGTTAATAAAGGTCATCTGAGTTAGTAAATGTCATCTTAGTTAGTAAAGGTCTTCTGGGTTAATAAAGGTCATCTGAGTTAATAAATATCATCTGAGTTAATAAAGGTCATCTGAGTTAGTAAAGGTCATCTGAGTTAATAAAGGTCATTTGAGTTAATAAAGGTCACTCTGTATTAGAATAGATCATCTATATTGGTAGAGGTCATCTATGAATAAAGGTCATTTGTGAATAAAGGCAAACAGCTATAAAAGTCATATTTTTATCTCCCTTTAATATACCCCGTGTTAAAAGACCTGTCTGTATTTATGTACAGTCAAATCTATGAACAAATGCCACCGTTGGGACCCAAAAAATGTGGTCTCCATTGACATAATTGAATAATAA
Organism: Lutraria lutraria; assembly: GCA_964023205.1. Lineage (NCBI taxonomy): Eukaryota > Metazoa > Mollusca > Bivalvia > Venerida > Mactridae > Lutraria > Lutraria lutraria. Next base: position 32,398,081 of record OZ026842.1, on the reverse strand, counting down.
ATGATGGTTTCCAAAACAAATAACTTTTATTCATAGGGTGGCCTTTATTCGGGGGTAGTTGCAAACACATGTTTGACTGTATATATGAAAGTATATGATGAGTTGACGTACTACAGTACTGTACTGATATCAAATTTCAGTTGCATACATTTGTATTTTGTAACATATTATTTGATATTCGATCTACCGTACACGAGGATACAACACGCATACAGATACAACGATACATACTTTTCACTTATCTTCTTATATTGTCTACACAATTCATGTACTTTAACCAAATCTTAAAATTTCATTTTCGGCTCCATTGGTTTGAAAATATTCAAACAAACAATTCAATTAAGATGTGTGTATGAATTTTTTCACGCGTATTTAAGCAGTAATTTCAATACTGATAGTCCAGTAAGTTCATATAAACACACTCAAACTTGATGTGAACTTTGAAAAAATGGGGAATTTCTGGGTTTGAAGTAAACTTTGAACTAATTTGTATATGTACAAGTAGTGCGTGTACTTATTTATGCAACATTTTTTTTCTTTAAATAGAACTTGATTTGTAAGTAGTAAGTACAATAAAACCTGTGAATAACGGCCACCCTTGGAAAAAGACAAATTATGCCCTTTGTTGACAGGTGACCTTTATTCGGAGGTCAGATTGTTCTAAATAATCAGGGATGCTATATTACACCTGAAATAATCAATGACAGTTTTTAAAAGAATGGCCTTTATTTACGGGGAGGTCTTTATTCACTAGACGGCTGCAAACATAGGTTCGACTTTATCATTTATTATAGAATTATACAAGTATGTAAAGTTATAGAAAATCAGACTTTTTTTATAATGCGAAAATAAAGAAATATTAATGACACGAAGTAACCAAAAATCACCTATCAGTCGCCATGTGTGATACTTCGGAAAAGTCCGGTCCAACCGTATCGGGGTGCTTTAAGCCATTTTCACAAAGCATCAACTGGTTTCCGTTGACTCTGGCTGTACAGGGACCTTTGGTGCTCTGGAACGGGACTCACTTTATCACATTAGCATGATTTTCTTGTCTTTGTTACATCGATTGTGAATGTAGTATTTGCGCCACTAATTTAAACTTATCCATTTTAAGACATTACTAATCTCGAATATTCGAGTAATTCTGAGAAAAATTCCTGATATCAGCAAAATGTCCCCAAACGAAGATTTTGTCGTCTGACAACAAGACATGAGGTAGATATGCATGTTTGATATGTAAAATACAGTAAATAACTTTGATCGCACAATGATGTAATTGGTCATTTAATGTCGAATATGTTACGAAGCGAGACACAAATTCGTATCATCTTGTGAACCAATATTAATTTGTACGTATATCTTAATTATAAAGAACATGTCTGCCTGTATGACTGGCAGTTGTATCAATTAAGCGTTTTCGTTCTCAGTTCGATAATGGCGAAGTGAATGTGGGACGACAACGATATATCGATGTAGTACTTCATATACATGACCCCCGTTTGACGTTTGTAACGTCACTGAAGACAAAAACTATGAAAAAAAAACTATCAGTCCGTCACAAAGATGTATTTCTAGTCTGGATGAAAGCTAATCAATGTTGTTTTAGGATATTTTGGTTTTAGATTAAATAGTTTTAAGTTTATATTGAATTTTAAAATTTAATTCAACCGCTACTGAATTCATTTTTTCGTGTATTCTAAATATTATCTCGCGGATCTATTTATTATTTGACTCTTTAATAGTTAAGCAGGATCAATGATGGTTTATCTGTAGTGCAAATCTTAATGTTTTAATATTAGTCGACTTGAAAGGCGCCTAAGTTATTTATTTGGACAACAGTTCATATAGACCAAATCCTTAAAGCTGTTGTGTTATTCATACGAAAGGCAAATTCACTGTGAAACGTCGTTAACTTTATATGGATCAATAAATAATATCAATATTATAGTTAGATATTGTCCAACAACTGGACATTTCCGATAAGTTTATCAGACAAATTAAATATACCATTTTAATATCTGCTTCTTAATTCGAAAACAAAATATTGTTGCTGAATTATCTGTTCTCGCATGAAAAGCCGTTTTATGCAACGGGAAGTTAATCTATCTGACTAGGAGTCGCTAGGCCCTCACAGCTGCGTGTTTGAATCCCACTTGGGCCCAACATTTCACATCTGAGAAAGTTGTACTGATATCGTACGGAAGATCAGTGGTTGTACCTAGCTACATGCCTGGAATCTTTCTCCACTATTTAAGATGAAAAGGCTGAACTAAGTACCCTGCGATCCGGGTTCAAATCTGAGCCGTGACAGGCAGGACATATCCTTTTACGAATATTTGTCAAAAATGCCGAGTTTTCTCCATATGTGAAGAAGTTACTGGTTCCTTATTGAAGGATAAGTTAGTACTGGTTAGAATACAGTCCTGGAAAACCGGTGTAACTGAAATGTCGGTAGTAAAACGGCCTTTAACTCAAGGAAAGAAATCAAGCTGGAAGAATCACTAAATGATCATGTTGTTTATGCGAAGTTAAACATCAGTTAGAATGCCTAGACACATTTAGAAATACTGTAATTTCTATATGAGGACCTTCATAAGTAAACTTAATTGTTTGAATCTTTTCGTCCATTCTTACTTGAATTTACTTGTCTGGGTATACGATATGGAGACACAAGTAGCATCAAATTAAATTAAATCAATTGATTTGGATTCCGAACCATGTACAAATATATACAAAACACTTAAACTGGTCTGAATAAACGCTCTATATTCATAACGATTGTAATCGAAACTGATTAAAAAATAAAGAGGTCAACATATTGTTCAGAGTTCTACGAGGTCAGAGAATAATCCAGTATTAGAAACTGATATCGTCGGAAATTTGCTTTGTGAATAATATATTTTTTATCGACATTTGTTGTATAGCAATTCAGTGTTCATTGTGTCCTTAATAATTACATGAACACAGTAATTGACATGTAAGTACAATGATTAAGTAAAAAAAACCTCTTATTCAATTATTTGTATTTAACTAGAAATCGATGTAGGTTTTTACTCGAATGGAGGTAAAATAAACAAGGTATATCTCAATGGATTGATCTCAAGTTTGTTTTGTGAGAAGAAAAAAGTAGAATAGAACACTGACAAGACACTTTTTTCACGCTGAATCATGAAAATTCGTGCGATGTATTTTTCGTGTTTGACTTCCGGTGGTTTTTTTGGGGAGGGGGGGGGGGTATAAGACGTAATCAAACATTGTATTTATTCGGAGTACTTGTACGTTCTTAGGCTGGGATGACAGAAAGACGTAGAGAGAGAGAGAGAGGGGGAGAGAGAGAGAGAGAGAGAGAGAGAGAGAGGGGTGGCTTTAGTGGCAGTGGTTATTTGTAAAGACATATGAATAACGTGGTGTGTTTTTTGTGTGTTCGTGTTGCTTTTGGCGGGGATCTTTGATGTATGTATATGTAAACTAATAAAATTTAAATATTTCATCAAACACAATACAAAATGGTCTGTCAAACGAATCAGCGCATGTAAAAAAAAACATTTACGGGAACATTTGTTCATAATGTTCATTAGCTAGTATTTTAGTTATATAAAATAGGGTTGGATCGATGGTCTTGTGGTTCAGGGAAGCTTTTTCAATATCCCCGTTCCAACAACCACGTCGAGTACAATGTTTAGGAAATCACGGGAAACTGGTTAGGTGTGTATTGATGCTTTACATCGGATGCGACAAAGAACCAGGAAATACTCTTCGAAATAAAAATAGGAATATAAATGCCGAGTTCTCCAGTATCTTATTTCCCTTTTCTCTAGGCGGCACTGAATGACCATAGCTGTCGAATGAGCCGTTGCTTAACAAATAGACGTAAACATTTAAAAATAATGATACGTTGGAGAATTTTGTCGCTGAAGTTTTATGTAGAAACTACAGCGTGACCGATTTATTCATAAAATATTGTCTAATAAAACACAGCTTTAATTCTGTCACGGATTAATAAACCCTACATAAAATAATTACTGACTGAATTGATAATTCATCACATTGAAAAATTATTTTTGATTTGTTTAGTGTGATTGACTTGTCGTGCATTGCTTTGTACAGTATTATATACAAGAACTACATGTATTTTTATAGCTCGTAATGCCTGCTGTACGTACACTATGTGGTGCGTAATGTCTAGTTTACGAAATATCCGTATAGTATACGTATTGTCAGAAATAGGTAATGTTTGTAATAGGTTATATCTGTAATACATAATGTCTGTAATGGGTAATGTTTGTAATAGGTAATGTCTGTAATAGGTAATGTCTGTAATACGTAATGTCTGTAATAGGTAATGCCTGTAATATGTAATGTCTGTAATATGTAATGTCTGTAATACGTAATGTCTGTAATACGTAATGTCTGTAATAAGTTATATCTGTAACACGTAATGTCTGTTATACGTAATGTCTGTAATACGTAATGTCTGTTATACGTAATGTCTGTGATACGTAATGTCTGTTATACGTAATGTCTGTAATACGTAATGTCTGTAATACGTAATGTCTGTAATACGTAATGTCTGTAATACGTAATGTATACATGTATATATAAGGTGCGTTATGTGACATGGCTGCAGTACGAAATAACTGTAGCATGTGATTTTAGAAAATATTCTTCTAGTCAATTCTTAAACTTTCTTTGTTTTAACAGTTTTTATGATATTCGAAATTTGACTCCATAAATCAACGAGCAATTGAATAATAATTACAATTGTAGTTAATATGTTTTGACTGATAAACTATCTCATCAAGTTTGAATAAGTCATCTTTTGTAAGACAATTTTGTTGTTTTTAAAAATGTAACATTTTGTCGGACAAAAAATTAAAGTTGCGAAGGTTTGCTAGTTTTGGGTCTGACATGGTTGGACATAATAACGATTTAAGAAATATATATGTTATAGCATAAAACACAGAAAGATTGTATGTTTAATTATCGATTCCGAATCGTCTGTTATCAGTCGGCCACAATCTATCATTACAGAAACCGGTCTTCGGTGACACGTCATTAAGAATATTGCCTATATTTCTATCAGGGTTTGCGTGAGAGCCTTTAAATTAGGACATATCACGTGACAGCTTCATTGATTACGGGAGATCGGACGTTTAAGCAACTCCGATTTCCATATGGTTGAATTCACCACTTCCGCGATTTTGAGCCTTGTTTACAGAGGTTGATATTGTACTGTTGATTTGATGTGGGCCATGTCACTGATCAACACATATGGTGAAAATGAAAGATTTCGCATATTAGTTTTAGTTAAGTAAAATTTCGATATCACGAACAATTATTGACTTATCTCATGTTTTTTTTGTTCTTAGTAGTCGTGTATAATAAAGGCTCTTATTTGACCCTTAAAATGGCATTTTGACTCTTGAAATTAGCAAATAAAATTTCTGACCTTTGACAATTTGTACCAAAGGGTCAAATTCACTGCTACATGTGCCTTAATAGGAACGTTTTTTTTTACTTTCGAATTAGGATCGACGAGGGTGATTTTTTACCATCAACTTGTGACGTCTGTTGAGCACCCTAAGTACAGATTTCCGTGTTTATTACGAACATCGTTATATCGATATCGTGAAAACAAATTATGGTCCTTTGATTTATTGTTTTGAGCGTTGATTACAATAGTTATCTCGAGTGTCATGCTGGATATCGTTCGAACCTGTATGTTGATGAACACTGTGTTTATGGTTGTAATAACAAGGGATGTATTACATATAAATCCTGTACACTTTGGCTACGTCCATTGGATACAAACATGTACAGTCAAACCTGTGAACAAAGACCATAATAGGTAAAGACAAAATGTGGCCTTTATTGATAGGTGGTATTTTGTCCGGAAGTCATTTAATTTGTTCCAAATAATCAATGACGACTTTTGAGAAGAATTTACTTTAATCGTTGGGTGACCTTTATTCGGAGGTAGCCTCAGAACATCAAAATCAACAGTTGAGTTGTTAGTGTCTTGGTGAATGGTAGTTAGTCATAAATTTTTCTCTATTTGTGTTTCTCTATTTTATACGTAAACACTTATATTAGAACTCCACTCAGGGTTGGTTTTATACAAGTTTATTGCTCTGTGGCTTTTTAATGAATGATGTACAATACTACCAGAGAGGCAACTGATAAACCAAGTCACCATTGAACATTTTATAAACTACAGTACAACTCTCCAGATCGGACCCGTGGTCGAGTGGTTAAGGTCGCTGACTCCAAGTCACTGTGACCTCTCACTGGTAGAGGGTCATCGGTTCGATCCCAGCTATGACCACGTCTCTTTATGGATGGGTATCTAGAACTGATTATTCACCGGAACGATGGTTAGGTGAACTGTCCGCCTCATATGACTAACTGTTGAAAAGGGGAGTGAAACTAAAAAAAAAACTTAAAAAACGCCAGTCTACTCTGTTAATTGTAATGGATGACATGTTGTCCTATGTTTAAAAACTGGGTTTTGTGAAAAGACTATGACAACAAGCAACTTTGTAATGGACATTTATAAACTGCGTATAACACAACTAATTAAAGACCCCTACCTTTAGACCCGTTTCAAACCTGACGTTTATTGCTCAAACCCCCTTGTATGGATAGCTTTCCTGATTGATCGCACAATCATCACTTCTTGTTCGTAAGTTTCACCAAAACGAAAACTTCAATAGTTTTACATTAATAATTCATCATCGAATCAAGTATGAAACTTCTTCAATTCACGATTAGCTTTTTTTTCAAACCACGATTTCGACTTTGAAAAAAAAACACACCTCAGCACTTCACGTCAATCTTGATTTAAGTGCAATACTCATACTGTTTAAACTTTGTGCAAGTCGGGCATGGGTTCTGAACAAAAAGATATAATTAGCAATGTATGTCCCGAGGACAAAACATACATTTAACAAATACAAGTAACCTTAGTCCTTTGTGAACTTGGTTTATAATGATGGTTTTCCGTCTTTTTTCTCCATATCCGCTGGTATAATAAGACCCGGATGTATTCTTTCATTTTCACTTTGTCCTTGGCAACGTTTTTTTGGTATAAACAGAAATAATTGTATTTTTTCCATTTACAATGTATTTTGAAAAACATTCAAAACATTTTCTATTTGTTCTTGCTAGAACCATTATTTTACACGTAATTATTGCTCAAATAAAACAGTTTTATCTTGAATTCTGACAAATTCACCTTAAACGTATAGTTATATACTTCGATTTTATGTTGCATAGTCCCAGGTTCTAGGCGTATTTAAAAGTTGCCGCACTGAAAAGTCTTTAAGGGACTGTGTTATGTGCAACGCGTAAATAATAAAGTCGCACTAAATACTTATATATTCATATTTACAGTGTACATAACAAATCGGATGAGTATTATGAGTATAATAAATGTATATAATTATAAAACCAAAAATTTAATTGATATATAATTAACAATATAGTAGTTTCCCACTGGTGTTTTTGATCGAAGTGGTTTCAACATAATTATACAAGAGTTTAACGGGATCTATTTCCTAATATTGGATTTGTAGCAATATTTTCTTAAAAGAAACACGTGTTACCTACATTTGATGAGTAAGCATTGATCACCCAACAGATGTTTGCTTAAATAATAGAACGTAAAAGTTCTTTTACCATACCGTAAACTCGTACATTTTCGTGTTTGATCTATTTTCGCGCATTTGTCCCCCTTGCTTATTTAGTTTTGTTCCAGGTCATGAAATTATTTTTATGTATGTCTTAGTCAAAATGAGGCATCGAATGATTGTCTTCAAGTGTATGGAAAAATGTTTTCATGTGAACTCAATAGAAATTTCAAGGTCGCGAAAATACGTGACTTTACGTTAAATACTGTGCTGTGTAACATTCGCTCGGTGTGACACTTTAATAGCATGTTAGCATTCAACGTCCCATCATTCATCTACATCGAAACTTTTGAGAATATTGACAGAACGTCTCGTACATGTGGTGCAATTTATTAATCAAATCATGCTCCAATGTTTGATATAGAACTATCGGATGACACGGTAAGTGTATTGGATGTATTACAGAACAGAATCTGTGTAAGTTTTCATGATATATCTTACTTAACTATAATATAATGTTCGATTTAAAATAAATCGCATTATTCTGGTAAAAAAGGGAAACAAGTGTTTTAGTAAGATATCTGAATCTGCGCATGCGAGAGTAAATAAACGCTCAAAACCTGCGTCTCAAATTGAAAGTGAATTTAATTTATTCAAGTGCATGCCCAAAAACGGCAAATAAACGGGAAGCATTGAATAGATATTTTATTTCTTAAAGTGTGAATTACAAATGTTGAAAATTGCATCCAAAAGTTTATATGTTGCTCCAGACTTAAACGTTTTTTGAAAAGATATTTTAGTGGAATCAAATAGACAAATATATTCACGTGTAAATATGCTTACACTAATTTACTATTAGTTATAGCACATGGTTATGTATCGTTCAATGTCAACTGAACTGCGCTTATCGCTACTTCCATTTTTCGTCCGATGAGAACAAAATAATCGAACAATTTCTTTCGTGAAGTGCAATTTGTACGTATGAGAAATAAAATAGTCTCATCATGCTATTGTGATTACGAATCTGTCCGTCCTAGCGTACGTCCGTCTAAATAAGCACGTCACATTAAATAACACTAAATGAAATGAAATAAGATATTGGAAAAGCAAAACAAAACAACAAATGCAATGGGAAATGTAAGTATAAAATGTGTGCGCCGTAAGTACATTTTTAATCAAGACAGATAGTAGACGCTTGCCTGGTACACGATAAAGTCAACATACATCCGTTATGACGGAAAATTACGGTATTGTACATATTTTCAAATTATTCCGGTTAGTTAAGGAGAGTTTATGGGTAGTCTGTGACATTGTGCGTGCGGATAAACGCTGTCTCGGGAAGTCTATAATTTTCTGTACTAAACGAGTGAATTTAACATTAGATTTGTCTGGACTGACGTTTCCTGGCGAATCGTAATTGGATGTTACAGGTCGTTAAATCCTTCAACCGGAATGCTTTGTTATTTACGTAAAGATGTAAACAGATCGCTTCACAATTTGTTTTAAACAAACAGACATGTGTGATGTTTACTGTTTGCAATGAGTTGTTTTCAATACATAACCCTTATAAATTATTTTATATAATACCTCTGTATCCTAAATCTGGAACGAGGCAAACGTATTCAAGACTTTTATGCCGCACTGCAAGGTTATTAAAATTGTTAACAACGGGACCGGAAACATACCAGAATATCTCCTAATTATCATAATATTAGAAAACAATGCTTGTATATGAAAAACTATTTATTGTCATTAATTATTTAATTCCTCATTCGTGTAATTTTCGTCCTAATGTTTTTTTTGTTGTTTATAATGTTTGTTTCATCACATCGTTTGTTCTTTTCTATAAGTTTACGGTCTATATTGCTATGATATGTAACTCCATGTTTAAATCATTCTAGGGTGGTTCCAAATAAAGAGTATATATATATATAATTTCTTGCCAAAAAAAAAAAGAAATTATCAGTTAATCGAAATATTCATCATGTGACTTTGCATTTAATAATTTTTTTTTTGTAATACACTATTTTAATAACCGAGTTCATAGGTTACTTACAGATGTTGTTATCAGAGTATCTGTAAGTAAGTATCCCCACCATCATATCTGTCTATAAAACAATATTTGAAGATATTATCTAATTTCGTATAATGATATATGTACTAAAAGAAGGATTTAAAATCATTAAAACTGGGTTAAATTTGATTTCCATTTTATTGGTATATTAACAATTTGTCTTACTGTTTTTGAAATAAAACCATAGTTAATTATGCTATTTGTCATTCATTTAAATAATACTATTATACTACAAGTAATTATAAATCATGTTTTATTTGATAGGAACATCAGTTGATCATTTTTCAAATATTCCGTCTTAGTGCGTGCCTGGATGTTTTCTCCATATGAAATGAGATAACATCTTTGGTGGTATTTATCAAAATTCATGTTTGGAATATTTTATAGACAAAATTACCTGTTCTCATTTAATAATTCGACCTACGCTGTCGCCCTTGAAATAGCTAAAATCCGTTCTTTACGTATCTAAGCACGAGGGGGGAAATACCAATTTTAAATACGATTCTGCATTAATTAAAATCGTGCTGTTTGACGGATATACGAAATACGTAAATCGAATAATATACGATATATCCACGCGGGGGATATCATGGCATTTTCCAAAAATAATAATTTCGAATTCAATTTTTTTTTCTTTGTGAAGTTGGTTTTAAAATAACATTGGAATGAATGTCATCAGTTATGTCGTTCTGTGGAGGTGACGTACTCGTAGGTCAGGCGCGTAGCATGTTTTGCACGCTGATACGCGCATGGATAACCATCAGATTCAGACGTATAGCATATTTAAGTTTTAAAATATCTTACGCGTGCTATATTACTTTGCATAGATATAATAAAAAAACGAATACAAATAGTCAAAATTATCTCAATGATATTCTTTCTTTCAAAATGTTTGACACGACAGATTTTTTGAATTCTTGAAAATTGTATTAACAATAAAATGTCGACAATAACTATTGAAGTTTCTGAAAATTGGCTCAATACCCGAAGATATTTTTACGATGGTTACAATGAATATTATTGTGGATTTCAAATCGTTTAAGAAGCAAACACGTCTGAAGTTCGTCATTAGACAGTTTTTAAATGAGAGAATTTTTCCCACAAAATTTATTTGACAATTTAAAAGACGCATTGCGTCAGATGGTCGTGGGAATATTTACTTTATTAATGTAAGTTAAAGAAATAACAAACGGATCTTGATAACGGTATTGTGAAACTCTTCAAAAATGAGGCGCGTCTTGTCACATACAATTATACAATAGTTACACAAAAGTAGAAGGGTTTAATAGTAATAGCGAATAGTACTATATATAATTTTTGTAATAGAGTGTATTTTTAAAATTCAACACAGGCATATAATTTATATACGAGGTATGATCTGAAAAACTTCATATTAGGATCTTTCAATGGGGTCTAACGTCCCATCAACAGTGGTCACGTGGTGTTTTTCCTATCATAAACAGTGGAGTTAGATCTCAAGAGATGAACCACCGACCGCCCGTACGCTAGCTGGCCAGATTCGTCACAGTCATGTTAGATTCATTGGTGTAACCGTGTGGGATTGAAACACAGCGGTGAGGGGCTAGTGACTGCTGGTCAGACACCAGAACCACTGACCCCGAGGTCCCTTTTATTACATAATTATATGTAATGTTTTGTATCATCTAGTGATAAAAGAAAACATGATAGTTAATTCTACAACTGCGTCGACAAAGATCAAAGCTCAGTCAAAATTTTGAATTTTGATAAATCCATTATAAATAAAAACTTGTTCCAACTTAATTGTTTCCCTAAAATTGTATTTACCATTTTATTGTTAACTTGGCAATGGAAGAACATTGGAATTTAGTACAGCTAAAATACTGTGCATATTCTTGCCGGCGTACAGGACAAAATGCTTTGTACGGTATGATTTATAGGAACAAAGTTCCTATAGCTATACACCTAATTTTGTTTTAACAAAACAGTGACGTCTCTCATCCGCCTTGAAAAATAGTACCATTTGTTGTAGTAAGTATACATCGCAGACTTTACAGTTTTGATAAAAGTTGGAGATATATTGCAGAATTCTGTTTATTTTAAATACATGTGAAATATTTTGGCAATTTAAACTGTAAAACTAACAAGCATGATAATTAAGTATTCATCCACACCAAAGTTCATTCACAATCTGTTCAGGTAATAAGATTTACAACATACTGGAAATAGTTTCATTCACAAAAGTAGTGCCACAATCTCAGTGTAGAGAGATTACATAATGACACAGGGTCAGAAGTTGAGTACAAAAGGTTTATAATTATACAGTTCAATGTGTGTATACAAATCAAAGCGCTGAAGGTACTAATTTTGCTTTGGGTTTTCAGTTAATAATTTCACACTGTATGTCATGACTTTTAGAATGTAGCTTTTCCTTGATAATTGTGGTTAATTGGCTTAAAGATGTACATTTTTTCAAGACTATATACTTGACCCTCAAATTCTAATTCATAATGAAGATAACACCCCTGTTGAGAATTTGTTCATGAACTGATCATGGTCATGAACGGTTCATGAAGTTTCATGAATTGTTCGTCAAAGTTCATTAAATGTTCATCAATGTAGTTCATGAAATTTTACAAACTGTTGATCAACTGAAGACCTCGAACAAATCATCAGACAAAGTTCATGAACCAAATGTACAATTTTTAGGTTGTAAATAAATTTCATGAACTATTCACGAATAAGCTCATGAGCATTTTGTAAACTGTTCACAATCAATCCTGTGAACAAACCTTTATTCGCAGGTGTCCGCTAACACAGGTTTGACTCTTTCTTGATTGATTTCCGTATTCACGACTTCAGATTAAGATACATTTTGTATTGTAATAAGAGGATGAAAATCATGTACCCGATGCGGGGTTCGAACCCGTAACCTCCTGCTTGCAAGTCAGATGCTCTACATACTGAGCTAATCGGGCTGGTGAATATCCAAGCCAATTTATAAATACAATGTACCACACCGGTACATTACTCCTTCCTTTTTATAAGTAATTATACCACAGTAATTGCGACAACCACAGGCACTTTAGACTTCACCCTAGCTTTAGGATTTGATGGCTAGCCACACACTCAGGGCACCAAATGTAATATAGGAGGAGGAAAATAATGTACCCGATGCGGGGCTCGAACCCGCGACCTTCTGCTTGCAAGCCAGATGCTCAACGAATATCCCAATCAATTTATAAATGCAATATAACACGCCACTACAATGTATTAAGATCATAAACTTACTTCTCAATGATTTTTTAAAGAAACAACAGTTACATGTGATAATCACATTTCAAAATAACGACCGAGGATTACCGAATTTGGCGCCAAACATGCCGCGTAGTCAAATAGGCGCTTTTCTTTGACAATGGCCATGTTAAATTGTATCCCGGAGCTGTAATCCAGTCTATTTCAGACGTTTGTATGAAATCAAAATTCGATAGTTGTAGCGAGTTCATACGGTAATCAAATTCAAATACGTTTATTGGTAAAGACATATTCTCATATTGTGAGTAGAACATTTAAATTATTTCTTATTTACAATACTCTCTTTGATGTATTTAATTATTAAAACTGCATTTTTCGCTTTTATATTCTTTTAAAAACCTTTTGATATGTTGTCCCTGTGTATGAACCAGTTTTATTATTGTTTATTGTTTAATTATTGAACTATACTACATAGTACAGAGTAGAGCATTGACTTTAAAAACCCTTCATTGATTATTTAGAACAAAATGACATCCGAATAAGCACCACCTGTCGATAAAGGCCAGATTTTGTTCACATGGTTGCTGTGTATAAATACTTTGAATTAACCAAGTGTCAGTATCGTAGTGTCACTAGTTTTCGCGATGACTTATGTTAGGCAAATGTTTTTAATGGCATCGGAGGCAGAAGGCGGTGAAATATTAATAGTGTTAATTGTGTTTTCTCCGTTCTATTAAAATGTTAACTCCCGTTGTCTTTGGTGTATTATAATGGAATAATTTGAATTTTACCAATGTTTGTATCAAAGCGTCACAAGTTTTCGCGATGACATAAGCAAAGACCTTTACATACACCGATAAGCAAGTCGTCTAAATCTCGCAATGTCACGTTTGCTTATTGCACATTTTCTCTTGAAGATATATTAAAGTAAATTATATCTTGCAATAGAGCAAGCCATTCCCTACAAAATGATACCTAGTTGATAAAAATTGGAGCACAAAAAAAGTTTTATGCAAAATACAAAGGCCCCTGCATGAACCTTATATCGTACATTTTGTCATTTTTCTGCTATACTGGTTGAATTCAAGTAATAATTAAAGAAATTTCTTAACAAATTATATTGAAAATATTTTCTTGCATCAGAAAAATGTGTACTTAATGACATGGTTGAAAATTCATTAATGAAATTTGTTCAAATTTTAAGTAGTTTGCAAAATTCAAAGATCTGCGGCGTGCAAAAATAATATATTTTCTACAGGTGCTTAAAGGAGTTTCTTATCTTTGCATGTAACAGGTCTTTGACATAAATAAGGCTAAATATTTCTACCGACATCTGAGACATATTGACAGTGTTGTGTTTTCTCATTTTTATCAAAATGGCGATCCCCTTTATCCTCCATATTGTTCTACACTAATGAACTAACAGCGGGTAAACGTCGAGGGAGAAAACTAGGGTCCGTTTCGTAGACATACCTTTACAAAAAACATCAATTTTCAAACTTATTTTTTTTTCTTATTGGTATATATTTCAGATATTTACCTTTAACATGGAGCAAATCTACTTATTAAATCAATAAAATAAACATTCAAGTTCTTTTATTGTCACGCAAGCATCGGATAGAAAAATTACAAACTGCATAAAATCTGTCACTGTAGCTATGATGGCTATAGAACGGGCCTCTATTATTTAAAATTGCAAAGTTTTAGTCACCAAGTTAGTCACACTGGAAGCGAAAATTCTGTAACAACCATTTCTTTCTCTGTAAATAAGGTTAAAATAAATCATTGAAAAGATTAATCACAACTTTATTGGCCCATGTGTCAAACTACAAATGAAGGATAACTTAATTGTTTCTAATTCCAAACCACCGGCCTAACATTTACGGCTACAGATGCCATTCTATTACTGCGGCGATGTAAACCAAATAAAACTAAATATGGACCCCGCAGCTAAGAATATCACGACTTGGACTCTTTCATATCGTAATCAATTAATACATTGACGTGTTGGAAATGAATAATGTCGAAATTCATGATGATCCTCGCGTGTTTTTAGATTAATAAGGACATATTCTCGTTGTAAATCACGCACGTACGATTGATTGTGCAGTAAACGACGGGTGGCCGTGCCAGGTTCCTATTTCATGTTTATATTTATTGGGCTTTAGCTGGGATAACGATGGTAGTTATCTCACATATTTTATTTCAACGTATAAGTAAAAAATCATGAGGTATAAAAAATTCCGGATAGAAGATACTGATTCATATTCCCTGTGACGATTATTCTGGTGTTCGTTCGCCACCAACAGACTTATAAAATGAATGCATTGTGAAATGTTAAATATGGCCTTTATTCACAGGGTGGCCTTTATTCACATGGTGGCCTTTATTCACAGGGTGGCCTTCATTCACAGGGTGTCCTTTATTCGGAGGGTGGCCTTTATTCACATGGTGGCCTTTATTCGGAGGTGGCCATTAACACAAGTTTGACTGTATAATGTTGTTATCAAAATTGAGGACGTTCCAGAACTAAAACTTCTCGATTGACGTCATCCTCATGGTCAGATCTATGGCTTAACACTGTACAGTAAAACATAAATTAGCGACCACTTCTATGTCAAGGTCACCTCAATATAACGAATATGTATTCTCTGGTTTATAACAATTTATTGTCTCTATATTTTACCTCGATAATAAAACCACTTCGGTTCCATATTATGTTGTCTATAGTATCTACATATCGAGGATTGACAGTACATTTATTTACTTTGTATCCTTAAATCGTTTTGTTTACTTTGAATGTAGACTTGCGTATTGTGTTCAACGAAGCAGACTAGCAGCTGCCACATGCCGTGTTGTTCAAAAGCTTACCGTATTTGTATTAATCAAGGGCGAATTATCCTAGAAAAAACATGACTTACTTGTTCCAGTTGAATTGTAGAGGTTAATTCAGAATAAACTACAACACCATTTAAGAAGCACTCAACTCCTCCTACAATTCTCTTTGGAATACGTATGATAAATCCCTAGTGTTGTAAATACATTTCAGCTTCTGTATTCGCGTCAGTCTTTAATTCAAGCAAGGTACGATATATTCGAATGCTCTCTGTGATAATCGCATCTTGTTGTAATTTTTACGACGTAAGAGTGAGTAATAACAGACATGAATTAGTTAGCGCGGAGGTAAATACATTCTGTTTTGGAAAATAACAAACAGTTCCTAGGAAAAAAGGTACGTGAACGATTTCTATTATGTGTGAGTTCTTCTTGTTTCCCATTTACTGCGTGTTTCCTATTTAATTACTGCTTGTTCAAACATCGTATAAGAGATTTTCGCTGCACACTTGTGTAATGCACTAATGGTAGCTGTTTTTTCCATAAGCAATCAAACTATATCTGAGTCATTGATTTATACCTGTACCTACATCATGCATCTACATTGTACTACGAAGAAGTCAACGTTTGTGTTTAAGTTGTACAAACAAGCAGGGCTTATTTGAAAGAAATAGAACGCACACACGAACGCATGAACGATTGAGCTAGTCGACTGTTATTGTTTTGTAATTTCTGATTCAAACTTCAAAATCCAACTTTTTACGTTTAGTTCGAGTGTGGCAGACTTTCGACCAATTAAGTTAGATGATTTGGTTTAGTTTTTTATTGTTTGAGAGAATAATTAATATTTCTAGTTAACCAGCAGACGACTGATGACGTCATTGCAGATGTGAATCGGGTTGTAAGAAAAACGATACATCATACAATAAATTATTTAGAGAGATTTCCAGAAAGACGATCATTAACGCCACAGATATAACTGTTGGTGTTATTCCTGGACGATGATTAGTGTTAAAACAATTAAATTTATAATTCAAGTATAAATGGCGCTCATAGGTCACTACATTAGATGTTTAATCAAACATTTCCACCAGTTTAAAGTCGAGTAATTATAATAGCATTCCCTGACGTTTGTGTGATTTACTTGTTACTGAAAATCAGCATTTTCTCGTAAGAATACAATTCTACTGATCGCCTTGCGGCGAACCGTCGTCCCAAACCGAACAACATGGGACTACTCTTTTAGTCTAAACGAGGAAATCGTGAGGATATAATTATTTAACTGGTTTTAAATTGTCTTCAAATGTGTGTAATAGCTCTTGAATTATCATTAGTTCTATGTATATATTTATACTTGTTTGTGTCTCATTATATATTTATACTTGTTTGTGTCTCATTATATATTTATACTTGTTTGTGTCTCATTATATATTTATACTTGTTTGTGTCTCATTTGTATACATACGCGAGTGAACGAGTATGTCTTACGACCAGAGCTCGAACTTTTAAATACCTCGATCTTCTAGGCATAACCTGTATAATGTTCCTGACGGTATAAAGTAATTATGATAATTGGATTGCCATAATGTTATATTAATTGGTTACTCCCACTAGCTGACACTAAGGTGTCAATTAAACAATGTTTATACCTTCCATTAACCATTTGGCAATACTGAGTGATCGCTTAATCACATATTGTGCCCATCACACTTTAAACATCTACAAATAATAAACAAAGTATATTATACATTTTATCTTGTCTTGCGCCGTTGTGTCAATATTCCATCAGCGAACTCCTAATCACGTAAATATCTAACTTCATTAATTGAGATACACATATGGTAGATGTCAACTGTGGAATTGTGGAGTTTTGTGTGCCTAAACTACTAGTATCGTTTATTTGTTAGTCAGAATACTGCTTGAAAAGGTTGAAATACCAAACACATACTAGTTTAAAACGTTAAACTAGAGCTTGTGAATACAAGACCTATGTGGCTGTGGGAGAACAACATGTTTACTGATCAGTTGAAGCTTTTTTCTGTTTTTCTCATTACTATTGTAGCAAATCACGTGTTAGTTTATGCTCTAGATAAGACAGTAACTAACAAAATTACATTATGTACCTGTTGAGAAATATTATTACCTAGCGAAAGCCGTTGTTCGCGGCAGAATGGTTCAGGCTAAATATGAATAATTTTTGTGTTAGGTCTGTTATCTAGAATAAGCTAACGATACAGAAGGTCATACTTTTCAGGAATTATTTTTACTGTCTGTTCATAGATCTTGATCCCGGCATATTCGAATATGTATGTACTTACCGTGTGGGAACCAATTGAGATAATTATCAATGTATTAAGCATTTATTATTAATTATTAGATTGTCACAGAATCTCTACTCTAATGATCAGAGAAAATATTTACTTTACATTTTGTATTTTCTCTTCGCCTTTGCCAATTTGCTCAAATCAGGTAATACACCTATATTTACTGTCCCTGTTGCTAAGAGAAGTCACGTGATATGATTTAAGATTTAAAATTCGTCCTCAACTGCATTCCTTTTACAAACATTACCATATTGGCAATGCATTATTTTCCTTCTAAGTAGCAAACATTTTGTTTTAGCACTTTCTGACAATACGTTTTTAAGACGAACACTTTTTCTTGATCAGGGGATCCTTTATTTTTCTTGGTAATTACTCTGTAAAATATTGCGTTTCACCTAATTTGCATCCAATTAGTACACATCGGTTATATATCGCGAAAACAGGAATCTGTCAGGTGTAAATAGCTATCGTGTATTACACACGAATTGCATAATTTGTTGTTAGAAAGAAGTTGATTAATTAGGTTCATTCGTCTCATACCAGTATTTCCGATCCCGTGCAAACGTTACATCAGATTAGTATGTGAATTAATCTATTAGTCTCAATATAGAAGGAAATAACAATATGCAAGGATTTGATTAGTTGTTCAATCTCAAAGTTGACCAATGGCTGTGAATCATTATCTAAAGAGTGACCAATGACAGTGCGCCATTATTTTAAAAGTGACTTATGATGATACGTCATACTTTTTGAAATATCTCATGACATTTCGCAGTTAAGTAAAACTGACCAATGACAATACTATACGCTATTATGTGAAAATGAAAGAAAGTAAGAAGTCATAATATGAGGTGACCTAAATATTGAATCAGTCTTATAGTAATATATAAACGAAACGATTTAACTTCGCATAGAAATGCGATCGACTAAACATAGCCACCACACCTCCAAAATTTTGAAATAGACACGAACCAATGCGTTTATAGAGCTCCGTCGATTTCTTAACGAGGGAACAGAAGCAACTGTAATATACTGTGATGTCACTACTTTTTGTGAATCATTTATTGTTGGTGGGCTTTTACACGAATTCAAGTACGAATTTAAGATGTTAAATGTTAAGCTCAAATATATCCGAAAAAGACATCTATTCGAAAAGACACGAATTTACGCACCCACAGAATGACCGATTTGGGCAAATCCACGATTTTTTTGCCATTGTTAAGTAGCATTCTTAGTCCTATCGTTTTTTAAAGGACAAAAAATTATCGTCAGAAAATATCTTTGATTCTTTTACGAGTTCTTATATTGTGGGCGTAAGAATATACAGCAAGAATGCTGGCTGTGACTGGTCCCTGTGGAGGTCTACCTTATATCGCTGTATTTGACTTATGAGGGAATGTAATCAAAGCTTTATAAAGGAATTAATCTGTTGGATTTATATTTAGATAAAAACAATGTTAGCAAATTAATACCTATGGAGACGAAATACGACTCATGCTTTTTCTGTTTAATTAATTTTTTACTGTAATTCTGGCTGGGACTATTTTTGTCTGATTAGACGAACTTATCGTCTTAAATCAGTTGTTAATTCTCTCATGAATTATTCACAATTTTGCCATTAAATTTGAGACATTTTATTTGGAAAAAATAACTCCACTGTCTTTGTTTTTTTATAGAAATCAAATCCAGATTGTTAAGACAGTCTATTTTTAAACGCATTAAAATAGTTGAAATTAGTTAATAGGAAAATTCCTCGTGACGTCACGTTAAGTTCGAGTTTGTCCGGTATAACGACCGATTGCATTTCGAAGGAACGTGATTTGCCAGAAACTATACGATTTTTTAAAATGCAAACAAGGGCAATATGGCATTTACTTTTTGCATTTTTTTTCATGTACAGAGGATACAAACAATTACAAAAAATGAAAACTACAATTACAAACTTGCCAAAATACAACTGGTAGTTATCGTAATTTTAAGTTATAAAATTCACAGTCACGAAGTATCCTCGTCTCATGATTACGTGCCCGCTGATATAGTGGTTATGTATTTAATTATACATGGAAAGAATTCATTATTTCCTCAACAATAGAAGGTATAAAATATGCACTAAAGAAATCTTTTTTTCTATTTACCTACGTCAATATTAATTGCATGCGTGTATTTAAGGGTAGAATCACTAAATGTTGAAGAGCATTACAAAGTATATCGTCTTGCCGATTTAATGGAGTTATTTACGGTTTTCTAATATCTTCTAGATCATTATGATAAGTTATTTCTCAAGATATTCTCTAAAAGAGAGTCAAATGAACATTACATTCATTTTTGTTGCTTAGGAACAAAGTTATACCAACGTGTGCTAACTCGTTACTTTGTTGAATATGCTCAGGTCTTATAGTGGGGAATTATGAAACTTTTATACTTGTTTTATTAATATGTTATTGTATGATATAAAACGTGGATAGCAGTCCATTGGCATGGAAGACCGAATATGAAATGTTTGGGTATTTATTGAATATGATATCTTGACTATAGCTGTTTGAATCATACTGATTTGGGGATGTAAAACTAACACATATTTCCTGAGGTCTAATGACAAGTCCATATCATTGCTTAGATTTGAACTCTGTACCTTTTCACTCGTATGTTCAGAGAATGAAATGACTTGTTTACACTTCAGCACAACGACACTTATGTCCGGTAAAACAAATAGTTCGCTGTATAGCAAGCAAAATCAGAAACATAAAGGCGAAGCGAATAAAATATTAGTTATCCGTCTTATTTCAATGGTTTGAATCGCTTCCTTTGTGCTATTATATATGAATTTTAAATTCAGATTGAGCAATAATTAGTTAAATTCAGATTGAACAATATTTTTATTCAAATCAACCAATCAGATGATATCTTGATAAATCAACCAATCAGACGACAGCTAAATCAATCCGACCAATCAGATGATAATCAAAATCTGTTTGAATAACCAAGTGCCATTTAGAATCAATTCGAGCAATCATAATTATGACAGCGAAATCAAATCAACCAATCAAATGATAGATAAATCAAATCAACCAATCTTGTCCAACGAGCAATCAAGAGAAGTAAGAATCCATGTGGATATAGATATTAAATTTTATTTTGAGCATCCATGTGTAATTTTAATACTTCGAACAATAACTTCACGTAATAGTCTTATACAATCGAACAATTAGGAATGATCGATATACTAGTATATTTTCATTTATAACAAGCTTACAGCAATAATAGTGATAGATAAATTCGAGCCATTAGAGTGTTAACGGACGACCTATATATAACCCAGTGATCGGGGGGTAACTTGTGAAAGTCGGTTCAATATGTATATAAATTTCAGACTATAAACCTATCCTATACCCTTTTAAATATATGTTAGATTCAATTCAAGCAAAGACGTGTGGTATAATAGCGGTTTATCGAAGGACAGGTCAGTACTAATAGGTAGATCAACTATACCGTTGTATTTTCTGTACCGATTCTTCCATTGTTTTCTTTATGAGGCGTAGAATAATCGTTTGTGCCTGATTACCCGACCTCTCCTAAATTTTCCCCGCGACCCAAGATTTCTTATTTTTCCCGAGGAAGTGCACATCTACTTTCTCAAGTTTATTTTTTATTTTTCCACACGCATTAAAGAGCCAATCATGCACTATTTTTAATGTGAATGTACACAGAAACAAACATTTTTTTAGACCTATGGAATATCAGTTTATAGATTGTAGAGGACATTGCCCTTTGGCTGCGTACCTGCATGGGTGCCTTCACTTCAGTCCGCATCATAACGTGTTTTTAGAACTGTTGTTATGTAGATGAAGAAAAAAACCCGGTACACTCAACACAGTAGCTTAATTCATTAATGGGTTTCGTCTACGCAATATACGTTTCCACTAGTAATTCATATTTTCATCTGTCTGGTCTAAATCAAGTATCCACCATTTGGTGCGTGTATGACCTTTTCATTTTGAATGAGTCGCACCTGGGCTGCCAGGAACCAGGGGACTCATTTGCTCGGCCTGAATAGTCTTCTATATTCTCGCGACCTTTACGCGAACATGAAGTTTTGCCAACTTTCCTAGGTAGCGCGAATGCGGGGAACTAGTTGATATAAATAGAACGCAAACAGTTACGGGTTGGAAACCAGTTTGATGGATTTCTAATTTACTCTGTATGTTCCTGAAGTTTTTAAACACTTAGTTGTTGTTTCAACATAGTGCCAAGCTTTCTTGTGCTTGTAATATGTTTTATATTGTTTATTTGAATATCAACTGAGTTGGTGCTGTTCACTTCTCTGGATTTTGTCTTCGGTATAAGACCGGAATTACGTTAATTTCATTACACGTTTTTTTGGTCGGATATGTTTAAGAGTTAAAAACATTCCGATTGTTTTCCGACTGAAAGAAACTGAATTAAGTGGGAATTAATATTTTTGCAGTGTGGGAGAATATCGACTATTTATAAAGTGAATAATCATATCCCACAAAAATATTTCTTTTAGCTGTGTTAGAAATAACGAGCTTTGAACGTTAAGTGTAACACAGGATGAAATAAGTGTAATGGTCAGAGCGATCATTCTTTTTAACTTTTAAAGTTATTCATGCCAGTCATGCATATTGAAAGTTGTAGCTAGATCTGTGGAACTCATTCTTGCTTACTCACGATGTATATTTATACCGAATTACTCCGAATATAATATTTTACGAGCACAGTGTATGCGGTTGAAACCCACAATCTACCTTTTTGTTTAGTATCAGGATTATTAAACGTGTTGCCTTTATAATCAGGTAATTTTCACAAATAGTTCTAGAGTCATAAAAACGAAATCCATTTTCATTGAGATGATTTTGCACTAACCGAGATTTACGCGTGTGCTCAGATTTTTGGAAGGTGATTTATCACATTCCTATATGTTGTCATTAGACAAAGACCGTCATTGGACCCCATAACAGCTTGGTTGAAAGGAATTGCGCACAAGAAAATAGGTCTCAACTTAAAGACATTGAACCAGGAATGCGAGGCATGTGACTTATGGACCAGAACGTCCCCTAATTCCACAGTAGGGGGTAATAAAACAGACAGGGTCATTGATAGACTAGCACCTGTTTACATAATCTGTTACTCTATGCTTATAAAAACAAAAGCAATTTAGTCATAAACTTATTATCTCTGTAAATCAATAAAATTTATTACCCTACTTTTTGACTAGGTGTCAAGTCTACAGACCTTGACCAGACTGGTTTTATCTGATTAGGGGCAATAAAACAATTAAGAGATTAGACCACATGTGGATTTTGGGGGGGGTCACTTATATAGTAGCTGTTCAATGTCTTTAATAGTGGAATATACAGATGTACTTGGTATATTTCCACAATTAAGTGTGTTGGATCTAAATATATCATTTTGTTGTAACCATGGTGCACATACAAAGAGTTATGTATTTAAATAAATGTATGTCGGTAAAATACATGACATTGCGTAGAATTAAACCCGCGTATCTGCTATTAGCCAATGAAATAGCGCGCCCAAGTGTTGCTGTGCCAGAAGTCACCAACCCGGTTTACCATGCATCTTGTCATCTTAAGTATAAAGCTTTATCTGGAAAGAAAATCAATAGAACATAAATTTATAAAATTGCGAAATTCACATTGATTTCATAACCTTATAGTATTTTAACAAAACTGTCTCTGTAATTGACAAATTGTTACATGTTATCAGAATAAAGTGTTCCCTTACATTATATTCTACTGTTTTACGATTCAAGCAGCGTTTTGCTGAATTCAAACATGTCCCGCTCACAAAATAAACTAATAACGAGGTAACTGTTTTACTTCATTAAAGAGGAAAAGTATGCTTGATTAGGTAAATATGCTTATCAAAATTTACTGGTCGACTCAAATATTCATTAACTTGGGTATGATTCGTATTACGTACAAACAATCATTCTGACAATAATACGACTGTCAGATATAGCTTTATGTACAATATGTAGGCAATCGTTCTTGAATTGAAGTAAATCTGGGCGTGTCCAAAAATTCCTATTCCTTAGGCGGCATTAAACCACCATTAAAATCGATGTTTTTTATTAAACGCGTAAACAAAACCAGTTAAAAATCTTTATAACCTTTTCTAAGGTAGAAATTATCAGTCTGACTGAAAATAATCCGGCCAAATTACAGAATCTTCTACGTACTTGTCAATCATGTGACGGACATATTTTTAAGACTGGTTCTCTATGATTTAATACAGATGTATTTTCTGAAAGCAACATCCTCCTTTTTATGAGTCAGATTATATTGAATACAGTACATTTGTTTTACAACGTAAAAGTGATCGACCTCTAAGTACTTACACTGTAATTATATTTCTTATTATTAGCGTCAAAACAAAACCACGTGACTATCTTAAAACTGCATGCAATGTTACATAACCCACGTTCAAACACACGTTTTATTAATCACTAACATTGAGCTTTTTGTAATTATAACGGATACCATCTAATAATTTATGTGAGATGGTTTAATGATTGATATAAATACATTTATAACCCTATCAAGCAAGAGTATTTGTAAATTAGTATAATGTGTAGTATTACGATCATCGAATTATTAGCCAGAAGGTTTTGTAATTTTTGTTCCTGTATGACGTCAATATTCAACATGCGCCAATTCTTAAATGTCAAATACAAGCAGAGAGGATTTCGTTACAGACAGCGTTCCGTTTTACTATCAGTAATTACTTTACCGTTTCGTTTTTAGATGCTCGATTCGTTAAATGGTTAACGCGCTTTTAGCACGAGTAGAATTAGTTGGTTAGAATTAAAGAATCTAGTAGGTTGTCAATTTCTTATTTTTCTGCTGATCGATACATATATCTAAAATATCGATATTTTGACGGAAAATTATGATTGAAACAAAAGGAAAAGTTTGCATTTCAAATTGGTGTTACTTCTTTGTTTTTGGATTATGTAACAAGACAGTCTAGTTTCAAAATGGAAATGAAAGTATTGGAATTAAAGGAATGTTTTTGCTGCAGAACGTAGAAAAACAATATTTTAGTTTAACTTACATAATGATATATAAAAAACCTAAGAAAAGTGGCAGTATTACGATGCCTGTTTATTTCAGAGGTTTAAATGTATCGATATATCGTCGATACAGATATCGTCGATATGCGAAACACGGAATCGATACCAGTTATAGGTTAATAACTATCGCCGAATTACACTCACATTTCATATTGAAATCCTACAATTTCCAACGACAAAATTCAAAGAATAAACTTATTTGGTATTTTCACGAAGGTAGAAAAATATTAGAACAGAAGTCTTCAACCTACCTTCACTAATATTTTAGCTTAAGTTACCATAGAAACCTAACCCTCAGGTTATAAAACTTGAGTACAGTCTCTGAGTTCAAATTCCGTCCTTACAGTATTTTGGTTTGAACGATGAAGTTGACTAATGTTCTGTTTATTTATGCAGACAGACTAAAATATTAATAGTATCATTATCAACTTAGAAATATTAAAAGATATTATATGAGATTGAGCTCAGAGACCGATTTTATTTTTTATAACCTCGGATGTGTTTTTACTAGCCTAATGTATAAGTTACATTACAATAACAAAACAAACAAAATGCTTATAAACTGTCGTTGTTGTTATTTTCAGGGAGAAAATGGATCGTCACTGTACGAATTTGCTGTTTAGTGACGGTGGATAAATGACGACTAAAAAAGGTTGGTATATAGTCAAACCTTTAAACATTTGAACTAAGTCCGCCCTTGGATAATAGAAACAGTGGCCTTCATTGACAGGTGGTCTGTATTCAGAGGTATTTTCAATGACCGTAACCAAAGGGTTAAATTTACTATTTACTCTTAATTTCTATCAGGTAAGAGTCAAGGTTTCGACTTTTGTGATAATTTCACCTCATCCATGACCATGACGAATATTAATGAAGTCTTAGGCGTAAAGAAATTATTTGTTTCTGGTTACATGCTCATTAAAAATAGGGGATTTTGTTTTTGCTCTTGAATGTGTACGGAACGGTAAAACGGATGAGAAAGTGGATTATCGGACCTGATAAAATGTTTAGGGTCGTGGGGAGAAATTAAGGTTACCACGAACAAAAACATTGTTTACGTTTACTAATTGCTTGCAACTATTGCGGGATCAATAGACTGGTATATTTTGCTTGCACGGCTTTATTTTAAGTTATTACAAGTATTTCTTATCATTTTACAGGATTCTAAATTGACCACCATAACAACCGGAGAAGAAACTTTCAAAATGCATTTCACCGGAAGCGTTATTATCCAAAGCATTATTCCAGTAGTAATTGTCTTCTTACAACTTCCGGTTACCTCGGCAGGTGGATATCGACCAATCAGAAGTACGAAAAATGGCGCTGTGTTTGGAAAAATTGAAAATGTTCATGGCACTAAAGTGGAAATTTATTGGGGCATTCCTTACGCCCAACCTCCAGTTGGTGAATTACGTTTTAAACACCCAAAGCCGGTTGCTAATTGGACCGACGTATATAACGCAACCGTTAGGCCAAACGCTTGCATACAAGGCATGGACACAATGGACCATGAAGGTGCAAAAGTGTGGAATGCAAATACTAAGCGTAGTGAAGATTGTCTGTATTTAAATGTGTGGGTACCCAAAACCGTGCCAAGATCGTCACAAAGTAAAGCGGTTATGATTTGGATATTTGGCGGCGGCTTTTTCTCCGGGTCGGCTGCATTAGACATCTACGATGCTAAATATATAGCGGCCGAAAATGACGTGGTAGTTGTTTCAATGCAATATAGGCTCGGTGCTTTGGGTTTTTTGGCCCTTCATCATCCTGAAAATCCCGCAAACAGTGGAATGTTTGACCAGCTTATGGCTTTAAATTGGGTCCAAGAGAATATTCAATATTTTGAAGGAAATCCTGATTCCGTGACTTTGTTTGGGGAAAGTGCAGGAGCTGTTAGTGTTGGCATGCATTTACTGTCACCATTAAGTACCTCAAAATTCGATAGAGTTATAATGCAAAGTGGTGCCCCTCAGGCTGCGTGGGCAACACTGTCTGATAAAGAAGCCAAAAATAGGTCCCTTCTCTTAGCAGAAAAAATGGGCTGCCCCGTGATGATGGAAACTCTTGATATAATTGAGTGCTTGCGTGGAAAAAACGCTAGTGACTTTCCAATCATGGAATGGCGTTTAATTGATTATGGGGTAGTACGATTCCCATTTGTGCCTACAATAGACGGTGCGTTTTTAACAGAGGATCCCGAAAAATCATTGAGAAAAGGTGACTTTAAAAACTGTGAGATGTTAATTGGTCACAATTTAAACGAAGCCAGCTATTGGCTTATATATTATGACATGCATGTTTTCCCCGTAAACGCCACACCTCAAGTCAGTCAGCTCTCGTTTGACTTACAGTTGGACTCAATTTTTAACTACCATCCATATTATCCGAAACATTTGAACTCCTTTGGCAAGGAGGCGATAAAGTTTCAATACCGGAACTGGATAAATCCGGAAAATCAAAAAATGAACGCTTGGCAACTTGATATGGCCGTGGGTGATTTTAATTTCATCTGTCCTTGTGTTGATTTAGCGTTGCATTATGCTTCGAAAAATTCGAAAAATGTGTATTATTATACATTTGAACATCGATCATCCATCCATTACTGGGCTGAATGGATGGGAGTACTGCACGCAGACGAAATTAACTTTGTATTTGGTGAGCCGTTAAACCCGAAATTCCACTATACGGACCAAGAGAAAAAGTTTTCCAGAAAAATGATGAAATATTGGACCAATTTTGCAAAAACTGGGTGAGTTATGTAACCATTGAAATACTTTATATAAATCTATTGAAATTTTAAACGTTAAATGGTGTGTTTCTTTATAAAGTAAAGGCCTTTCCAAATTCCATTATTTATCTGCCCTTGATAGCTCTTCATTTAGGAGATCAAAAACGCGCACTTGCTACATCTGAGTACTACTGCGCTTCACAGAAGTAGTATTTTGTTTTTTGATTACATGTATGTCAGTCTGGTGTGTTTAGACTCTACATTCCATTTTACAGTAGTTCATACCAGTTATTTGTATACGTTTTAGTTTGTTAAGCTTTTGTTTTTACGCTTTTAAGACACAAACTAACTTATTATATAGATTTTAGTCAAATTACTTAATAATTGAATAGCAACATTGCATTTTTACATTTAATAACAGGAGAAAGGAATTATTAGGACTGAATTTCTTCTAACCATAAATACATCGATCGAGTGTTAAAGTTGAGGTTAAATCTTTCTTGTTGAAACAATTAATAATACATTGACATGCTTTTTTATTTAATAAAATAAAAGACAACGTCTTTGTATATTGTACTGATGGCTGTTAATTATGACAAATTTGCAAAATTGGAGGATCTTCTGTATTTTATCCCAGCAAAATCTGCTTATTTATTATCTGCAAGTTGTTCAAATCATAATAAGAATGATAGGATTGTTTATTGATAGTAAATAATTAACTGGTATAAACGGTATGGGGTCATATAAATATGTACCATACGTTGTTTTAATGGTTCCTTGTTGTTTTTACAACCGTCAGGAGTGGGGGGGGGGGGATTCAAACAAGTTCCACACTAGTATTTAGTCAGTCAACGGGTCTGAGAACCATTGTCCATCCTTCATCTTGTATTTGTTGATGTGTGTTTACAAACTTCAGCATAAAAATAAGATAAACTCTAAGTCTAATACATGTATAGTAAACAAAACAACTCTTTCACATTTTTCTTTAAAATACATTTTTGTATTTTAAACTTCTATCTTTTGATAATTGATATTTTATACGGTATACTGTACTCGTATTCACGGTTACCAAGCACGATAAAGAATCTCCAGACTGTTACAATGCGACATGTTTGGTCTTTTTTTCCAGAAACCCAAACAGATCACCAGGCAGGGTGAACTTAGATGAATGGCCCGTATTTAATAATATTACAAGACAGCATTTGATTCTGGATCCTACAAAGTTGTTTAGCCTAGACAAAACGGTTGCTATTGGAGAGGGCTCGCGTGCCAAGGAATGCTCCTTCTGGAAAGATTATCTACCGAACCTTATTGTTAGAACAGGTAAGTCTACAAAGAATTAATCAAATATTTGTAAAGTAAACTGGATGCTGTTTCCTTCGTTTGATAATTTGGTTCCTGTTAGTACAAAGCCGCTTTGGTGCACTGCAACTTGGAACGGGAACCAGTTTACTCGTTTAAAATGTATACTTAAGGTATTTGCACCTGCGAGGATAAAATTCTATTAGTGCGTGGTGTTAACAATAACGACCGGACTGATGGCAGAAAGTGCAATAAGTATTTTTTTCTATACATACAAGCATATCAACAATATGAATAATAGGACCAACAATTTTGTGTGGTTAACTGCTTTTTATATAAAACCGTTTTATATTTCCGGAAATAAATACCACCGAAAACAGTTTGACTTGTATCCCGTACACATATAAGCAATTTGTACTTTAAAATTTAATGATTTGTATGCGTCCACATTTCTATTAATATAAACGCATGTATTAATCAATTTGTTCTTGTAGACACCAGCTAATGTTTCCACTAATAATTCAGTAATATGTTCTAGCATGTATTTCTACGCTTGAATGCAATAAGGACTACGTTTTTTTTTGACAGTGCAGAGCATGTATGCTGCATGTAAAAATTCCATTTGAAATAACATGTCGCAATAAGTACCGCCTCCAAAGAGACGACAGATGTATCTTTCTGAAAGCTGGCTTTTATTGACAAGTTTGGCTGTACTAAAATACTTGGCTTTGCTTTGTTTTTGGAGAAGAAATGAGAAAGAAAGAAATTGGTCAATATAACACGATTATCAAGCCACAGAAGGTCTGATAATCATCCGTAATTACAATTATACGACCCAGTATTGGCGTAATATTCTACTACTAACAGTAGCACCAAACATTAGCACGTGATTGTTTTTGTTCTGCGGTGAAATCAACGGAATAGTGTTCATTTTATAGTAAACGGAACGGTTGGGATTTAGGCTGCATGCATCATGTGTTCGGTAAGTATGTCTTGTTCGATTATTTGTGTTTTAACAATTGCTGTTCATGAAATGAATGCTTGTGCACGGCATATTAAACACCATACTAACATCCCATTGTTACATATTATTATTGACAAATGATATAACTGACCGGAGGTTTTAGAATGCACGTGCTTGATTCTAAAACTCAACTTGACCATTTTTTCCGAATCTCATTTTGTAAATTTGGCATTTCTTTCAATTATGGCTGTGTATATTGGTTGTACGAATTATATAATTAAGAGCGTTTTATTTATTGTACATTGTTATACATTTATTATGAATTTCATCCGCCAACTGACTCACTGAAATAATTATTTCATCCTCTTGGTTTAAACACCACACCGATAGCCCGGACGAAGACCCCAGGCTTAATCCAAGCTGGAACCCCTGACCATAAGGTGGCTCTACAGTCTCCCCAATACATTGTACGTCTAGTCCTGATGAGATACGAACTCTGTGGAGGCTGATGATCAATAATTAGAGAACATGATGGCCAATAAGGCCAATATGGCCACTATGCCAATTGCATCCAAGCTTTGCAGAAATGATCCTTGTGTGGTCCTCACTTAAGTTGTTCAAAAAAATTAAATCACCCGTGTATTAAAGCTTTGGCTGCCATGACAATCAATAGGTCTTCTGGTCAGAAAGTACAATGCCTAGAACCAAGATATTTGGTGTGTAGCATTGTCTAGTGGACTTTTACCAAGTTTGTTCAAATTATGACCCTGGGGTCAAAATTGGCCCCGCCCCGGGGTGAACATTATTTTACGTAGGTTTAAATAGGATTTTAAAAAAAATCTTCTTGTCAGAAACCACAATGCCTATAGCTTAGATATATGGTGTGTAGCATTGTCGAGTGGACCTTTACCAAGTTTGTTCTAATTATGACCCTGGGTTAAAAACTGGCCCCACCCGGGGATCACTTGATGTTACATAGTCTCATATAGGGAAAAATGTTCTGCTCCAAAGGTCTTTTTCTGGTGAGCGATTGTAGGGCCCTCATGACCCTACTGTTTGTTTCTGTCATAAAATTCAAGGATCAGCGCAAAAACAGGGTCAGTAGGGCAACAGAAAACAGGACTATTTTTGTCCGGCCCAAAGGGGCCCAATGGCATTTTCTTATTTCAGTTTTTCCTGGATTAATCATTGAAACATTTTTCATCGTAAATACATTTGTACTTATATTTAAATTTATATAATGTTTTTATTTTATTTTTATTTTAGCGGACATGTCAGAAATGGAGGTCGAGTGGAAATTACAGTTTAATGAATGGAGTACAAAATACATTGTTGATTGGAAAACCCAGTTCGACAGTTTTCTGTTAGAAAATCGACTGAACCAAAAACACCACTGTCCATCTCCTTAAATGGAAAAATGGAATGAGCCAGATTCGTCAATTTTTCATTCTTTTGCCATGTGTTACATTTGATATGATTTAAAAATAATGAAATAATTCCCATACTTTATCAATCGATAAAACATAAGCAGGTGCGCGGCTGCGCTTAAATTAGATAATGAGTAAAATTGATTCATTTTTTCCAGGCCAAAGTCTGTCCTATTATATGAAATTAAAGAATATGGAAGCGTGTTTGTAACTTGATTCGAACCATGAAATCAAAATGCATGTACGCACTTTTTACCACATTCTTTGAGAAAATGCGGAAATTACTTTGAAGTTTAAACTTGAATAGTATTTCGGATAATTCTTGTCTATCTTTTTGTACGTACATATAATCATTTAGATGCCTTTTTCCCCATTGCATATTACTAGTAGTTATACATAATTATGTTAGTTATTGCTATTTTTGACATTACATTGAGTCATCACATCAACAAGACCACTAGCTCATACTGTATAGTCTCGGATATGGTATTCCTGTGTTCGTATTACTCCTATACAGTCATGTGATTTAAAAAAATAATTGAAAATAATCTATTTGAGTGTGATTGAAACAATTCATTATCGACTTCTCATTTCTCGTTTGTTGGTCATTCGGTCTACAGCCGCTGTTATTTATTATCATTTTCAATTGGTCAAGATCTACTTACCAAAAAAAAAAAACACAATCATTGACCGCGGCTCCAGAAAATCCATAAAATATATTGTTGAGCATTATATAAATATCACATCCCACATAGGGTGATAGAACGTATAATGCTTTGTCAAGGATGAACATTATGTTCTATCACCCTTTGTGGGATGTGATATTTATTTTATTATACCGAACAAAACAATAATTAAGAAAGACCAGAATGCAACAAACACGGTTCTTTTCGGACTGGTTGATTCAAAACACTAAGTATTCTTCAGAGATTGAAACGAAGCATAGTTATTTGCACTGTCAAATTATTATTATTATTATTTGGATAATCGCCCATTAAAACGTCTAGGATATAGAACAGATTGACTAAAACACGGCACCCGCGGTAATAACAAGTCAGCGCGTGAGGGCAGTTTCGTTATGGCAAGCGGGCCGAAATGTAATGTCACAGGGTAACATTACGGATTGTCACCCTCTGACGTCACATAAGACTATATAGTAAATAAGTCACGTGAGGTATAATGATATGATAATACACCAGGCTAAAAATATCAAAGTTTAAAGATGACCGAACAAAGAAGGGAAAATATGTTGATTTTTTTAAAACGTGCCTTTCTTACTGTGTAGAAATACGATTCGTCCCTAAATATGTTCGTACTTCGGACTTTAAATTCCTATTAAAAACTTATGGTCGGTCGAGTATCTAACCGCGATCTTTTTGGGTCTTTTGGAATTATATGTGCTAGTTAAAAGTTTTATGTTTCATTATTTGATAAGTAATATTAACTGTGTTAAATAAATAAGATAAAGAAAGTTTATTAAATTTAGTTTCTACTGATTTCGTGATATTTCTTTTACTTCCGACTTATTTCTAAGAAAATCGTTTTATATTTCGTTATAACAAAACATTGTTCAGGTCTCCAGTTGCATATATTTTCTTTGATCGCCGTTCTTATCTCCATTGTTTCGTATGAATCGTGCTTACATACTTCATCTATATATCGCTCCTTGTTATCAGTATAGCATATTGTTTGATTTTTTCAAACCAAAACATTTTGTATCGAACATGGTTCTTCTCCAATCAAGCTGTCACCTCACAAATTAAGCTAATTTAATCGCAAGGGAATGAAATCGCTGTATTTCGTTTTAATACAGGTCTGTATTTTAACTTTAATACTTATCACAGACCTGTTGTGTATCGTAAAATATCCTACCTTGCTTTTTATACGGGTAAGTTTTGCTTGACTGCTGTCTACAAGCACTGAAAATATCAGGAAATTGCTTTAAAAATATCATATTTTGAAAATATTCTTCTGTGTTGCTTAGCAATTACCCATTGCGCCCCTTCCTTCATGTGACGTCATTCTGTTGGCATCATTTATATGACTATATTCATGTTTTCTTTCGGCAATGAAAAATCAATACTACATGTTATGACTATGACATGTATTATATAAACAAAAGTGTGCCGGGATGGTAGAGGTTTATACAAAGATGGTTGCTGTCTGGACTAGAAGATGTTCAACTAAGAATTTTATTCGAAATAATTTAAGGATTATGAAATCGACATCTGCAGTTTGATTGGTGGAAATACGGCATGCTTACTGACTACCCAATCAAATTGACTTAAAGACAGGTTGTGTTCATTTAAAAGGAGTGGTTTGATTGGTTGATTTAACCGTATATTTCATGATTAACCAATTAGATCCGATTTTACATCCAGTTTATTGGAGCGATGGAGAAGAATGAAGTTTGGAAGTACCAGAGACTGAGTATCGTTAACCTTATACAGTGTTTTAGCAATAGAGATAGTAAGCATGAACATCTCATTTTTTATTAATGAGTTTCGTTAAAGATGTAAATACTTTTTGCCAGTCAGGTTTTGTCATTTTATTACCATACATATATTTGTTCGTTTTTTTTCCAGAGAAATATACTGTTTAGCTTTCGGAATTGTAATTGAACTTTTGACATTTTTTTTGTATTAAACAATAAATTCATGCCACATGTGTTCTTTGTTATTTTTTTTTGTTTTCAATCCAATTCGATCGTTATAATCATTCATACATGTTTTATACTAGTGCATCTACATGTAATTATCGTAAACCGTACCGTAAACGTTCTGAACACGATATTACTTTATATATATATAAGTTATTGTCACATTTAATGAACCATTGCAAGTTTACATTAAATGCATCTAATATCTCTTTGTGAATCTTCACAAATATGAATGCATCGCGGAAATTGCTCTAAAACTGTCATGTTTCGAAAATGTTCTTCCATGTTGCTTAGCAAGTTCCCATTGCGTCACTTTCTTCATGTGACGTCATTCAGTTGGCCTCATTTATGAATATAATTATATTCGTGCATTTTGGTACATTTCCAGGCTATGAAAAAACGATTCTAAGCCAATATGATGTTCTATGCCGCTTCGAGAACTAATGGTCATGACGCGGACATTACGAAAGGGAAAGGCATAAAGTATAAATCGTGTAAATCTAAAACAGCCAACACACTATTAAAGGGGCATACCCTACAACTTGGTGCATCTAAAATCAAGGCAAAATGATGATAAATTAGAAGCTTGTAAAGAAAAAAGCCGACGAAGAAAGTTTCAGCCAAAAATTCATCCAATTAAAAATAAAATCACAAAAAATATTAGTTTCCATAAAAGATCGGAAACTCTTTGGAATTTGTTGTACAATTTCTGGGTGGAAGTGATTTATTATTCATAGCTATGATTTTTGCGGCTAGTACCTAAACTAGTCATTTTATGACCCAAGTTCTTCTTGCAATTATCCATTATATATTGTTTTACATATACATCTAACACATTTTTACACTTTCACAGAATGTTTGTCAGTTGTAGGGTATACCCCTTTAAGCTTTACCTTTACAAGTCCCGGGTTCGCAATCAATTCAGAGGACTTATGCTCCTTTAGGGAGCAAAGAAGCAACTAATTTCCTTGCTCATAGTATACGTTATTATATCAAAGGTGGAAATTGTAAGTTTTGTTCGGAGAGACGTGTTCTTTGTCCGGATTTCGAATCCACGACAATCAGATACCTAAATGTGCGTTCTACCGTATGACCTAGACTAATTGTAACCGAGTTTTTAAGTATTTGCGATATAATAATTTCGTAAGATTCCTCTATGTGGTATATTTTACCAGAGTTGTTTATGCTCTTATTCTTGTAAAGAATAGAACAGAAGTAGGTCGATCATTTATAAATCTGCTAATCTGACAGGAAATTATAAATCATGCATGTTATATTTATGATGGCGAACATAAAACACGTCTTTATCTTGCGTTATCTTCTTCAAAGGGAAGCAATGAAAGTTACAGACATAATCATTTTAACAGGATATTGAACAGGTGTATACGTGCAGCAAAGTCGGGTAAAAGTAGAAAACTTGTTGTTCTGTGATGAAATTGACTGATATAATCCTTATTCAAGAGAAACAAAGACGACGGAGGCTATCAAAGTACTAGAAGTCCTAGTGGAAACTGTTCAAAACTTACATAGACTAGCACTGCAACATGGAACGGAAGCATGGGACCAATAACAAGCAGCCTTTTTAGGCCTTAGTGATACACCGTCCCACGTATATTCTAAAAAAGGGTGGAACGCAATTAAATGCGATACTAATAAACTGTAATAATATTTTATCGATACAGAATAGGTACAAAATGTGTTAGGTATTTATTTTTTCATATAGGCATTCTGTAATTTAAACTGGTTCCCGTTCCATGTTGCAGTGCACAAAACTGGTTAGCTTTGATTGTATACGAGGCCTATCTCTAATCACTTTATTCAAGGACCAGGGTCCATATTTATGAAGCTCCTAATGGAAAATATTCCTTAAGTTTGATGATTTCCTTAGATTTCTATGATGTTCCCTTAGATATAAAAAAAATCCTAACATACATCTAAGGAGCTTTCTGAATACGGGCACAGGAACAAAATAGAGCAGAAATTTAATTATAAACTCATTTTTTTCTGTCTTTGAAAAGCTTGTGTCTTTGATCAGGAGTTTAACAATTTG
The DNA here is from genome assembly GCA_964023205.1 of Lutraria lutraria. Lineage (NCBI taxonomy): Eukaryota > Metazoa > Mollusca > Bivalvia > Venerida > Mactridae > Lutraria > Lutraria lutraria. The sequence continues at coordinate 32,361,739 of OZ026842.1, read as the reverse complement.
TTTCCATATGAATTAACAAGTTAAACATGACAACAAAAAATATGCAGTCTCAAACATCCTTTTTCATTTGAGTCAAAAATCAAATTCTCAATAACAGACTCAAAGCAGTTTGATAAAATTACATTCATACCATATCAAGAGATTATAGCTAGGTTGAAACTTTTTACCTTCTTTTAATACCACATTCTGTATTGCATACAATAAAAACAGAGAAATTTATTATTTAATCAATAAATTGAGTTTGAGCAAAAAACGGGGGCCAACATTTTGTACAATAAGCTGGGTCAATTGCATATCAATGTTCCGATGAAAATATCACACAGATAAATCGCAGATCATGCCTAACTAAATTACGGTACGCAATGTTGCATGTTTTCTTGTTTGTTTGTTTGTTTGTTTGTTTGTTTTGATGCTGTGAATTATCGTTCTGAAGATATATCAACGTTCTAAGAGATTCTCATAAGCGTAAATCGCAATAAAAACTTATTCAATTTCAACTTATCTACCCGTGCCAAGGAGATAAGATAAGAATTTATCAAAACTTGAACTTACGACAAGTGAAAACAACCATCAATACGTTCACGCCTAAAAGCTTTACCAGAATCAGGAATCTAAGCTATTCCATTATATCATATATGCAAGATACAAAGATCCAAAATTTAACCTTTATGCACTGTTGGTTGTTAATAAGAAGTTTAATTGAACCATTACATGTGTACCACTATGAATGCGTGATAAAAACATTGACGTTATTTTCTAATTAAATTCAGAGCAAAGCAAATCTATAAAAAAAATCTTCAATTTTTTAAGACTTTCCTTCTAAAATGTGTGCACTTTTCGGGAACCTCGCTCTCGCTGTAGTGCGCCAAGTTTAATCTTTTTTGACAGCTGAAGAAGGAAAGCCGGAACACATGCAACCAGTCCAGGGCTCGAATTTAACTTTTTTGCCCGAAGTTTGTTCAGTGCGCACTTTTATACTTGGTACTGGTAATACAAAGAATGTACATCCATTTAGTTTCTCTAAAAGACTTTACCAATGCGTGTAACACAACATCAAGACATATATATCAACGCGTTCACAAGCTCAGAAAAAATCATTTCTCAAACGATTAGAGCGTGCTGTGATTTATAATATAAAATGTTATTCAGATCGAAACGCCGAGATAAATGCAAACAGTTTACTACCTACATGAAGTCATACCTGCTGAAAATCTAATGGATTTATCAGAATCTTGGAATCGACTTTGGGAACAGCGTACATGTCAATAACAACATCAGTTTTATCACCATAGATTATTAAAGTTTTTAAACATAATTGCTTTCTTATTTCAACAAATTATTTGTTAGAATATTATACACATACATTGTACTCGATGAAACTTGTGATCGTTTAGATATTGTTTGTAATATCTTCTGTTTGTTTAGAGAGTAAACGAAGCGTGCATATTGGAATCGTGTATGCAGTGAAATAGGTAACAAACAAATGTCCAATTTCTGGTATGTTTTCTAAGGCACAATTTGTTTGTGCTTAGAGACCAGTTTTGTGTGTGTTTGGTTGTTGGTATTGTGTTTGGGGGGGGGGGGGGTAGGGGGGAGGGTAGGGGAAGATCCCAGGCGTGCATCATATTAGTTTGACATTAATTAAGGCACAGAGAAAAAGTGGACTTAATTAATATCGATATTTGAGTACAGTATTGTTTTACCATTCGAGGGGATTTCAGTACGAAATTCTTGATACAACATGTAGGTATCATAACGAGAATGATCAAAATTGTTTTGTTTATTTTCAGAGAGTGCATGTGATGTGGAATACAAAATTTACGACACGTTACAGGTCAGTGGCGCAGTACAGGGGACTCAGTTTCATCAATACGTACTATATATACTGCTGTTTGTGGCCACGATTTTTATTGCATTGTAGCGGAAAGATATATCTAACGGAAAGGACCAACTTATACTTTGATAATCAATTGTCGCTACTTTCACCATCGATTAGAGCACCAATGAAGTTCATGCATTAGGAGCACATCATTGGTCCGTGCACCACAAGCGAGTATCACATGTGAAAGATTTTAAGGTTCAAGTAATCACGTGTCAATTATGTGATTTCTAGTTTGCCAGTCACACGTTTTTGTATATGATGAAACCTTATTTTAACCAAGGTTCAACATTAACCGCGCACTTGTCTGCTTGATTGAATTAGAATTAGGACTGTGTGGTTTATTGATAATGTAGTAATTCGACGGAAATATGAACATTTTAAAATGCAATGCTACTTTAATTAGCACCACGTTTGTCTAACAGCGTCATTATCTCTGTCTCATATTTAATTAATGATTGGTGAATTAAAACCCTTTTTTGATATACATGTAATTTACACTTTGGCGCATGCGCACTATATTCCAATTTGAATGTATTATTTTTTACCCTAAGCAATTGCTTACCCGGCATAATATTTTGCATGTCAGGGAAATATCTGAGTAATATGAACCTTGTAATCAACAAAATGTATCAAATGCAAAAGTGAAGACACCGTATATTTACCGAGGTCTATAAATACATCTATATAGATAGGTTATAATAATGTTCCGTTATCATCACGAGTAATTCATTTACATAATTATACACTTCTAAACCGGAATTAATTTACTTCTATAACGCATAATAATATCGCATTCCTTATTCAATTGAGACCAGACCAAACTATTACCATATATAGAGTATCTTACACTGAAATGAAATTTTGTCTAATACAAACAATCCACGTTCAAGCTAAGCACAATCGATCGGAACTCCTCAACTTTTCAAGTTTTTGAGTCACGGTACATGTATGTCAATAAATTGTAAAATTATAACTATATTCCCAGTCAGAAGGCTACATAATTATATGTATGTAGTGAGAATTTCCTGACCGACTTGAAAACCGTCTACATTATATATTCCGAACAACAAGAAACGCGTGTTCTCAGTAGCGGGAATGTTCGGGAATGCCCGAGTAGTTCCGATCAAAGGGGTTTGTCACGAAAAAAAATGTTTGAATTTTTTTCGTGACAAACCCCTTTGGTTCCGATTAGCGTAAGCATACATTGCTTTCGGTAGACTTTTGGGGAGTGTTTTTGTCGTCATATGTTATAGCCTATCATAGGTGTACATCTAAATCATCCGCATTTTTTTTCACTAAAAAGTTGTTGAAAATTTATATACATGTATGTTCGCATACAGACTAGTGTAGCTCACGAATCAAAGCACACACAATTCTTGTTGATACAGAAGTTGTCTATTAAGTTATAGTAAAGTAGCATTAGATCACACTTATGTAAGGTTTACAGAAATCATGTTTGTGTGTGTCTATGTTTTGTACATTATTAAAGAAATAAGCACAGCGACAATGCTTGGCGTAAATGACGTCATGGCGTTGTTTTAGTTTTATGTACGTATTATTGAAGTATGTACGTACATTGGATTGTCGTGTAAGAATCGAAATTAATTAATTGGTTGATTAAAGTGAGGAAAAATTAGCATTCTTATTCAGCCAAAAATTCATGTTAGTTGTTTTCTTTCATGTGAGCGAAGTCTCTTTGTCAATGCATGTTTTGAGACTTTGTGTCGTGTATTTGTAATCATATCCACGTATCATATATATATATCTCCGTCAATCCATGATTTTAACATTGTTTCATTTGATATCATCTGTCATTTTTCTGCATAGTTTATACACTATCACAATCACGTGTTTGCTGTTTAATAATGCGTTTGGTACCGTGTTGTCTACAGAGGCAATTTTGTGACAATGTTCTTGATTGGATGGATTCGATTGTCATTTTAAGTTGTGGGTCGTCTTTTTATACTATACACCATTACAAGTATAATAAGTTGTCTTGTATTTTCTTGTCATTTGTTTCAAATAATCAATTTATATACCATTTCGCATGTGTAATTATTCATACATGTACAATTAATTGTCTTATGCACATGCGCGAGATAAATGCGCGAGGCGGGAACGTCTTAGTGCGCATGCGTTTTGCGCGGCTTTTATACGCAATATCTTGGGCAGATTTTCATCAAATTTCTGAAATCATGTTTATTTCTATGATATGTTGGAAATATGCCTGAAATTTTGCGATTGGAATCTTATACATACAGTGTAGTAGTATACGTAGAATAATATACTGTTTCGTAGATTAGTACTGTGTTTCATTTTAATACTTCTCTAGTTGTTTTTATGACTGTTATAAATATAACTTCTCGTTACTATACTCATTATTACTAATTTGAAATAGACAAATAGAAAATAAAACTTTCTAAAATATTTCGTGTTGAATTGTCCACATTTATGAAGTTTTTTTTATCTCAAGCAAAAACTTCTAATGATCAATTAATGGGCAGATGAGAGATTGCCGCTTAGTCCACCATATGTTCAGGCTCTACATGTGATGTTTAAGTCCCTGGTCAAAACTTCTAAAATGATCTAATGCATAAATATTTACATCTTTGGTGTGAACAAAAACCCGTGAGAACAATGAAAACGTATCTCGTGCACGTTGTAAGGTTATTGTAAACACAGTAGCATTTGCACGTGAGCCACGTGTCTACTTATCTACACAGAAACACTAGTGAATACCATAGGGTAGAAAGTCCATAAATATGAAGGAATATATGGTGTTTATGTATGATAAGCAATCATTCCAAGGTGTAAAGTACTTGGTCTATCATATCATTAAAATAAATACTAACAGAACAGTGCTCAGAACACAGAACTTGTAATCTACCAATCTGGGTTCAATTCTCTGCCTCAGTCGAATGAAAATTTGACAAAAATGTCTGATGTGGAGAAGTTGCCAGCTCTTTGCGAAAGGGTAAGTTTGTACTGGTTAGAATACAGTCCAAGATAACTGGTCAGGTGAACTGGCCACACTATATAACTGACATATTGTTGTAAAATATCTTTAACCCACAGAAATGGAACAAAAACAAACATTTGAAATATAACCAATAAATAAAATAAATATACATAAATGTATATATTTTATTCTTCGATATCAACAATAATTAACAATCTGTAACAAAACACCATTTCTAATCCATCCAAAGTCTATTCAATAACAGAACGACATGATAGACTGTTCAACAAATGAGAAAATAACGTGTAAAACTAAATTGTTTATTTATGGTTACCTTTTCCCTTTTATACCTTTTAATTTATTCTGGCAACCCTTGACTTTTTATCAAGCCCAAAGAATGGAACACTTACTTTCTTCACTGTTCCACACAATGATAAAAAATAATTCTCCTACTGTACCAACCTACCTACACTATTTTTATGGAGCATGTAACCAGAAACCAACAAATTGCTTATACCTAAGCAACAATAACAGGTAAGTATCCTTAAACACAATTTTAGTTCACAGCAAACATAGATTTCAATTTTTGAACAATAGAATACAACATAAAAAGACTAGATACAACATTATTTTATTGTTTTTAATATTTACTGAAAGTTCTTGACTTTGAAAAAAATATATACAAATATGTATGTACATGTATATCTTGAGTCAAGAAATATACAATTAAAATTTAAAATAAAATTCACAATTGATAAACTTAACTAGCACAAGTAAATAATACAATAGAACACAAAATATTCATTTAAAACTTCTATGCAGTACTTTAACAGTAAGTGAGTAATACAAAGAAGTCAGTGTGTTCACCAGTAACCTTTCATCCAGTTAGCGCTGACTCTAAAGTTTCTGACAAAAAAAACAAATCAGAAGCCATGAAAATAATATTGGATTAAATGTACCTTGCAGTCTCATAAAAGGTGATGAGAAAAAATATTACAAAATATTTTTTTACCAACCTGCCCTATATTTATTAGTTAAGTAACTGTAAACATCAGAAATTTGTATGCTTTAATTCAAGCATAAATCACTTCCTTGATACACAAAAAGGTATAACAACTTACTGCATTCAATTAACCCAGTTAAGCTGACTTAACCTCTTAAAGACAGACGGACGGACAAGGCAATTACTATACCCATGTCAATGGATGCAGGGGACATAAAAACAAATTCTTTTCTGATATCATAACCAGTCTGAAAGCTGAAGAAAAAATACTGTACATTATATAGTATAATACAATATTGTAAAGGAATAGCTATAAAAATACAAAATTGATCAAGTACCTTGATAAAATGTTGATAATCTTTCATTGCTTATTTGCATTAATGTTAAAATCATGTATAACTATGTGAGAGTTTGTTTACATAATTTTGTCCTTAAATCAATTTTTATGCGAAAGGCAATTTTATATACAAATGTATTTGTCAGAAAAAAAGAACCACTTCCTTAAACTGACCTATTTTTAAGAGAATTATATCAAGTCACAAAGCTCTTTGAAAAGTTTCTTACTCTCTGACTCATGGCTTAAAACAATGGCCTTTATTCACAAGGTGGCCTTTATTTGGAGGTGTTCTTTATTCACAATGTGGCCTTTATTTGGAGGTGGCCAATAACACAGGGTTGACTGTATGATAAAAATAAGTCAGACAGCCATAAGTTACAACTATATCCATGTCAAATCAACACATTTCATCACCTCTCAAAAAGGCCACCCTGTGAATTAAGGCCATTTCTTAAAAAAAAACGTCATAGATTAATTAGAACAAACTGACCTCCAAATAAAGGCCACCTGTCAATGAAGTTGACATTTTCCAAAAGGTGGCCTTTGTTCACAGGTTCTACAGTATTGTGAAAACCAGAATCAATAACAGATCTACCAATCATTACATCTACAGCTTCTTCCAGAAAAGCATTCACAGTCAAAATGAAGCCTTCTCAGATCTATTTTTATCCATGGAAAAATTGTGTGCGATAACAGAAACAGCCATGATTTAAACTAGAGCAAGTAAGTCTGGTAAGATATCTTGCACATTCACTCTTTGCTTCTTTTTCATAGCAGTACATTTATCAGAAATATAAACTAAGGCAGCCACAGTATCATCAGACCATTTCCCTCCGCTGGTATCCAGTAAAGGTGTTATCTCATGTTCTTCCACATAGCTCTTGATATCCTTCTCTTCTCGAGCATGGTCTAAGGGAGGTAATGAAGTCAACACTTCTAAAACGATAATACCAAAACTGTAAGAATCCAGTTTCGTCGACACATCAAAATGATAAGCTTCTGGCGCCAAATACGCAGACGTACCAATCACAAGCGCTGTTGACATCGCCATGGTAGCGTTTCCTCTAGGACCAGAACGGGCAGTGGCAAAATCACCTACCTTTGGTACAAAATCCTCGTCTAACAAAACATTAGCACTTTTAATGTCACGATGAACAATTCCTTGCCCATTCAGATAACAAATGCCTTCAGCAGTTCCTTTCAATACAGATAATCTGACATCATTTGGCAATACGGGCGTCTTCCCAAGTCTATGAAGTCTGTCTTCTAATGAACCATTGCTGAGATATTCATAAATGAGACATTTACATGGGCCATCTATTGAAAACCCATACAGACGTACAATGTTTCTATGACGATATTTCACCAAAGAATTCAACTCAGTTTCAAACTGCTTTTCAATTCCATCTTCGACTTCTTTTAATCTCTTAATAGCAGCTTGGAAACCATTCTCAAATTGTCCAAGAAAAACATCTCCAAATCCTCCCATTCCGATAATTCTTCCACCATCTTTTAACAGTTTCGGATTAAAATCATCTGTAATAGTTTGTAGCAATGAGTATGTGAGATTTTGTTTTCCAAGTATTTTGTACAAGTCTTCCTTAGAAGTATTAGTGTCAGATTCATCATCATTTTGACATGGTTCCCGCCTCGTTGGTAAGGCTAGCCCTTTATCATCAAAATGATTTACTGGCTCAGGAACATCCTTTGCAAACTGATAAACTCCTTTGGCATAGGTGTAAACCCCATCATCATGAGCCTGTTTCAAACTGGTACCATCCCGAATTGGTCGCACCTATAAAAGACAACAAGCAAGTCAGTTTTACTGAATGTATTTCAAGTTCATCAAAGAAAGTCTATGCAGTTGACATATCAAATCAAACTGCAATTTAAATAAAATATCTCAATTCTTAATTATTTTCATCTATCTGCAAACAAATGCAGTTACATTTATCTTTTAACCTTTCAATGCTCTAATCGAGACTGCAAAGCTTTTAACACCAGGATAAAGCCAAACCAGCCGGCACATCCAGTCTTTGAATTACGGTAATTTTGGTGAAAGGTTGCCCGACTTTATAATTTCTGAAGGAAACTCTCTAAAACTAGATTGTCCCCCAAAAGACTTAAAGAAGGGAAAAAATCCTTTCGGGCAGGGGCAACCCATTAATTCGAAGACTGCATTCATGCAGTCTGACCAGGCTCTTGACTGCCTAACTTCCAAATTTATTTATTTTTGTTGTGATATCCCTGAAATTGATAATGGCCTGTTTCAAATTAAAGTTGGACGAGTCCATTCAGGAAATTAAGCAGATAAAGTGTAAAATTGTGAACTGACAATCATTCGCTCAATAATGTTAAGACATCAATATTCAATCAATTACGACAGTCTAAGGTAAAGATAATCTGTTTGTATATACAATGTACATTTAGTGTAACATGAAATTCATTATCATGATTTCTATGTAGGTTACAATGAAAACAAATCTTCAAGCAGAAGGTCAGAAAGAATTATAAGGTACATCAGATTCTATGTTTCTGACAAGGCTCTGAGGTTATAAGACTTGAGAATAGAGTCTCCAAGCAGTGTTCAAACTAATTTTTTCAAACACTAGCCCAAACTAAACGTGGACTGTTGAAAATAAACAATTTATCACTAGCCCAAATACAAAATTCTTAGAAAGTTTACTAGCCCCGGGCTGTGGGCTAGTGGGCTAGCGTGAAGGCTATCCAAGCTCAAATCTGAAATCCATTCTTAAAGTATTATAGTCGAAAAGATAGAGCTGTTTAACGTTTAAAAACATATTTAGATCAATTATGCTGTAACACTTAACATAACTGTCTAATCGTACAGGTCTAACATAAGAAACACACAGATCAAGATATGAGATTTGAGCTCAAAGACCAAACTAAAGTTTTATAATCTTTGGGCCAGTTGTGACTCAGTCAACCATCCCTAGGTCTGCCAACCCATAGGGGCCTGACCATTTACTATATAATCTGTAATATAAATATACAGTCACGCCTGTGTTAGCAGCCATCTAAGAACAGAGGCCTCCTCGTTAATGAAGGCCATTCTTATAAAATTTAGAACAATATGACATCCGAATAAGTGTCACCTGTCAATAAAGTCACATTTTTTCTTTTCCAAGAGTGGCCTTTGTTCACAGGTTTGATTGTATATAGGACAATACATAATAAATTGCTTAGGAATCCGTGTGCTGACCAAGCTTGATGATGGATTTCCATGGTGACTGACATTCCTACAATTCTCACCTGATGTGTTTCCTCATGTTCGATGCCAGACGACTTTCTGGAACCATCATTTCCTGCCTCATTAGGGATGGACATTGCACCCCAACTGTCAAATGATGAAGCACGGTGGAAGTTCACCTCCTTGTTGTTGCTAGGCAACAACTTATTGTATTCTGAATCCTCATTTGAGCGCTTCATTAAACTAAAACCAGAAAAAAAATCATATTTTATTGCAGTTTTATCAAGATGGAGGAAAAAAGTGATCCACAATATATTCTAATATCTGTTCATCTATAAGGCATAAAAAGTGCTCTGTTTCAGTTTACATGATTATTAAAATAGGGCAGGCAGGTAGATAGGTAGGAGACTAGGGACCATCTTGTTTTCTTCGATAATTCCTGAAAATATTACGGAAAGGAAAATAAAATGAGACAGTCGATGTTCTCTTCTAAGAGGCCTGATGGTCGCGAGGATATATTAGGGTAGGTTAGGTTACCAGACACACATAAATAATAACAAAACATTTTAAGCCTGACTAACTGGGTTTGCTGTTTCACCCTATTAAGCCTTGATTAATTTGTCATTAGATTCTTGCCTAAAAGTTAGCCAAAATTCAACCTAATTAGGGCCAATATCAGAGGTCCGGTCCAAAAATAATTAAGTGAACAAACAATTTGCCAAATATTTATGATCTATCTCACAACTGTACTCTAAAGCAACCAATCAGATGCCTGTGTTGTGAGACTGTGCCTTCAACACTACAGCAAACTTGACCACAATTTGACAACATAAGGACATCCTTATAGAATAAAAGGTTTGCAGTTACATGAGCGACTCATTAAAAACCTCCCATTTGACAATTTTTGGTTCTTTACTCTGACATTTCATCTTAAGCACAAGCATATGATATTAACAAACTAGAAATGTGACCTGAGGACACGAATGCCCCTGCTGAGTGCTAAGTCAAAAAGGGGCCACAACTCCTGTACAAATCTCTGGATTTTAACAGAAATTGAACTTGACCAGTATTTCATTATTATACACCTTCATGTAAAATATGAAGCCAATCCATGAAATATTTCTAGAGTAATCGCTCAGAAACCCAAATTCGGACAGAAGTACCGGGGTAACACTTAATGCCCGTCCATCATTATAAATGGCAGACGATAATATTGACCTATCTTGCTATACCTACTCACTGTTAAAAGTCAGGGCTGTGTAACTGAAAACCAATGAACATAATAGATGACATGATTTAAGAAACACACTCATATACACACCTATTGTATGGTGATCCACGCTGATGTTCATCAAAACTATTTTTAGGTTGGGAACATACTGGTTTATCAACTTCTTTAGCAAGGCTATCTAAACTTTTGTCTCTACTGTACACTGTTTTACCACAATCATAGTTCCTGTTCATAGCAAGATGGGCATCTGATTTCAAAGCATCATTGGGTTCATCTAGTTTCTTTGGTTTACTATCATCCCAAGTGGGCACTGGAAGATTTTCAGCATTGCTTTCATTAGATACATCTGGTCTTTGCACCTGGAAAATCATGTCATATTCATTAATTAAATACCAGTTTTAAAAAAATTACAGGTAACATGACCAATCAAAGTATTTTTCTTCAGACCAAAGAATTTTTCAATCTATTTCCAGTCTATATTCTCATTTTCATATATTAAACTATATCTCCGAACTGATAACATTTCTCATATAGCAGATTAACATGTCTCAATATCAGAAAGTTATACCTATCATTAAGCCTCTTGTTCAAGTATAAGACTTGTTGCCTGCCATCATAGATAAAATGTTGACTTAGTAGTGATTATACATTAATGCTTGTACGCATGTCAATCAGAATAAGCCCTGCCTACTTGTCTAGCTATACGACCTTCGGACAGTGTCTTACATGTACATAGTATCATTATAAGCCCCACCTACTTGTCCAGCACCATGCCTAGTACCATACATGAACTTAAGTATCATAATAAGCATGCCTACTTGTCTAGCATCACACCTCCCTGATAGTGCCATACATTTAGTATCACTAAAAGCATAGATCTTTTCAAGTGTTATTGTCATGAATCAATAAATACAGTAACATGTATAGACAAACACTTTAATGACTACAGTTATTAATTTTAAGACCATCCTTAAAAAGATACTGGCTTGCAGTTATGTGACCCAAATATTTAACATTCAGTAAGTATGTAGATAGGTAGGTTTTTTTTTATACATTATCAGGCTATTAATGAAAGCAAAGCTTTTTGGGGGGGTCAAACTCACTAAAAAGATATTTGGGTGGGGCGAATTTTTGATTAGTCTGTGCACTGTCAGTCCTTTTTTTATTGTTTAGGGGAACAGGTATCTGGTCCCTTTGATACGGGAAATTTGCGTTGTAAAAAAACAAACTTTCTTTATAGGTAGCATCTCGATTGAAATATTTTAATTATGGGGAAATTTTTCTCTCAGTGGGGAAAAAAATATACTTTTTTACTTGGGGAATGGGGGAAAAATGGCATAAAAAGGGCCTGTCAGTGTTTCTGCAAACCGGCACTTTCTCAAGAATGACCATTACTCATGTCATCATGCATTGTCAATGTTGCGCTTACCCCCTCTTGATGCAGCACTTCTACAGAAATATAGTTAGCAGCCTCAAAGAGAGCAGCTTCTTGTAGTACTGTCAAAAGATGTTTCACTCTAGCATTCTGAGTACTCCAGTCATCTGAAATTAGAATTCTAAAGTAAATTTTAGAATTAAATGGAGTTGTATATTTGTTATCTATTAAACAATACATCAAGTAATTGTTATATAGTCTAACTTGTTTTTCTTACAGGTTCCAAAGACCTACACATTATGTATAGGTCTTTGCAGGTTCATTTATTTTTTTGGGGGGGAGGGGAGGGTTTGGTGCGGAATGATTCTTTATTCATAAGATTTTAAAATTGATCAGTAGAATAGTTAATTTTGTCTGTAAAACTTTTGTGAGGATAAGTAAGCACCCCCTTTTTTCCCACAAGGCAACATCTTTCCCCTTCCTATAGGGCCTTCCATCTTTTTCCTAAAGCTGAAAAAAGCACTGTTATTATTTAGTTTATTAAATACAAGCTGATATATCTTGTCCCCCTCCAATTATATCCAATATGGCCTGCTTGAAAGATGGCCCATCTAAATTTTGTCCAACTATAATCTGACCATTTGTGACAGCGAGATATCTTTAAGTTTTTAACTTGGCCCTTCCGAATTCATTCATGAAAATCTACCAACAGGAAAGCCGGATTAGTAAGGCTAAATTCTGAATTGATTTATGAAATATGCTAAAGAAGACAAAGTAGACGGGCTACTCTTTTGACTATATCATTAATTTCATACAACCTCCCAGGACAGGCCCTTTTTATATTATTTTGGGGTCTGGTGTTCTCCCCCATCCCCAGGTAAAAAGTATATATATATTTTCCCCACTGAGAGAAAAAATTGCCCATAATCAAAAAATAAATCCCAAATTTAGTATTTCACAACGCAAATTTCCCCAATCCAACGGATCCGATACCTGTTCAAAAAGAAGACAATGTACCTCATGAGCTCTCAAAATATGAATGTCTAGGTGTGAAACGTCTGTTGGGGGTGAAACGACCACCTACCTCAAAATATTCGTAAATCTGACATGAATTACTAACTTTGTCATTATATTATACATACATGGAATTATTAGAAATCTTCTTGAACTTACCAAGTATTGATTTTGTAGGACTTCCATCCGGTCTTTTACTCTTTTCTTCAAAAAGTCTCACTTGTAGAGTGGAATACCGTTTTTCTGACTGAGCTTTACCCACTTCTTGCAATCGTTTAGGAATTTTGACAACCATTTTCTCCCAATTTCTGTCCACATCGAGCATAAGACTGATATATTTAACCGTAGAATATGGCAACTGTCTAATATAAGTCTCCGGAGTAGGTTTTGTTCTGTTGTCACCCCTCATTTTGCCTGAGTTAAAGATAAGCAATAAAGTGATTAGCGTTTCTCACAAACATTCGGCCATTACTGTACAAGGAAGTGTTGGGAAAAACCCATATGACGTCAGAGGAAGATAGCCAATCATATGTTTAGCGCAAATAAATGGATGAGTAGAGATAAATATGCAGTTGCTTTCTTTAGTTTAATTGAACGACTCTATTTCGATTGATTTCTTTGTCTTGAATAAAAGCATATATTGATAAGAAATTTTGACTTGAAATAGTGAACTGATTTAAATATAATATATAACTTTTTAATTTCTCTGTCGTACGTATGTCAGGATGGCCGAGCGGTCTAAGGCGCTGCGTTCAGGTCGCAGTCTGGTTCTCCAGGCGTGGGTTCGAATCCCACTTCTGACAAATAATTTTTTGTTTTACTTTTTGAATTGAACCCTTTGCACTTGATAATTTAAATGATGTAGTAATTATTATTAAATCTAGTCAAATTAGAGTTAATATATTTTATATATACACTGTATATAAAACATGGGAATAGATAAGTTACCTCGCTTATAAAATAAATGGTGTCAATTTTGTAATAATAGAAATAGACGAAAATAGAGGAATAACAATAAAATGAATATTTTCCAACTTTTTTCATTTTCATTAAACTGACAAGGACTTATATAATAGGTCGCTGTGGCGAGTATCCAAGTAATCACGAATCACATTGAAAAATGAAGTATGAATAATTGTCATTACAGAGATTTATGGTTCGCGATCTTGTTTTTTAACATAGTGTATGCTTTGTTCTTAAACATCTCTTTTCTCTGAATGTCTATTGTCTCATCATAGACTTCTTTGTTTGCCAAGAGGTCCAATCGGATCTTTAAATATTGCGTCACAGGCTCAAACCAGAAAAAGATGTACATCCATTAACTGGAAGGGAGTACATATAAATTTACTACCCCGGACAATAGCTCTCCTGTTATTTTTGCACTCCGGACAAAAGCTCCCATGGACAAGAAATATTCTGTCGAAGTTTCAAAGCATAGAAATGATCTTACCAACGAAAATACAGATTGCCCTGTCAACATTTTATTTAATAACAAGGATAGAAAATATCAATCAGTATATTGATATAATTATCGTTCATTTAATGTGTAACAAACACAATTAATTAAAGTATAGAGCCGACAAAGATAATAGATTAACAATAGACGTTTCAATTAGCGTGTAACAAACAAAATTAATTAGAGTATAGTATAAATTCAGGTCTTTAGTAGTCCGGAATAATCTGGATACATTTATTTTATATTTATTGACTGAATAACATCAGCAACGGATGAGTTTCTGTCTGGGGGAGCTTTTGTCCGGGTGCAAAAATAACAGGAGAGCAATTGTCCGGGGTAGTAAAACAATGGGAGACCTTTTGTCCGCCCCTATCAAAATTAACTGGGGAGCTTTTGTCTGGATTCCAATCGGACCACCCCACAATCAGCGACAATTATTATAGTTTTTAAGCAATCAAATGTTTTAGAGTTCTGACACCTCTGGATCCTGGGGTTGCTAACTTTATGTACAGGAATAAAAACAAATGTCAACACATAAGCATTTACTATAAAGTGTATGCTTTTTTATAAACCTGTAATTGTATTAATTTGTGTTCACATTGTGTTTGTTTGGAATTCAAAAGGTTGTTCTAATTTAAATCTTGGAGAAAGACGCTTATTCATGATTAAAATCTGGTCACTATTGTATGGAAGAGTTGGAACAAAAGAATGATAAAAAATAGTGCAAAAAATAATTGTAGTACTTATTGATGGACAATTGATTATGGTGGTCAAATTATCAATAGTGGGTTTTGATGTCCGATGCCCAAGGTAACAGTCAACTTTGAAGACTAAGATGACTCATCTGCTCGATCATCTTTCAAAGTGGAAAATGACATTTGGTGCATCTCGATCAATAAATACATAGTTCCCACATCTACAATATTTACCTCCCATGTTTTGAATTGGCAGTCATCTTGAAAGGCAAATTTCTTGCATTTAATAGAAAAACATAAAAGTAGTTATGAAACAACTGTTTTAAAAATATTACTAAATCATAAAGTTGGAAAACCCATTTAAGCACATCATGTTTATGATAATGTAGTCACATACAGATACCTACGGTGGCATAGAAAATATTTTATTTACCATCTACTGCGTGCGCCTCGATAGCTACTGCGTGTGTACATGATAGCTACTGCATTCGCACTTGATAGCTGACCAATAAGAATAAGTGTCAGATTCCCTATCCATTATCAAAATGGCAGAGCTGACACGTATTCTTATTGGTCAGCTATCGCGTGCGCACGTAGTAGCTATCACGTGCGCACGCAGTAGCTTTCACGTACGCACGCCGTAGCTACCATGTGCGCACGCTGTATAAAATATTTCCTATGTCCCCTTTATGCCACCGTAGATACCCCATATTTAGAATTATCAAAACAAAATTTCTACCAAATTTGCCTTCCAAGATGGCTGCAAATTCAAAACAAGGGAGGTAAATATTGCACATGTGTGAACTATCAATGAGACTGCAGCAATGTGATACCGCGAGCAACAGGTTAACATAGGGCTGTCATTGACATTGATGTATTTCAGAGGAGACATATATGAATTAGATCGTAGTCTAAACTTGTAAACACAAGAATAAGTGTGCCTCTTTTTCTCATGCTACATGTTGTACAGCAAGCATAGAAAATTTACTGAAAGAAACATATCTTTCAAATCAATGACATCCCTCAATTACAATATCTGAATTGGTAAACATTATTATCAAATAATAAATGAAGTAAACAAATCATAAGTTAAAGACATTTATTCATATGTAAACAATGAAAATCAACTGACTTTGAAATAAGATTCATGATTCAAACAAGCAACAACAGAGGAAGAAATACAGGTATACAAGAAAAGTTTCACAGTAGAACAAGACTTAGAAAAGAAAGAATTGTCCATCTATGTAGGTCCTCATTGAAGGTTAGACAAGAAGCACTTTCACAAATCAAAGTTCAACAGTGACACTACACACAAGTTCAGGTTTCAATCGTCAGCGATCAATTATAACAACAGCATGTACGGAGATGGTGATGATATTGATGAAGATATGATGAGGATGATCAAGAACCGTCCATCTTTTCGATCTGAAATACACAATAGACAGTTATTAGACTAGTTAAAGATAATACCTAGTATAATTCCTAAATGAATAACACCCATGATCAAAGTCTGTGCCTATACACAAAGTTGTATATTCATATTTTCACTTTTAAATGTTCTTCCATGTTTATTTTCAATTCTAAACACAGTCCTCAATTTCACACAACAAATTTTCTTCTGTTTGTTTAGGATACTGTGCAGTACATAATGTAAACACATGTGTGGAGGATTTATGTACAATGGGAAAATTAAGGACTGGAAGAACATTTAAAAGTGAAAAATTAAAATATGGATACCCTCAATGACATATTGTTAAGTTATCGTTGGACATTGTAGTTTAAATTAATTTTGATATTTATTATAATGCATTATTTTGACAAATGGAATTAGCATAAGTTCAGGCGAGATAGTGAATGATAGATACTTGTTAATTATCAAATATTATTTTACTGGTGCAGAAATGTACATTTTATCATTAGCTATTGATAAAAACTCATTTGAGTTATGCACTTTCAGTAATTATTGAACAATGCCACTTGTTTATGATACCTAAAAAGTAAAATGTCACACGGACATTTTGTCACCAATTTGATTCACCTCAAATTGCGCCAAAATTTACAAATTGGAAAATGACCTAATATACTGATGTATTCTGTAGCAAAATATTAAAACTTGATCAATAATTGAACATTGGAAAGTGTATTAATCATCAACTTACTTAAAATTCCTGACTTTGTGATGATTTGCCAACTTTGCTGCTTCCAGTTTTCTTAGGTAACAACACAGCTTGAATGTTGGGTAACACACCACCCTGAGCAATCGTGACACCAGACAAAAGCTTGTTCAACTCTTCGTCATTTCTGATAGCCAGTTGAAGATGACGAGGTATGATTCTGGTTTTCTTGTTGTCTCTGGCAGCGTTACCCGCCAATTCTAAAACTTCAGCAGCCAAATATTCAAGAACGGCAGCCAAGTAAACTGGAGCTCCGGCCCCCACCCGCTCAGCATAATTTCCTTTACGGAGAAGACGATGAATTCTTCCAACTGGGAACTGTAAACCAGCTCTTGATGACCTGCTCTTAGCCTTAGCTTTGGCTTTTCCTCCTTTTCCACGTCCAGACATTTTGATTCGGGATGAGTTTGCGATGCTCAAGCTACTTCGGCAATGACGACTATCCCACTGGTGATTTCCCGCTTTTTATAGAACTACAAGTTCGTTATCAACATCCAATCATAGTCGGTATTTTCTCTCTATCATCCAATGAAATCAATTGTTACATTTGCGCTCTCAACATCAACATCTCGCAATGTTTTCTCGTATGAAATCACGCGAGATCCAATATGGTTGACATCGTCAACGTCTACATTTAATTTCAACGAAATTTTACCAAATGAAAATGGACGAAACATTCTATCACCTGCTAATTAATGCAGGAATGTCACTAGTCGGCTTCTTTATCTGTCTGAATATTATACCAAAGTTTAAAGACATGTTTATTCGTGCAAACTTGTATGGGATCGACATGAGCAAAAAAACTAAGACCAAAGTGTAAGTTTCATCATACTGTACTGTACTAATGCCGGCATATGGATTTTCTTAATACGCATGAGAATGTCAATTGCGATTGCTTGGATCAATCATTTTATATTTGTTAGATGCATCAATTATTATTATGTAATAGGAGGAGGAAAATAATATATGCGGTGTAGGGCACGAACCTGCGACCTCCTGCTTGCAAGTCAGATGCTCTACCAACTGAGCTAAATGGGCTCGTGAATATCCCAGCCAATTTATAAACACAATATACCACACCGCTACATTCTTCCTTCCTTTTTATTTAACAGTAATTAATCGTGACAACCACAGGCTCTTTACTGACTTTAGACCAACTCAGCCTTTGCTTCGCCCTAGCTCTAGGATTCCAAGGATAGTCACACACAGCACCAAATGTAATAGGAGGAAAATAATGTACCTGATGCGGGGTTCGAATCGCAACCTCCTGCTTGCAAGTTTGATGCTCTAGCAACAATCCGGCTGGTGAATATCCCAGCCAGTTTATAATATAAATACAATATATACCACACCGCCACATTTAGTAAGATTTACATAAATGTTGTTCCATAATTTAGAAGGGACCCTGTCATTCTATTGTAAAGTTGTTTCATATGAATGTTGGCATACATTCATGATTGTTGTTGGGGGAAAATAATATACCTGATGCGAGACTTGAACCCATGATTTCCTGCTTGCTAGTCAGATGCTCTACCAACAGATCTAATCAGGCTGTTAATATTTCAGCCAATTTATGAATACAATTTGTCATATACACCATACTGCATAAACATAACAGTTTAATTAGTTAGACATTCACTGACACTTAGGAATTATTAAAATACATGCAAAATCCTACATGAGTGTTGTATTATAATTTATAGTAGGACGAAATCCCCTTTGTCCTCATTTTAAAGTCATGGAGGGGATTTTGTCTACTTGAAAATTTACTGAATGTGATAAATTTAGACCACCTTTCCAAAAACTTGAAGGGGACTTCATCCACTTGTTCAAATTTATGATTTTGTCCGTACCCCATTGGTAATTGATTCTAATAGATATTTAAGGGTAGATTTTATCCCTAAATGCATTCAAGGGATGATACATATATTTTGTATGATTATTTTGGTGAATGTAATTTATTTAATCCTAAATTTAGCTTATATAATTGATGAATCTTTTTTTCCATTTTAAAAACAGACATTTAGTGTCTTTGTACACTGTACTATTTATATGTTAGATAAAAGTGTTGGATGAAACATGTATTCAGTTTGTTTACTCTTATGTGTATCTCTGGGATAATCTGATATGGACAAGCATTCACTATTTTTAACAGTGTAACCTTTTTAAAGTATTGTCATTGTTTGAATTATGAAATATTAACAATATTTTGTAGTATTGTAATGCATATTTGAATGCATGTATACATTTTTACTTGTTGTATAACAATTGGTTGTAGTTTTTCTCTCTACTTAAAGTTAAACATAGGTGTTAGCTTTATCATCATAGAGATTAGTGTCAGTAAAGATTGTATAGAAAAATATATAAACATTGAATGAAGTCTTAAATTATTATATAATCATTCATGCTTGAGAATGTAAACATGTGTGACTGTCATCAATAGCTTACTGATTTATTATCTGTAGGGTGCTTTATGACACATATATACAAAGCAACAGGAAATCTATAGAATTGTTTGATGCAGGAAGTCTCTGATCTGATAATCAGTTGAACCATCACATCTGTTTATCCACTGATAATATGATTTGTTAACTTGCATATTAATGAGTTTGATCAAATCTGTTTCATGATCAAGATAAGTCTATTTGAATCCAAGTGAAGAAAGTAACCAATAAAGAATAAAGTTATCAGGCAAAAAATAATAATATATGACTGGTGTTAATTGTGCAAGAATCTATCAGGTTTAATTGAATTTGGTGTCATATCAAAGAATTATAAGCCATGCTTGTCCAATCAACAAATTGAAATGAGATAATGATATTATTTGTGATAAAAAAACAAATTCTTCCAATGTATCAAATTTTGGAATAGTTATTTGAGTAATATATTGTGGCTGAAATTTTGAAATGCACTCTATAATAATAAATGCTGTCATTCTTTTCATTGTCATACATGAACTTATTGAAGGTCTGAAATTGATATGGTATCTGGACAAAATCTCTCATGTGTGGACAAAAGCTCTCCTGTCAATTTAGGTATGGATGGACAAAAGCTCTCTTGTTATTTTACTACCTAGACTTTCACTCTCCCGTCTGTTTAATACCCCAAACAAAAACTCATCCGTCAAAGCTATCGTAAGTCGTAAGTATTTATGAAGGGGGGGGGGGGGGGGGGGATCTGGTTATATGCAATTTATTATGAAACAGATTGTCTTGTTAACCTTTTATTTAATGATCAGTATAATAATTATCATTCAGTATTATAGCACTAAGGCAATTTTTGAATTTATTGTTGCCAACATTATTGTGACATAGTCATAACAACATAATATAATGATATTAATAATATTATTAAGAATGTAGAACATGGCCACTGATTAATACTTACAATAGCTTTGACGGGTGAACTTTTGTCTGGGGGAGCTTTTGTCCGGGGTGCAAAACAGATCGAGACTAAATGTCTGGGCAGTCAAATAATGAGAGAGCTTTTGTCTGTCCTTATGAAAATTGCTGGGAGAGCTTTTGTGCCCTACATTTGTTTATTTACATTTCAATGAATATTGTTTTTATCAATAAGTTGGTATATAAGTCTTTACTTCAGAGATTGAAATATTAATGATTATATTTTCATTCCATATGATATATTTCAGACCTGAAGCTGCTGGTGTTATCTGTGGGGCTGTATTCTTGGTGATTATGTTCCTGTTTATCCCAGTACCATTCTATAAACATTTATCTGATGCAGGAACATCCTCTAGTTTTCCTCATCATGTGGTATGTAATGATTTGTTTAGACTCATAATTAATGGCCTTTCATTATAAATCAACATTTTGTATTCAGTATTGTAAATAATTTAACTACTGAAAACCAATTTATCAAAATTGCACTTGAGCTGTTCTAATTGATTACTATTTCTGTATGAATTTGTTCAGTAATGTAGTAAGAATTTCTGTTAAAGCATCTAACAATAATATTTGTGAAGTAAAAAAATATTTCTATATTTGTTACAGACTTGCTTAGAATATTTGGTTTCGCTGTGAATTATTTTTATTTGGCAATTTGTTTTCATCGGTATTGGGGACTACCCAGTACAATGAAAATAAGGGAAAATTTATCCCTTTTCGGGGTTTGATTATTCCACTTGTCAACTCATAATTATGAGTAGAAATCAACTTGGGATGTGTTGGAATTGCTGTTGAACTAGTGAAAGTTTTAAGCTAGTGTTTAGCAAGAAGAGTAGCCTGAGATTTTATTGTTGAGTCCTGCTTTTTTGTGTCATTCGCAGGATTGATGAGCATTGCATATGATATAGCACTTAATATGCCATTTGTCCTAGCTTTTTCTGTACCCTGACATAGCACTTAATATGCCATTTGTCCTAGCTTTTTCTGTACCCTGACATAGCACTTAATATGCCATTTGTCCTAGCTTTTTCTGTACCCTGACATAGCACTTAATATGCCATTTGTCCTAGCTTTTTCTGTACCCTGACATAGCACTTAATATGCCATTTGTCCTAGCTTTTTCTGTACCCTGACATAGAACTTGATATGCCATTTGTCCTAGCTTTTTCTGTACCCAAATTAATTATTATTATTACATGTATTTATTTATTTCAGTACATAGAATACATTGCTGCCTCCTTATCAATATGCTGCATGATATTTCTTGGCTTTGCTGACGATGTTCTGGCTTTAAAGTGGCGTCATAAGTTGTGGTTACCTACCATGGCTTCGCTTCCTCTTCTTATGGTGTACTTTGTCAACTTCAACTCTACTGTTATCATTGTACCAAAGCCTTTTAGGGCTTTATTCGGATTTGATGTGGATCTGGGTAAAGTTTTGTCTTTCTACAGAAATGTTATTTTAGTCCTGATCCTGTCTGAGACTCACTGCTGAGATGTTCATAAATTAATGTACACATGTTTATTTCTGCAATTTCAAAATATGTTGTTTTAGAATTTTAGGCATCCTAGAAAGTTCTGATGGGATCTAAAAAACTAACATGGGATCTTTTGTTGTCTCTCATTACAAACTTCGGAAATAAAGATAAGAAGTGAATAGATTTTTGAATTCCAAGGCTTTCTGTGTACATACTGATTCAGTAAGAATAAGCTAAGATTGGTCATTTTGCTTTGACTGTAGTATCAAATTCTCTTCACAATTTGTAACAATGAGTATGTTGTGTTTTCTTGTAGGTGTTTTGTATTACGTATATATGGGTATGTTGGCTGTGTTCTGTACAAATGCTATCAATATCTTGTCTGGAGTGAATGGTCTGGAAGTAGGACAAAGTTTTATTATTGCGTTATCTGTTTTGATCTTCAACTTCATAGAGATCTCTGGTAAGACTTTTACATGTTTACTCACACTAGATCAATTGTGCTCAATTAATAATTATCTTACAACTACTCAAGACATTTCTGTTGATTAAAAATGCAAACAATTGACTAATACGGTATCCGGACAAAAGCTCCCCGCACAAAAGCTCCCTTTGATTTGGTAGGGGCAGACAAAAGCTCTCCCATTGTTTTACTACCCCGGACAATCACTCTCCCGTTTATGTGCACCCCGGACAAATATATATGGCCTAATCAACAATTGACTAATATGGTATCCAGACAAAAGCTCCCTGCACAAAAGCTCCCTTTGATTTTGATAGGGGCGGACAAAAGCTCTCCCATTGTTTTACTACCCCGGACAATCGCTCTCCCATTTATTTGCACCCCCGACAAATATATATGGCCTAATCATAAAATATATTCTTACAGAGATTCATGGTTTATTTTCAGGAGAAGCTTCTGCAGCTCATGTTTTCAGCATTTATTTTATTCTACCTTATACTGGTGTGTGTGCAGCATTGTTTTATCATAACTGGTAAGTCTGCGGAGTAAGATCTATTTTTAATGAAATTTCAATGAGGGCGAATAAAAAAAAAATAGTTTCTCTTAATGCAAATTTTTCATAATACAAGGACAAATTCTCAAACACTGATAAAAATTCACTAATTGTTTCTTCTTGGTCAAATTTGTCCGTTACAAAAACGTCCACTTAATTGAATGTGAATGATTTTGTTAAAACCAACATTAAGTTCTAGCAATGAATTTATATGAACCACTATAAAATGCAGTGTAACCTCTCTAGAGCGGCCCTCTATTGAGCAACAACCTCCCTCCAACAACAGCATGATTTTTTCCAACTGTACAATTTAACTATTTATTTGACCTCTCAACAACAACACAATTTTGCATCTCCCAAAGGGTGTTGCTTTGGAGGGGTTGCATTGTATGTTATTGAAATGACAATGATATCTTTTTTGACGATATGATTTATACTAATTTTATACATGGATTTTTATTTAAAATATGAAGTTGGAACTTAAAATATTGTATTATTGTGTTTGCATCAAAGTGTATCATTCTTGCTTGTCTAATTTCAGGTATCCATCTAGTGTTTTTGTTGGAGATACTTTCTGCTATTTCTCTGGAATGACATTTGCTGTAGTTGCTATTCTTGGACATTTTAGCAAGACTATGTTGTTATTTTTCATTCCTCAAGTAGCAAATTTTATCTACAGTGTACCACAATTATTCAGATTTATACCATGTCCTAGACATAGGTTACCTCAGTAAGTATAGAGTGTGACTTAAAACTGATCTACTTGCTTAACTCAATAAGTAGAATGTTGGGTCTATTTTGTAGCATATGGTATAAAGTATACAGTAAAATGACAATAAGTTCCTATTTCTTTGTAAGAATTTTGGTTTCAGAAAATAAAATAACATTTATTTAAATCAAAGATGTAACATCTAATACTGTTTCTTCAAGAATGAAATTGTACCTAACTATTCCATATCTCTTTTGGAATTTTGACTACGGTACCCATTGAGGGAATTTAGACTGCTCTATCAATTTACTGAGGGGATTATGACTTACCTTGCGATTTCCGATGAGAGGATTTTTTTAAATTGTGTCATTTTATATTCACCCGTTTGAAAAACAGGTCATATTATGGGAACAATCATGGCGGGTGGGCGGCATCCACAACGATATCTGCTCTTTAATTCAAACAGTTTGATGGAAATGTTTATGGCCATGAGATCTCGGTCAAGTTCGATAACCAGCCCAATTGGCCCAGGCACTTCTGAGTTATGCCTCTGGACGTTTTGAAAGATGAATTTTGACAGGCATATGACCTGGCACTCTTGTAACCTATATTATTTTGAAAATGGGAAATATTAGCATCTCCTGATTTAAAAACAGGTTGCAAACTATTGTATTAATTTGTTTAAGCTAGTTGAGCATATACATAAAAAAACATGAAAATCTTAAAAACAGAATAGTCAAGTATATTGATGAGATGAAGTTTTATTTGTATGTGCTTGTTAATTTCAGGTATGACTTTAAGACAGATCGTGTTGGGATGAGTTTCACGAAGTTTAAAGCTAATGAACTTAAACCGTTAGGAAAACTGTGCCTTTTTATATTCAAACTATTCGGTGTTGTTAAAGTTAAAGAAAATGTTGGTGAGAGTGGAATGTATACAGAGTGTAACAATTTTACTTTAATCAATTTATTGTTGAAATTCTTCGGACCACTAAATGAAAGAACTCTAGTTATTATTCTACTTTCTTTGCAGGTAAGCTTAAATATTTGTATCAAATTACAAATGTTATATTTATTATGCTCCCTACATCTAATGATGTGGGGGCATATAGTGATTGCCTTGTCTGTCCATTCGTACAAGGTTAAGTCAATATCCCAGGCATGAACTTGGGTAGAACCACCAACCTTCAGTCGGCTAGCAGGGTCCGTATTCACAAAGCATCTTAAGATTTTCTTTAACTTAAGTCAACATTTTTACTTAAGTGTAAATTTTTTTCATGGTAAAAGTTTGTAAACCAGTGATCAAAAGTGTGAAAATGAATTATCATTTTCATAATTGGCATCTTTAGAACAAAGATAAAATCATATTATTGTGATTTCCTCCTTTATATTAGTACAAAAGAGTTAAGGAAAAAGTCGATTTTAAGGGAAAAAAAAACTTGAGTTAAAAAATTACTTAAAAGGCTTTGTGAATACGGACCCTGGACTGCTACCTTACATGAAACATGTGTTGGATGGGATACTAACACACAGCTGTGAGGGGTTAGTAATTACAAGTTAAGAGATCATAACCACTCCACCACAGAGTCACCTTTCATATACATAATGCTGCTTATGTAGCACATAATTGTAACAACAAAAGAATTCACTTGCTATGTGTATATAAGCATAATTCCGTAAACCATACTATTGATGTATTTTGTTGTCTTTATATTTTCAGGTAGCCTGCAGCTGTGTTGCATTTGGAATTAGATATCAACTAGCCAAGCTATTTTATGACTCATGAACCCTGCTGATGACATCAACTTTTAATCATCTTGTTTCAAAATGTGATATAGATAGGCAACACTCGTACTTATTAATGCTTTATGATAGTTTATCAGTTATTTTTTGGTGCAATTCATTGATATTCTTTCTTATAAACCTGAAATCCATCTAGTTTGTGTTGTTTATGTTATATAATTATATTGATGACTGATGCGAGTTTTTCAAGAAATGATTTTTCTTTGCTTGACACCATTTAAACAAACACATGTAACAGAATTGATAAGAAAATCAGCTTTATCGCAGTTGATTTTTTGCTATGGATGTTTGTTTATGTTTTGTTGGATTGTTAATGTTTTTTGTTAGACATGCTTTAAAAATTGTGCCGTTGTGCATTTATATCTTTCACTCATACAATTTGCCAATGATTATGTCTCTGCTAATAAGCAGTGTACTTTGATACTAGTTATAGTCTGATTTGAATCTTTTTATTAAGTTTATGTAAAAATATGTTACTCTAAAAAAGGAATCACTTAATATACATGATTATGGTACATGATTATGTTGCAGAGACTGTAGTAATGTAGTTATAACTTGAGAAGTTTGCATATTCACACCCTTCATTTATCAGCATCATTATGTTGTATCATGATCAGTACTTAATGTACACCTTTTAGTATAGAAGAATAGAGATTCAGGTATGTCATTATACAAATGTCTCAAGTAATTTTTAGTTACTGTTTTATTTGTTATTTTCTATGTCTGTTTGAAACAAGACATGCTTTTCAAATTAAGGTTTCAGAATGAATAGTAGACATCAGATTAAAATCATACCTCAAACATTTACCTTATAGAACTCTATCCTTGGAAGCGACCAAACAAATGCATTGATTGTTATGTTTTACAGCGCTGTCAAACCTGTGTTAGTAGCCACCTCCGAATATAGGCACACCATTTGAATAAAGACCATTTTTTTCAAAACTGTAAAGTTATTTAGAACAATATGACCCCCAAATAAAGACCAACTGTCAATAAAGGCCACACTTTGTCCATCTCAAGGGTGACCTTTGTTAACATGTTTAACTGTACTTGCAATAGATCTACATAAAAAAATATTCGAAGTATATGTAGGATTGAATTAAATATATAAAAAGTCCATAATGTGTTAAATATAATTTTCTTCTAGTACTACAGAATACAAGGTGGACGTTTAGAGATTCATCTCAGTGAATGGCTATAACTACCTCTTTTCTAAAGTGCTTATATTATTCATGACTGTCTTTATAATGATATGGTTTAGATATGAGTCTAAATTGATAGGGTTCAATGGTCTTTGGTCACTAGTTTGACTGATCTTATATTGACAGATTTCTGAATATTTCCTTAAACACTAATGTATAAGAAGCATGTTTTCACATCCGAAATTAGTACGTCTTATACTCAAGTGTAGAATTCTATCCAATTTTTGTGTGGCTAAAACCATCAAAATCAGGAAAACTTTATCATTGTAGTAACACAACTCACATTTTCTTTTTTAGTAATCATGTGTTTGTACAGAATTGCAGTTATTTTGTTGTGTTTTGTAACAAATGAATTTCTTTAAAGAACCATTGTTAATATGTAGAATATTTTATAAAATTTATCTAGTCAAGATTGTTTATGTTTTTGTACATTATTTACTTAAAGTTATCCTTAAAAAAGGTTGATATGCAGTTATGCATGCTAAAGTTTAACAGTGGCTTGGTTTGACATTATACTGCTTGAACTTAAATGAAAAGCTGTTGTAAAAAATACAAACAAAATACATTGTATACAAAAACTTTATGTTCTGCAGAATTTTTGAATGATTTAAGTCAAGTAACTGCAAACAACAATCTTTTAAGGAAGGCCAACTTATGAATTTTGTTGTGACATTTAGCTGTTCATCTGATTAGTGTTAAAATGTCTACTGGCTTATAATAATTGTTATTAGAAAAGTTTGTATGAATCTTTTCTGTTCTGCTGGGTCCGTTTACCACTATATTCTTATCCATGTTATGCTCAATAGGTAAGGTTTTATTCCTAATTCATGGTTAAATCCTTCTGAGTGACTTGATATAAAGATCATGTTCTTACCTAAATGATGATCTTGATTTAGGCCTAACTATATTTTGTTAATTATAAAATTACAAGCACAATCAATGAATACTTTCATATACAAATTTGTATATTTCTAAGATGATAGACATTTATACTGATGACATGTCAACTTCATCAAAGTTGCTACAATAGCAAAGTATTTATTTTTGGACATTTTCTAATATCAATTGAAGAAAAATATTATTTAATAACTATTATTTGGGAAATAGTGAAAATTGAGGATGAATTTAAAGTTTTTTTCTACAATAATTGCTGTGTGTTTGCCTGTATTTCATGAAAATTCATGTTAAATAGAAGCAAATTTAGTTAGGTCCTCATAATTTTTTTCATGAGTGTTTGTTTCAAGACATAAAGTTAATCTAGATTTTAAGTTGTTAATTTTAGCTGGTCTGTTTTCAAAGAAAATGTCGAGCTATTGCGATCACTCCATTCTCTGCCTCAGCATATGCGTCATGCAGCTCATGACTCAGAAATTACATACAAGGTAGCAACATGAAACTTCATAAATCTCACCGAGGCGCTGAGCAGACGAGCATTGGCACCACATATGGTGCTCTTGTTAATTCAAAGACTAAGATTATTTCACTTTTATATCAGCACTTTGTGTATGCATGTATGTACATAAATTATCAATGTTCTTCATACTACTGATAAACTGCTATCTGTGATTGATATATCTTCTATTGATGGTTTACTTGTTAATAAAAAAGTCAAGCTATTGTGATCAGTGTCATCTGCATAAAAACTTTAATGTAGCTCATAACTCAGACACTATAAAATGTAGCAACATGAAACTTGATAGATATCATTGAGGCAGAGAAGAGATGAGCATTGGCACTGCTTGCGGCATTTTTTCCATTTGGGGGGGGGGGGGGGACAGGTTTGAACTGGTTAGAAACTCCAGTACACTAGTACCACAACAGAATGTCTTTAATTACCATTGTAAAATACTCAACTAACAGTAGCATGAAAACCAACTTTATTATTTGTCAGGTCACTGCTATGCAATGTTAAAGTGTGATTTAATAAACTGTCGAGGCTGCATAACTTCACAGTCTTTGCTTGTATTCAATTTTAACTTCAGTGAGATTCCATAACTTCCTTAATTTATATGATAATCTTTGTTATATCGGTTGTCCAATGTACATGTTTTTAACTTATAATGGAACATTCCCTTGCCTTGAAATAAATGGCAACTATCACCATTGGTGCATAGCAGAAATACCGGTAAACACATTCCGCAACCGTGAAATTATCAAGTTTTGACAGTTTGATAAGATCGCACTGTACCAGAGGAATTGAATAAAATATATTTATTGAATCAACTATATTAGTCTGTTATCCTGGTATTTCGACTTCTATTGTCTTGTAGGCAGAACATAGGTGTAAGATTTTCAAAAGTTGAAGCACAGATAGGTTACCAAGAGACAGAGATCATCATAGACTAATTTACAGAATTACAGTGTTAAGTAACCAAAATGTACTGGTTGGATCAACAACTGAAATAAAACCTAACCAAAATGCTTTTGTTTGTTGCCATGAGTCATTCATTTTTTATCCTCTCGTTTATTGAAATAAAATAAGCGAAACAAACATAAAGGTTTTAAGTTCACAGTATTTTTTGTTTCGGTGGGGTTAATGCTATTTTTACAATAACTTAGTTATATATGGCACCCAGTTCCCTTAACCGGTTTTCCTGGACTGTAACCCTTTCTCAAGTACCTGGCAACTTCTCAACATTTGCAGGAAAAATTAAACATTTTTGTCAAATCTTCATAGTAGAGTATGATCTGCTACAACCAGGTTTCAAACCCAGTTGCTGGTATAAGTCCAGTGCACTAACCACTGGTCCAATTCTTAGGCTCAGATAAAAACATAAAAGTAATACATGTAGTATAATTCTGATAAACACCCTGGTTCTCTGTAATTGAAATTTAGTAGTAAAACAATGACAAGAAATCTTTCTATACTATGTATTTATTTTCATAAGATAACAAAACAGTCAAATATGCATCCACATCATAAAAAGTATCCAATCACTGTCTGATTAAAAAGAACTGTTCTTTAATGCATCATACTTTATATATCTTCATAAAATATTATAGTTTTACAGTGTTTAACACTTAACAACACAAAGGTCTTGCTGAGGTATATTATATAACAAGGTTAATTAAAATGCTTGATGTGATGCATGGAAGCAAATTGGATACATGGATAGCCCTCTCAGATACCAAGGTACCTAGGATGGTGCAGTGATAATGATCAGATCCAAAACCAACCAATCTGATGCTACCTAGTAGTGTAGGTAGTGCAAAAGATGAAACATTGAAAAAGTGCCAAGCAGGACAGTAATACCACACCCAACAGTCTTCCACTATGAAACTGGGAATGAAATCCGAAAACTGTGACAAGATCACAGGCATTTACCACAAACATATAAGACACAAGTCATTCTAAATCCAGTATATTTAAGTCAATACTTTGATAATTGAATATTTTTACCTAAAATCAAGCTTAGCACATTTAAAATTCGAATGATTAACTTCTAAGAACTCAGTATCTTCACTTTAAGTCTCACAGTTTTAAATATTTCATGTATCAATTGTTCAGTACATGATGGAAGATGAGATCTTATATCACAGACAAATGTTTCAATGACTCCAGTGTAATATAATCAATTCTTCTTTGTCTCTAGGTAATCTTTAGCTTCGTTTATCTTTGTAGCTAGGTATGGTGATCCACCTGAAATGTAAATTCAATAATTAGGGCTGGGGCATGTATCATGGTACTCAGGTAAGCAAGTATCAAAATTGAGTACCAATGAAGGCCTTTACTTAGATTCTTGAATGGCTATCTTGTTTCTTGAAATAAAGTCTATTCTTTGGTCTTATAAATCCCTTTTCTCTGAATATGTATTGTCTCTTCATTTACTAAGAGGTCTAATGGGATTTTCAGAGAATGGGTCACAGGTTCAAACCAGAAAATAATCTTGGTAAATCCATAAATAGAGAGTGAGTATAGTCAGTATACATTATGGTCTACTCTGCTAAGAACGAGATCGGGTATAGCCAGATACTGCATACAGTGAGGTGTTTTCAAAGGCAATTTTCTTTTTTTGTGTATATGTAATTTCCATTGATACAACAAGATATGAAGTTTCATGTGGCTACCTCTTATAGTCTCTCAGTTATGAGTTACATTTATGTTTTTGCACAGATACAGATGATGCAGTGATCACAATAGCTTGACTTCTTCGAAAACAGCCAAGCTAGAAATTCAAATGATGAAGTATGATCAAAGAAAAAAATTTTCAGTTGTTGTTCAACTGGTTTACCTCTGTCAGGATGATTAAGCAACATAATCCTTTTATGGGCTTGTTTTACTTTGGCCTGTGATGCAGACGGGCTGAAATTTACAATGAAAACAAATAGAATACACAATAATAATGATCATGCTTAAACTTGTTTTTTTCGATGTTTAAAAAAAACACCATTTAAAACTGCAGCAGAATAAGACACCCTACATAATTATACTTTGACGTTAGCAAAATGTGTTTTAGTTGTGAACAAAATTACATTATAAATCACAACGCTCTTAGTGGTAGTCAACACATAAACAAAATGAAGAAAGATTTCTACAGGATGCATAGGCAGACATTAATCAAAAAGATTTTGTAATAAAACTTCCAAATGTAATACACTTGTAAATGTATGCAAACACTAGTATAATGATAATAATAATGACAATTTCAGGATGGTTTTATGAGATTCAATGTCCTAATATACCGGTACACAGAATGCTTGATAAAATGTTGGTATTTACCTGACTCCTAATACCAAACATGCTTCTCTTTTATTCATATTAGCATCAAAGCCTCCTCTATAATATTTACTGAATGTCTGAAGATACAAGAAATCAAACAATTTTTCATAAGGTGTCTGGTCACAAAAAGATAGACCCGCCTTGCCTCTCCGTGGTCGAGGTCGCTGACGTCAAATCTCTGTAACCTCTCACTGATAGAGGGTTGTGGGTTCGAGCCCAGCTACCTACCATGCCTCTTTATATGAGAAGTAGGCAGTTGCTTACGGAGCATGAAAGTCTAGTACTGGTTCTTCCTAGGAACGATGGTTAGGTGAACTGTCCACCTCATATGACTTGAACTGTTGAAACTGGGTGTTAAACTCGAACAAACAAACAGATAATAATTTTAACTATTAATTTATATACCTACATGGCATGTTTTTTACAAAAAAAGTATTTTTACAACACATGTTAAATCACAAGCTCATTTATTTTATAAATGTGTTCATTAAATTTTGTCAATGATAAACAATTGGGTAAAAAAGATTTGATGACTGAACATTTCTTTAACAATTCATTTCCGCCGTTTAGTAAAATATAAAAAAAAAACGAGTAAGATTTTGGACAGATAGATATGACAGGACAAATACTTACCCCTTGTGGTAAGTTCTCAACCTTTTTGATTACTTGTTCAACATTCTTTCTATACTTCAAAAGGTGTCTTCCTGAAAATTTGAGAGATAATTTTTCTCATAAAAAGAACAACATACTAATATTTCTATATTCAAATAAAGGGGTACCCTTTCAACCTACCTTGCTCATGAAGGTAGTTTTTTAGTAAGTGGCAAATGAGTAGGTACCTTAAATTGACAAAATTAAAGTTGCAGGTGCACAACCAGATACATGCATATTTGGAATTGGTCAAACTGTTGATCAACAGGGCTCACATTTGATGCTTGAAATGGCATTTTGTCTCTTGGAATTTACCATAGTAAAATAATGCTTCTGACTCTTTTAAGTTTAGAATTTGTACCAAAGGCCAAAGGGTCAAATTTACTACATTGTATTAGATTAACATGAAATTTTGCTGACCCTACAAATAATTATCAGCCAATGATAATTTTGACCCTCAACCTTTGTCATCTAGTGAACACCCAGAATCAAGAACTGACAAAAATATAGAAGATACTGATAATTGGCAAAATCATTGTCAGTCAGGGCCAAGACTGGGAAACTAAAAACTAGCACTTTTCATGTAGACTGGCCTCAGCTATGATCTCTCCATGATTAGAAGAACTTGTAAGACTAGAGTCAAAACATTGGTTACTTTTTAAGTATAAAAACTATAAACAGAGTTTCAAAACAGTACAGTACTGGTGAACAATCAAGAAATATTTTAGCATTTACTTTACCTCCATATCCGACTGCTGCAAGACCCAATCCAGCCAGAATCAGACCAGTACCCTAGACATAAAATAAGATGTATAAACATGTATTAACAGTATAACATTTAGTTTACTAATCTCACTGGGGTTTATGATAACCATTAAATAAAATGGCAATAATTAAAATTGAAAACTTTAAGATGCATCAGATGAAGGGTCGCACTAAAAAGCGTAACAAAGTTTTTTAGCAACACCATACATACGTATGTATATAAGTCCTTGGCGACACGAAGCGTCACAAGGTCATAATGCTTATTTTAAATGCTTAATTAAGCACTAGCTGATAAAGTGAATTATACGTTTTTGAAGTATTTAGCGATGGAAAAAAATATATATTAAAATCTGAAGAGCGACACAAGCAGCTTGTGTCGCTGTTCAGATTTTAATATATATTTTTTTCTCGACACTAACAATGGTCCAGAGGCTACCTATTTTCTCCAAGGACTACCTAGTTTGCCAAACTGGGTATCCGGTCAGGCTATCTGAAATTTGGGTGACCTGAATTCTATTAATTTAACTTTTTAAGTAAATTAAATAATAAAGATCAGATGTGATGTTACCTGTATAACTTTGTTCAATACATTTATGAAAATCTTACTTTCATACTTGTCTTGTATTCTGATAAAGTACACTCAATAGGCATTGAAATAAAAATGACAAACACATTTTTATTTAGTAGAATGAAGACTACATGTACATATATTTTGCAAGGACTACCTCATTTTCTTTGCTGGTAGTCCTGCTGACTACCTCCTGAAAAAGTTAATGTCAAGCCCTGATACTCCTATACTCCAATATAGTATAGGTCTTTGCTCGTATAAAATTTATAAGTTAAAACTATGATTTTTGTCAAAAAATACCCTCAAAAATATTTTTTTAGTCATTAAATACTTCCAGATTGTGTATTAATTATATCAATGTTTTAATTAGACATATTAACTGTTGAAATTGACATTATGACCTTGGGACGCTTCGTGTCGCTAAAATACTTTGTGTCGCTTTTTAGTGAGACCACAGATGAAAGAAATTTAAGTATCCTGGTTATATGTATACAGGTCGAATGTAGGACAAAAGCTTCGTTCATTTTAATAGGGGCGGACAAAAGCTCTCCCATTGTTTTAATACCCCGAACAATCGCTCTCCCGTTATTTTTGCACCCCGGACAAAAGCTCCCCTGGACAAGAAAAAATATCTCGAAGTTTCAAAGCATAAAAAATGTTCTTACCAACGAAAATACAGATTGTCTTGTTAACATTTTATTTAATAACAAGCATAGCAAATATCAATCAGTATGGTGATATAATTATCGTTCACTTAACGTGTAACAAACAAAATTAATTAGAGTATAGTATAGATCGAGCCAACAAAGATAATAGATTAACACTTAAGTGCATTGTTTGCAACTTGCAAGTTTCAATTTTTTTTCAAGCTTTTGTCTGTGTGCAAAAATAACCGGAGAGCGATTGTCCGGGGTAGTAAAACAATGGCAGAGCTTTTGTCCACCCCAATCAAAATGAACGGGAGAGCTTTTGTCCGGGGGAGCTTTTGACTTGTCCGGATTCCATACAGGTCATATGAATGACAGCGAATCTAAAATTCATGACAATACTAGTAGGTAATCAAGTAACCATTTAATTCACATAAACAAGTCCTCTTCATGTCTAAAAAAAACATAAAAATACTCTCAATAAAACAAAATCATAAATCCACTGTTCGCATGAATAGATCAACACGGGTCGAATTAGATTGTGTACGAACGAGATAACAACATTGTCAAATTACCATTTTTGCCGTTCCACCGAATAAAATATGTATTTGAAAAAATCGACACCAATCTAATCTTTACAGTCACCAGAAATTAGGGTTGCCAGTCAACTTGTATCCAAATAATGTCACAGGTTCGTGCGCTATTGCTGTGTCCTTTCTTACGAAATCTTTCAGCATGTGCATCAAGCGGAGTTACCGTTCCTGACAATCAGGTATTGAACCGAATACATCTCGCTAAACTTAGATCTCGCTTATAACATTCATATTGGATGAAATTCGAGAAACTAGGATTAACACATTGAAAGATAACAATAATTGAGTGAAGATTTATTTTTGTTCATGAATAAAATTTTACGACATTCGCCTCTGCCACAAAGTTTTCAAAATGACGCTGCCCATGAGGATACGATCTCTTCTAAGGAAAAGCCGGATTTGTTTTACATTGTCACGATTGTCATACAGTGATTGTGTCCGTGTTAGATTTGCCCCTAGTCCTACCGGAGAGCTACACCTTGGAGGACTTCGAACCGCTCTATTCAACTATTTATTTGCTAAATCACACAACGGCAAATTCGTTTTACGAATTGAAAATACTGATGTGGTTAGTATTTTAGCTGTTCTATTACTTTTTATGTTTGTGTATTATTAACTTATCATTTATGCAACACGCTTCCATGAATGTTTGTTCATAATACGAAGTTGCCATGTTGCATGCAGTTTTCTAGCAAGTATTCCTGTGTTTTTAGTAGAACTTCAACTAGAAGATATTTGATGATGAAGTATCTGTATTAATTTACCTTGGAGTTCATCAAAGCAGGGTTCTCAATAAGTTTGTGGCCAACAGGCCCAAAAGCTAGACTAACAGGCCTGCTAGGGGGGGGGGTCGGGCTTTTTCTAGCAATATCTTATAAACTTCTGATATTCCTAACCGACTCAAACACATTTTTAAGCGACTAAAACTGAGAACCCTGCAAAGTCAGTTAATTGTTCTTGAAAACTAACAGGTAAATACTCAATCTGAGTAGCGTTTGTTTTTCTATTAAACACGCAAATTTACGTATTTAAAGCATGTGCACAGTGCGATGAATTAGACTAAAATCTGTCAACATCATGGCCAAAAATGTATATATATACAATCAACCATTCAACGGGCAAAATGCGTAAAATATTTTGCCGATTTTCCCTTTGGAACACCTTTTCTCCAATCATTCTATGATTCCATGAATACCTTAAACTTTTGCATGAGAAATGATGATATTGAAAAATGTATTTATTTTCAGGCCAGAACTGTTACAGGCGCTGCTGAGAAGGTGGAGCTTCTGTTACAATGGGCCGGACTAACTCCTGATGAAAGTATGCCTCCCTTATAATGTTCTTATAAAATGATCGTTATGTTTTATTAAACTGACATGCATCTATCCAAAACTAATAGTACTCTAATGATTTATTTATCTTTTTATTCAACTAACTTACATGAAAAAAAACTTAATATCTCATAATGAATCATGCAATTATAAGTTTTACACCTTGAATGGTGAATTATTGTTATCCTAGACTTCTTATATATTCATAAGCATTTCATGTATTGTTGAACTTTTTGGATAAGTAAGCAAGGTCATTGTTAATTTCTGAGATGATGTTATGATTCACATGTTTTCTATGTAATTTAGATTAAAAAGTAATGCCCTCAGAAATATACAAAACTGATTACACTAATTTGAAGTGATATACTCTAAATATAAAATGTGTGGTTGTGTTACCAGATTGAAAATTTCAAATAAAGATTGTCTTATTTTTTAGGTCCTTCAGTTGGTGGTCAATATGGACCGTATCTGCAGGTAATTCTAATAAACATAGTTAAGTTTACTACTAACAATATCAGGTGTAAAAGTGGTGCAGATTTTAAAATGTCTTTTAAATTTTGAGATGGTCAAAATGACAAGGGATGAAAATGATCATTTTATTTCCTTACTGTATATCTTAAAAATAATTCCACAAATTAATGAAAACGTACTACATTTATATTTTGTTACAATTATGTGAAAACTCCATTCTATAATAACTGAACATTTTATAAAAATTGTTACTTTAAATTAGTACTTCATTATACTGGTCTGTATTTTTATCTCATTTTAGACGGAACGGTTAAACCTCTACAATGACAGCGTTGAAACTTTAATAAAGGTAAGTCATTGTAATATTGGTCATTGATATTGTTGGGCACTCTATTTAATCTATGGAAAATAAAAAGAGTGTCCAACAATATCTTTGATCATGGTTCGTACGGTTAGGGGAGATAACCTAAACTCGAATAGGTTTCCGACATATTTTACATATGCTTCAATGATATACATGTAACTAGATCTCTCTACAGCACTGAAATACATGCATAAACACAGTTTACAAAAGATTTATATAACTGATTCATATTTTTTGCTTACCTACAATGATTTTTCCACTGTAATATTTAACTATTTATTTAACCTCTCTAGAGCAACAACCTCACTTACACAATAAAACACAATTTAACTATTTATTTAACCTCTCTAGAGCAACAACATCATAATTTTGCTTCTCTCAAAGGGTTGGAGATGTTGCACTGTATAAGCATTCCAACAAATTACAGTTTTAACCCATATCTTACTATAATATGATAATTTTCATTTCCCACTTATTTTAGAAATTTGACTTATTTAGCATTCTTTTTGGCATCTCTTTGAGAAAAATTATTACCTTTGGCTACATATTTTCTTAGATGTCTCCAAGTTAATAACTAATTGAAGTATAACCCCAAAAGTCAGCATTAGACTTCCTATCTTGTTATTTCATGTCATTAAATGTATGAATCTAATAAATACCACAGGCTACCGGTGTGCAAAGGTCAGGTTCACTATGTATGTATTATAGAGTACTTTATAATACATATATATGGTGAAATTAAAAAAATAAAATTGAAAACTTTATTTTGCTGTTATAAAACATGTTATAAACATAATATTTGATAGTGGTTCATAGTGTAAAAAAAATCCCGGATAGTAGTGGGTCTGTTGGGGGACCTTCAAATGCCGGTAGCCTTTGATAAATACCGTTTGAAATATTAGTTGAAGCCCTTCTCCCTAGGTATACTATCATATATCTAATTATCTTTCTTATAGTCTGGACACTGTTATCACTGTTTTTGTACTGAAAGAAGACTGGCTTTATTACGTAAAGAGGCTGCCAAACGTGGAGAAGTACCGCAGTATGACAACAAATGTAGACATCTAACTGAATCAGAAGTTGAGGAAAAATTATCTCAGAAAATACCTTATGTTATAAGATTCAAAGTAAGTTTCACATAATTATAATTTCATTCTGATATAAGAGCAATGAAAATTGCAAATGGCATTACACAGAATTAAAATGAAATGCCATCAGGTCATGTTGATCAATACTGGGATGACACAAAAAAGGGATCTATATCCCTTATTCCCATTTTGGTTCCAAATGAATGTTTCACATAAAAAAACTGAAAGCTCTTCACTCGTAAAGTCTTAAAACATACTACATGTATAACATTATATCTCTGGATTCATGAAATGCTGGATGTATGCAGGGGTTCCTTTATTCTAAAATTGCAGCCTGTAAAGGGCCCCTTTCCCTCTGAAAATTTATTTGAAATCATGCAATTTTCTCCAATTTTCCAATTAACTCTTCGATAGTTCATGCCCCAAATTGGTTTCAGATGAGAATTCTTTCCACAAAAAGTCTTAAAGAGGTTTCAAATTGCTATTTCATCCCCATAAGGCAATATTAAGGGCTAGGGCACCTTACCCAAAACATGTTAAATGATATATTGTTCAAAGGAAAACATTAAGCTTGATATATTACCTGACCCTAGAAATTGGATATCTCATCATAAACAAATGTGTTCTTATTGCCAGTTGCAATATTGATTTTTATTAGATTTGTATACATTAGTTAGAGTAAAAATTAGATGCTTTTCCTGCAATTTCTAGTACATGTAATTTGTGTTATAAAATTTTAAACTTTTAGTATGAGCCTCTACAAAGTGCCTGGACTGATCTGGTTTATGGAACTAAACATGAAAAATCTATTGGAGAAAGCCTTGAATGTGATTTCGTGAGTTCCTCTATGTTTGTGTTATTTCTTTATCATGAGTTGTGGCCCTTCAAATACACATTATCATATTTTCTGTAAATCCAGTGGTCATCCGATAACATTCAAATAATTGAAGTACAATCAAACCAGTTTTAGCTTTCACTTTTGAAATAAAGGCCATCCTATGAATAAAGGCCATTCTGTAAAAAAATACTATTAATTATATGGAATAAAATGACCTCCAAAAAAGACCACTTGTCAATAAAGTCTTTGTCTTTCCTAAGGGTGACCTATGTTCACAGGTTTTACTGTATTGGTATAAGCAGTGGGAGAAGTAATTTTTGTACATAATTTATGTTTTATTGTTTGTCATCTGATATCATTTACAGTAACAACTTACTAAACGATCATGGTGACCTCCATAAGGCAACTAACTACCTGGTACTTATTTTTGGGCTAGTTTTTAATATTTCATTATCTCAACTTGACAATACGACTGAATTATTTGATCCCAAAGGTGGTTTAAATTTTGCAGTGTTACTGTACATGCATATTTACAGGTTGTTATGAAGACAGACGGGTATCCTACGTATCATTTTGCTAATGTAATTGACGATCACCACATGGAGATAACACATGTTTTACGTGGGGAGGTAAATAGTTCTACTTGTAATGGTCCAGTTACTGTATCATTAAAGTTTTATTAGACATTTGGGAGCCATACTAAAATTTCAATGTTTTGAGTATTCTTACCATGATGTCAATAAAAAATATAAAATAGTATACATGTATATAATATCTCAATATTCAATGTTAATTTACAATACATTATTTTCTCCTTATAAGAACAGAATTACTAGAATTCCTTTTTAGATTAGGGCGAAGGAGTGATATTATATCTACATTTCCATTATCTATATCAATGTTTATATTAATGTATATCAGATATTTTTGTATGCTTGTTTTGCATTTTTCTTTCTCTGGGGTATAACATTGCACCAACAGATTAGTTCACATAGGATTTTTCCAGCTTAAACAATGAAGGAACACCCCAGACAAACATCTGGGTTGGACCACCAATCTTCACTAGATGGACAGCTTTTTCATATGTAAAATTTTGTACAGTTCATAGCAGTGAGGTTATAAATAGGAAAATCTTGCAAATCTGTTACAACAATTAAATACAAAACTTAAACATAGGTTTCACAGGTATTAGATACAATAAATCCAGAAACCTTATAAATTGCATGGTTTTGAGTATTTGAGAAAAAACTTGAAAGAAAATTTCATGTATTTATTTCGAATAATGTTACATATTCTAAATGTTTCTATACTCAGGAATGGAGTATTTCTACTCCTAAACATCTTCAGATGTTTCAAGCTTTTGGCTGGGAACCTCCAAAATATGCACATTTACCTCTGATACTAAACAGGTTAATCTTCATGCTTTTTTCATTGTTTTTATGCCTTTTTTAGCTTGGCTGGTCTCAGCATAAAAAAAAGTCAAGCTATTGTGATCACTGCGTCATCTGCATCAATATCTGCATCGTTTGCGTCATGCAAAATCTTTAATGTAGCTCATAATTCAGAAACTATAAGAGGTAGCAACATGAAACTTCATTGGTGGATAGATTACACTAAGGTGGTGAACAGACGAGCGTACGACATTCAACTTTGTTAACATAAGCCACAATGTTTGTACATCTTGTATGATGTTGTTCTTTTAATTCAAGAGAATTGTTTTAATCTATTTGTCTTTGGAGATTGATGATTTGGTCATCCTTAAAGAAATGCTGGTTTATGGTTACAATGGCCCAACGTTTTAACATGTTTGTGTTTTGTAACATTGTGTGCTGGTACTGTACAGTAGTAATCAAGTATGAAAATAAAGGTTTGTGAAATATACCAAACAAAATTTGGTGTTGAGGGATTTTTTTGTGTAACAGCAGATCAACAATTTTTAAAGGATGGCCTTAAGTTTCTTGTTCTGGTCTTTGAGTAATTTACATTTGTATGCATTATCTTTTATAGTGATGGAACTAAGTTATCTAAGCGTTTTGGTGATATACAGGTAGAATCGTTTAAGGTTAGTGTTGTGATATTTGTGTACTTCAACAATTTTTATTGATATATACAGCGTCCAGTTCACCTAGCCAGTTTTCCTGGACCAGTAGTCTAACCAGTTATAACTTAATTTCCACCAGGAGCCCACAACTTCCTCTCATATGGAGGAGAACGCAGATTTTTTGTTAAGTGTAGAAGGGTATAGCCAGCTGGTACCTTGATTCAAACCAGGATCGCTGGGTTACAAGTCTAGCTCACTAACTGCAAGGTCACAGCTAAGGGAAATTGGCTTTTCCTATTGTATTCTTTTCAATAATCTACCGACAGCGCTAAATAAGATTACCAAATTGTAGGTAATGTAGGTTGGTAGAACCTTTTTCAAATGCATTTTATTTGAAGTATACAGTGCATATGATAATGAAAATAGAGAAAAGAAAAAAATTGAGGAGTTAGGGGTTGCTGCTTATGGACTATAACCACTCTAATACAGAGGCCACTCCCCAAGTATTAAGTCATTAATTAAGTAGATGATGTTTTACTTTTTAGAAAGAGGGTTATAATCCTAATGCTTTATTGAATTATTTGACGAGTGTAAATAAAGGATTTGTAGAGGACACTGCTGGTAAGACACTTCAGGAAATGGTTAACATTGTAAGTATTGTCTTACTTCCTTGTTGAATAAATAAACCCATGTCTATAAATGTCAGGGATGAGAAATCATACAGCAAGATTAAAAATGAGATTAAACTGAAAAAGCCAACACTCAGGTTTATGCATGTGGTGCAAGTTTAATAATAGAAGTGAAGGAGAAAGTAATGACAACACTCATATATATACATTTGTAATCCTGCTATGCATATTTTAGAGAAATGCAAGTTGAATATAATTTGTTATCAGATGGAAATGGGAATCTAACTGGAGGAAGGAAAGTCTTATATGGTTAGGTAATGCTTATAACTGTTTACATGTGCAATAAAAAGTGCTTACTTGTATGATCAAATAAAAACTTTAGATTATGTTTGTAGTTTTCTCTGGACAGACTGAACACACATTCTGCCCGAATTCAGACTGAAAAATTACAACAATTGAACAAATCTCATCTACAGAGAAGATTTAACAGTGAAGATAGATCCAAAGTTATAGAAGAGATTCAAACGATGGTGAAG
The DNA here is from genome assembly GCA_964023205.1 of Lutraria lutraria. Taxonomy (NCBI): domain Eukaryota; kingdom Metazoa; phylum Mollusca; class Bivalvia; order Venerida; family Mactridae; genus Lutraria; species Lutraria lutraria. The sequence continues at coordinate 32,319,550 of OZ026842.1, read as the reverse complement.
GATCATTATCAAGAAAAGTACTGTGCTAGAAACATAATATATTCTATTTATACATTATTTAGGCATTAACAATGTTTGTTTCTGATGTCGCACATTTAAAGCAGGGAGGGTAGGAGGGGATTTTTTTTGCCCATGAAGGTATGTGGCAAGGTAAAACAGTGAGACAAAGGATGTACAGTTCATAGGGCCTAATAAAGTGTTTAAGGTCACAGGGGAAAATTTAGGATAGGTATGGTAACCAGGAACAAAAATTGTTTAGGCCTAAACAGACCAGACCCTAGACAAGACAGCTAAGAATGATCACTCAATTTCAGTACTTCATCATATAGCAATATGTGTTTTGTTGTATTAGCTCACCAGAGCACAATGTGCTTTTGTGATCATTCAGCGTCCATCGCAAAGTGCCGTCCATATTTGCTTAAAACAACATCTTCTCCTACACTGCTATGCTGATTGCAACCAAACTCAAAATTATTCAAAAAATTAAATTTCATTAAAAACTCTGTTTGCTATGGCAACGGTTAGGAAAAACTTAAAAGATCTTTTTGTCCGAAACCACAGGGTCTAGAGCTGAGATATTTGGTATGTGGCATTGTATAATGGAACTCTACAAAGTTTGTTCAGATTTGCAAAATGTATTGGTTAAATTAATTTATGGATTTATTTATTTGGGTTTAATGCCATTTTCTCAACAATTTTTCAGTTATATACGGCAGCTGACTCACCTAACAAAAACTCCTGGACAGTTGTCTAGCAGTACTAATTTACCCTTCCACTCTAACCACTGGACCAACTTTTGTTTTATTTTTTTGTATTCAATTCTTTCAGCGTGTGTGACAGTCATGTTTTAGACTACAGTTATATAGAAAAGACATTATCTTGGGCTTTGGTAAGTTTTTTTTTCATGACTTTTTATTTATTTTTTTTCACACTGTACAATAATGTCAGATTTAAGTTTATAAGCTACCTTGTGTAAAAAATATTTGAAGCTTGCATGTATTATAACCCGGCAAATGAAGAGGGGGTATATTAGAGTCACTCTGTCGGTCGGTCTGTCCGCATAAAGTTTTTGGAGCAAAGTACTTCCACATTTTTTAAGCTATTGCAATGAAACTTGAAATATGTTATCACCATGAAGTGTAGATATGGAAGACATGATTTTCATTCCCTGCGATTCACTCATTGCAGAGTTATGTCCCCCTGAACTTAGCCGTATAGTGTACTATTGCAGTATTAGTGTGAAAGCAGCGGCAGGGGTATTAGTCACCTCTGTGACAGCTCTAGTAAATATCATGGACCAAATAACCTTGGAATAAAGCTTTTTCTCTCCCTGTGATAAGCTTTGTCAAATTTCAAATTTTGCCCCGGATCAAGGTATGAGTCCACCAAAATGGGCGTCGGTCCAGTAAATTTGAAAAGGTCAGTTGTCTGACAGTCCAGTAAATTTTTCTGTGATGATTTTATCATACTTCAGAAAAATAATTAAATCACTCTTGAATTATATGTTTTTGTCTTTACTTTGTGAAATTATCTTTTTTTTTAAATTTTGAAAGTTCATTCGATCCAGTAAAGTTTGCATTTTCACTGGACCGAAATGTTCTGTACTAAAAAAATGTTCAAGACTTTGCTTTGAAATCTATTTCTCATTTTTCTAATTTCAGGAGCACAGAATTTTTCTGATAGAAAGTTTGTTATCTAAACATTTAGAATTTATGTGGGTCGTTCCAGAAGTGAGCAATGTAAAAACTGTGGCATCGAGTGTGAATAAAGCGAATAAAATATTGCTGGAAGTTATTGATAAATTAATGTTGGTAATAAAGTTTGAACAGTCAACATTAAAGGAAACTCTAGTGTGTTATTGTAAAGAAAAGAAATTAAAGATGAAAGATTTCATGGGCTTATTACGCTGTTGTCTTAGTCAACAAAAGGTAAGGTACTGTTTTATTCAGGTGTCAAGAGTAGGGGGATAAATGCTGGGTTCTCCTGTATCTTCTCTCTCCCCCCCCCCCCTCCTCTCTCTGTGTCTAGGGTGGCTGTAAAATTACCATAGCTGTTGAATGGTCGAAAAATAAGCAGATAGGTGTCAGTGTCTTCTAATAAGTTAGTTTGCCTTACATACACCAAACAACTATTAGTAGCATAGGAATTCAGGGTAGCTGTTTGCATTCAGTTCAACATAGTTTTACAACTGGTGTTCAGTTACATATAACATTTTTGTGACTATCAGTTTTTGTGGACAATCAGTTAATTATTTATGCAAGTGAAGACTGTAGGCTTTATTCATGCACTCGGTCAATCACAAACAATCTCTTTGAATGTAGAATATCATAATTCATTTGTATGATTAATGTCTTTTAATATGATGTATTTGAAATCCGGCATTTAGTTGTTTTGAAATACTTGTTATCATAAAATGTTAACATCTTTTGTTGCAGTCAAACCAGTGAAATTAATGTCAACTGTGGACAATGACCACTTCTCAAAACACATTATTGATAATATATTTTTTAAGACCCCTTACATTTTTAAAGGGCCTGCTATTCATATAGGCCTTTTTTGTTTACCTCTTTTGGTTGTCTTTATTCATAGGTTTCACAGAATGGAAAATGTTGTTTTAAATAAAAATAGCAACTTGTCATAACTTATGGATATGTAGGGTCACGGACATGGTCCAGTGGTTTGTGCACTGGATTTGTAATCTGGTGATCTGGGTTTAATTTCCGATCGTGGCAGGTCATACCTTTCCTTTAAAAAATTGACAACAATGTCTTTTCCTCCAGAAGTTGCTGGTTCCTTGTGGGAAGGAAAGTCGGTACTGGTTAGAATACAGTCCAGGAAGGAAAGTCGGTACTGGTTAGAATACAGTCCAGGAAAACTGGTTTGGTGAATAGGTTTCTGTATATATCTGAAAAATTGTTGAAAAATGGTGTTAAACCATGTGTATGTTATTTTCAGGAAGGACCGTCAGTGGCTGAAATGATGGAAATCTTGGGGAAGGAAGAAACGCTGAAAAGACTAAACATCTGTTTACAATCTCTGAATTTGTGATTTTGAGACTAAATACGTTTTATACCTTTATCAGTTCATGGTCTCTAAATTTGTGATTTAAACTTGAGACTAGATACGATTTATACCTTTATCTGTTCATGTTCAACAAATTTGTGATTTAAACTTGAGACTAAATACGTTTTATACCTTTATCTGTTCATGTTCAACAAATTTGTGATTTAAACTTGAGACTAAATATGTTTTATACCTTTATCTGTTCATGTTCTCTCAATTTGTTATTTAAATTTGAGTCTAAATACGTTTTATATGTTCTTTGAAATTGTGATTTAAACTTGAGTCTAATTTTAATATGTTCATCAGTTTATGTTCTTTGACTTTGTAGTTTAAACTTAAGGTCTAAATATTGTTACATGTTATTCAAATGTTATTTGTTGAGTTAATGTTGTTTTAGCAATCAATATGAGTATATTACATGTACACATGTATTTATTGCTTTATTCAATACAAGTTTATGTTCAATGAAAATATTGCTTTTTTGTTCTTTATTTCCTGATTTTTTAGATGTCAAATTTACCTAGTAAAATCTTGACTTCTATAGTGATCATGTACTCAATGAATATCAACATTTGCCTAATGCACTGCTTTCTTAGGTGTAAAATGAAGCTACCTCTGACAGTTGTGAACAATTCAAGTTATACTGTAGGTATAAAATGTAAATCATCAACATGAATTCTGGCTTATATATAATATGGCTGTAATTTTTCGTGCATCAGTGGATTTCCATGATTTTATCAACCCTGGTTCCACCATGGACCCTTGTGGCCCAAAGCCTCCAGCTTAGTGAAAACAATTTTCCTTTTTTTGCTCTCCCCCAATCTCGCCCTGATGTATCTTGTTAAAATAGTTCAGGTGGTGATTTCAAAACAAAAAAAATTAGTTCAACCTTAATCTTCAAGATTGGAGTATCTGTGGTATGTAAACCTGTAAACAAAAGCCACCCTTGGGGAAAACATTTAAGGTCTCTTAAAGACAGGTGGCCTTCATTCAATGACATTTCTTGTAATAATGGCCTTATTCACAGGGTTGTTTTATTCAGAAGTGGCTGCTAACAGGTTTGACTGTAAACGGAAGATACCAGTTGACCCTGGCTGTATACCAGTAAAAAGGTTCAACTAAACAGTAATTTTCAAGCTAGGCCACATAATACTGTATTTGTCCTCTTTACAACTTTCATCTTCTTCACAAACTGGTACTTAAAACACTTGGACTCAAAGAAGTACCATTTAAGATGCATTTGATTAAACAAAAAGAATAAGTAAGGTTATGATCTTATTAAAAATTTGTTTAAGGGAGACAACTGTGCTTGAAGTTAATATTACATTGACTTAACGCAGTTCTCTCCCTTAGATTATTAATGTAACTACATATTTTTACATCTTATTTAGTAAGCAATATAACGTGTAAGAGATAAAAATGTAGAATTAACAATCTTTTCATTGATCATGATGGGACAAAGATCATATTATAAATAAAATATATTTCTTACACGACTTTTCGTTCATTTCAGTATAGTTCCTTTCCTTTTAATTAAATACGTTCGCTTCATTAGTTTGTCAACTTAACCTATGACCCTATGACTTGATAATCACACCCACCTGTCAAACGATTAAGCATGTACGTAGCATATATTGAAACATGAGGTAGCCTAGATAATAACATAGTATATAGAAAAGAGAGTGATAATTTAAACGGTATCAAATAAATCTTCCTAAAACATCAAACGTAGACAAAATACACCTGTAATTATCACCTGTAACAGGTATTCGCGATGTGACATTTTCTGGGTCACCGGAAGATGCAGATTCGATTGGGAATTCCTGAAACACGGGAAACAGGAATCGTAGCAGACGAGTTTATAGCAGACGTGAATCGATAGAAATAGAGGAATTATTCAGCGTTGATGTCATCAGGTAAGATCAAATTGTTTAAATGAAATCTTTACCAGTAAATACGAAGTTTTTTAATGGTTTGTGAGTAGTACTGGAGATTTAAGTTTAAATTTGAATGTTTTGCACTGTTATATTGTTACTATATGCTGATATAAGCATTTAATGTATATTATACATATATTGTCAAGAATATAGTTCCTGTATATAATGGGTTCAAGTTATTTTATAATTAATTTAAAGTTGATGAAACTTACAAACTATTTCACCCCCCCCCCCCTCCTGTCTGACACTGTCACTCTCTATTTGAGAGTGTCCTGTCAGAATAAAAGTTTTCTCTTTGATTGAAACATCCTAATAATTTGTACAAGTTTATGCCTTATGACATAGTCGTTTTTGTTTTAACTTTTAAGTTGAAGAAAGTTTGTCTTCTAATATTATCATGCAGTGTTTAATTAATCTTGTAGTTTATGTTATAATATGTTTAGTATTCTTTCAACATATTACCTTCTATTAATTTAGACCAGAGAGTTGTCACAGAATTTAACATCTGAAAGTACTGTAGTACAGTATGTGTATTCTTATATTATATTGACCATATTGATCTCATCTCTGGGACCACACCCTGTGTTTAGTTCATCAATAGCTATAACTCACGACCTTGATCAGACGTAAAAATGTTTGTTTCTGGTTACTGACTTATCCTAAGTTTTCCCTGCGACCCTAGACTTTTATTTGGCCTAAGGAATAGTATGTCCATTGTCTCACTTCTTTACCTTCCCTCACAAAATTGGCTGTTAGTTTTGCCAAATGATTCAACTATCCATGTCAACCGAGTGCACAAAGCAAAATTTTATTCTACTTTATATTACAGTAGATGAATGGCGTCTTTTGAGAATAAAATATGTCCCTACTTACCTACCCTATTTTTTAATGAGCATGCTAAATGAAGAAATAATCAAATGAAAGAGGAAAGTTTGGGGAAATTCACAATGCTTATAGGGAAAAAGATTTTTTGTGAGAAAAATAGCTTATTTTCCTAGAGGAAGAAGCCAACTATAGACAAAGTAAAAAAAACCTGTTTCATTTTGAAAGTTAAAGGAGCATGTATTTAAAGGAACATATATTACTCAAGTACTTAACATGCTAAACAAACAAATCATATTTGTTTTTAACTTCCTGTCCTGTGTCTTCTTTATTGACTGTACAGTACATCCATTGTGATGTTGAGATGCAATTTATTAGATATATGATTTGAGTCAAACAGCCGGAAAGTCTCTAACCCAATAAAATTTGAAATGGATATTTTGTTTTCTTGTGACTCGAAACTTAATTAAGTTAACGTTGCCTTCCAAACACATTTAATTCCTATGTCTATATATGTATGCACGCAGTCATTAATTTGTCTGGTCTTTATTTGCTACTATGGGGTATAAATATACTATAACAATGTTGTAAAATTGTGTCCTGTAGTTATATATGTAAGGTTATTTTTATTGCTATACTGTTAAAAGCCTGTGATAAACTTGTATCATTCATTGAAAAAGTGGAAGTTAAACAATCTATCAAACATAATTTATTGAGGAAGTTGTCAGTGTAGTAAATGAAGGGGACAGTGGCCATTCAAGCATGGATTTACCTGGCTAAAATCTCACCAAAACTGTGAATATACAGGTGTTCCCCTTTTCTCTGATTCGTTTCAAAACCCCAGGATTTTATGACAGTCATCATTCATGCATTGATCTTTTTCTTCTTAAAAAGAATAATATAGATATGAAGCTGTTGATACGTATGTTGATATGTTGATCGATGAATGTCTGGCATCTGGCGTCCGGCCACAATTAGTTTGTTTACACTCTAACATCCACAGCTCTGAACCAATCGTAAACAGGCCAAGTTCGATTATGGGCGAAATCAGACAAGGACTTAAAGAGTTATGGGCCCTTGACTTAGAAAATTTGCTATATTTTAGCTTGTTTACACTCTAGCGCCTTTATTTATTTACTAATGGTAATCATATAATATTATACCATGAATGTGAAGGACCTGAATGTCTTAGACAAGTTCAGTTATGGGGGACTGTATTCCAACCAGTACTAACTTACCCTTCACCAAGGTGCCGGCAACTGAAAATTGACATTTTTGTCAAATTTTCATAGAAGGAGATGACCAGCCATGACTGAGATTCTAACCAAGATTGCCAGGTTACCAGTCCAGCACACTATCCACTGAACCACAGTTTCTATCAACCTAAAACTGTCTTCTTTCATTCATTCAAAAGCCCCTATGTAATACACATATATCATGCCCTATTGTTCATTATTAGATATGATTCATTCTTCTGTTTTCCCGGGGAAAACCCGCACTAGTTTACAGGTATCCATGGTTACCTATTGCTATCTTATCAATTACAGCATTATTGGTTTAATAATTTCATCATTTCCTTCTCATTGAAGATTAATATTATATTTCCCTTAATAAAAATCACATAAAGATGAACTATTTACTGGTATGTCAACTGTCATAATATTGACAGATGGTGGTAACTTGTTGATGTAAACTTATATCAACAACATTTTTACTTCACATCACCATTCAGTGTATAAATCTATTTCATCACCAGTATACTCTGGTGTACTGGTATTCTAATTTTTTATGGTGCTGTATAATGTATATTTTGATGATTTATGCTTTTTTGAATTCATTTTATATCCCATGAACTCTTGACGAATGGGTTAATTATGGTGTTTTAGTTATAATTTATGTATCTTAGCAATGATCAAAATTCTTATCCACTTGCTGCATAGGTAAATTCAAAACCTTTTCAGGCCTATAGGAAGCAATTTCAGATTGTGTGGACTAATTTATATTTGTAATTTGTTAAAATAAGTAATAATTATTGTAATTACCATTACAGTCAACATTATTGGGGGGGGGGGGGGCTAAGCCAGAAGCCAAAGTTAGACTTAAGTGACAAGTTAGTGAGATTGATGCAATAAAGTAAAAAGCTAGACTGGTACGATTTAATTGAAATATGGGACTGGTACAGTTTAATTAAAAAATGAGACTGTTGCAATTTAATTAAAAAGTGAGACTGGTACGAATTTAAAAAAGTGAGACTGGTATGAATTTAAGAAGTGAAACTGGAATAAGTTAAGTAAACTGACTGCGTGTACCTAATAGACTAGAACAGTGTCCTATGATTGGTATTAGAGAGACAGTACAGATACATGTTCTAATGTAATAAATATTGAATGATACCCACACCCATTATTGTAGAATTCTCTGATCAATGTGATGAAGCCTTGGTTAATCAATAAAGTACTGATAACTACAGGTAACACCATTCATTCATGATTTACTCATTTACGAAGCTAGTAAAATCTTACAAGGATTGTTCACCTTTTAAGGCCAGGAAAAATATACAATGTAGTTCTATTTATTGTTACCCAACAAACCCCATTTTTAACGCTAAGGCCATCCTTAAAAAAATTGTTTGCCATAAAGCTACCTGCTCATCAAAAGAAAAAAGGCTGTAACCAACTTTTTTTGGCCTGTCAGGATTTTTTTTCATTAAAAAAAGCATTCTGACTTGTGTTTTGGGTTAAAGAGAAAAAAAATTGTAAAAAAGAGTTACAGCAAACAAAGGATGACCCAACTTTAAGGTTTCTTATCAGAAAATTCCTAAGTACAAACATGCTTGTGGATGAACCAATACCTTGTATTCTCCTAAAAGATAAATTTATTAAAACAAATTAGGTAATAAAGAGAAGTTTTCTAATTCACCTACCTTTGATTTCTTTGATCAAGTAACCATAAACATGTTGTTGTTTTTTCTTGCCTAATCTTCTTTCATTTCCTTAAATGGACTGGTCCATTTTAAGGTCTTGATCTAAGACTCTTTCCTTTATATTCTAATACTTGGTTTCCATTTTGTTCAAATTGTTTTATCTATAATATTAAATTCATATAAAACATGTTTATAAATTCAGGCATACTCCCATACTCATGGAGTACTTTGATTAAACAAATGAAAAAAGTAAACAGCTCCATTTAGCTTTAATCTTCAAAGTTTAAATGTGTATTAATAAAGAACTGGAACCATATAATTGTGTTTCTTAAGTTCAATAAAATGTGTTTGAATCATAATAATTATTTATATTATATTGTACGGCTAGGGATGACAGATAGTCTTCTCACCCCTAATATCATAAATGTTGAGAGTATGGAGATGTGAACCTTAATTAAGCTACGTCCCTGAAATTTGATATTCCGTGAATGAATTATTAAAAACTCATTTCCAGGTTGATTGATAATACCATTGTTAAAGTTGTTTTGTTTGATAGGTAAATAAAATATTCTATTAATTTTACATTAGTTTACCAATATACCGTGAATTATATATTGACATTTCTTATTTACTTTTTAGTGTATTTTATTTTGTACATTCATAAATCAATGCCCACTGTGTACTGTATTGACTGTAATCTGTGTCAGTTTGCCATATTTGGTGTCATTAGGTCATGTTTACTCATACAGTTTTTGTGTCATATCTATTTATATGGAAAAACCCAAAAACTGGTGTTTTAAGTAATTAATACATTGACTCATCACAGTAAATCATCAAATAAATGACACCTGTTCTTAATGTCAGTCAATCATCCGATATTGTTTGATTATGAATAAGAAATGCATGTACAGTACACATAAGAAAAAAACACATTTGAAAAATCCTTCATAAATCTGATAATTTCTAAAACATTCTGAAATGTCATGTACATTTATTTATTTCTTTGAAATCTGTTAACGATTTTAAGCTATGATACATTAAAGCACTCGATCATTTGTTTATATTAATTAACATTTTGTGAACACTAATTGTTTGATGAAATCAAATGTAATCCAATACCCAGCAACCCTATTCAATTAACAGTAGAATACTTTAACAACACTATGTAATGATATCTTTATTTCATCCTTAATTTAACACTGATTACTAATTAAGTAGCTGTTGGATAAATTTCATTCATTTTTCCTGTTTACATTAGGGTGTGAGTCATTTTGTGGTCATATTTTTAAAAAAAATGAAGGGTGAGTTGACATGGTACTTTTTTAATACAACTTAATTTCTATGAGTCATTGATAGCAAAAGTGTAGAACTTTTTTTCTCAAAATTTAACTACTTCTTTACAAGTTCTGAGTCACAATATTTTTGCAATTCCTTGACATATGCATCCAACTTGTAATGAATATAAATAGATTTATAGTCTTAATGATTATTTGATAATTGTTATCAGTTATCAGATTTATTTGTTTAAGTATAGTCACTTTCTGTATGTTGATTATAATAGGTCGATCGCATCTTTATAATATGTGTTTATAAATCTTTTGTTGGCAAATAATTAACAAGAAACTGTAAAAGAAATTCTGACATTAATTCTCTAATTATACAGTTCTGTGTGGAATATATCTTGTGAATCTAACATTAATGGATGATTATACAATTGAAATAATTTTCTTGCTTATTATTCTCTGTGGAACATACTTTGTGAACCTAACTTTTATTATTAATTATACAAAGAAATAATTTTGAATATTTTTTTTATTATTCTAATGTGGAATATATTTTGTGAACCTAACTTTAATGGATAATTATACAAATATAATAATTTACAGCAACATTTATTATTTCTATTGAATCCGTGAAACATCTGGGAAAATAAATCAGTGATATGTGCAGGCTATTATGTGGTGAGTTATGAAATATGTTATATTAATTATATAATGTTACATAAATCATGTATGTTTGTAGGATTTGCCATGTTTGTGCTATAGATTTTCGTTTAGTATTCTATTATTGTTAGTATTCTGTTAATATTAATTTAGTTAATGAGTGGTTAGAATTGTTTGCACATAAGGTAAGATTGTGTTTTTACATTTATAATAACAAATACAAATTTCTGATATTTGATGTTTAGACTTGAGCCCAGTTGCCCTGTAAATCATGCTTGGCTTATTAGCAATATACTGTATAGTCAATTTATATACATTGGTGTATTATTATATAACACATTCATTGTATGGAGATGAAAAATTATTCGCAAAAGTTAAATGAAAGTCATATGATATGCGATTGATTAAACTTTAGAATTCATTGAACAAAATCATACTATAGAAGTATATCTAGGTTTCTTTGGATTTCAGTATTGTAGAAAACCTACGTTAGTTTGTCATTTTATAGAAAACATATGGTAGTTTAATTTGTCATTTTGTAGAAAACATAGTTTAATTTGTCATTGAATTCATAATGTCTGTGATATTCTTTTAAAATGAATCATCGCGGGATTTGTTTGTGACTGGTGGGTTTTATTCATTGGTAGCAGCTATTCCTTTTAGATAAAGAATCAAACAGTCTGATTGCCTTGCCTGCCCACGCAATATTTTGCAAAATTCTTTCTTAATCAGAAGTTGCCGACGATTCATTATTGTTGGTGCAACATTTTTGCAAGTTGTAATATACAATATGACAATCAAATCTCCTCCTTAGAGAGCATTTTGGGAAGTTTATGTGGCGTCTTGAAATAATTGGAAACTCCGTTGCTGACTACTTTATTTTCTTCTGTTGTGACTTCCACTGTTGATAAGAAGAGTTATTTTATTATACAATACAATATACAGTCACACCTGTGTTAGAAGCCACCTCAGAATAACGGCCAGCCTGTGAAATAAGACCATTCTTTTTAAAATGGTCATTGATTATTTAGAATAAAATGACCTCCATATTAAGGCCTCCTGTCAATAAAGGCCACATTAAATTTTTGTCTTTCCCACGGGTGGCTTTTGTTCACAGGTTTGACGGTCAATAATGACTGCAGTGACCATATTTGGTTGAGTTAAAAAACATCATCTACAGTGCAACCTCCCTACAACAGCCACCAATGGGAAGGACAAATATGGCTGATGTAAGGTGCTGGCTGTTTTTGAGAGAGTGAAAATAGAATAAAACGTCAATTTGGATTGCTAGTATACTGGCTGTAACAGGTGGCTGATGTTTGGAGGTGATTGTTCATGGAGGTTACACTGTATATTCAGAGGTTCATATATTTGAAATTTTGATGAAATAATTGATAGTTGTAAAGAACAAGTTATTTTTGTTAAATTGCAAAAAAAATTGGTGGTCAGAGACCTTTTGTATAATAATGAGTCATAAAGACAAACTAACATTTTTTTAAAAAATATTTCAGTTTTTGTGGTTTCTCTATTAATATCATGGAAACAACTACTAAAAAACTCAGTTCATTAAAGCTGTCTTTGTTCATTAAAGATCAATTAGATCCTAGCTAGTTAAATGAAGCAACTTCTTTTATTGTTAGTTATCATCATAAAAAGATAAAAAAATCACTCTGCTCTCCTCAAAGTTAAGTTTTATCCGTAATTAGCAAAAAAACAACATCATGATATCGGCTTATACCACTCAGACTTGTCCGTAACAAAAAATGGATTTAATTTGAACAGACTAAAATAGTCGAGTGTTTTATGTTAACATCACTGTATTAAATCAATAGTCATGCCCGCATGAATGCCTGTGTTGGAAATTATTGATGACGCTGTTCGGCAAGCAGTAACAAACTAACAACTAACAGAACTATGAAGGCAGCCCGTACGAGCGTTTATTGGAATTTGAAAATAATCATAACAAGTGCCGAGAGAAAACGGCAAATTACTGAAAATTACGCAACTGGTGGCTTTTTTCTTCCTTTGCTGGAGTGATGTAATTTTTTGTATGAAAAAGTGATTTTGGATTATTTTTTCGCGAGGAATTAGTTATTGTATGTGATTTTGTAGAAAGTGATAAATACTGTATTGTACAAACTACCATTGTGATTCGTAACATGTACTGTCATGTACAATGCTAAAATTCCTGTGGAGTTATTTTTAATCAATGCCTTTTTTTCTGTAAAACATATATGTGCAGGTACTGGTACATGGAATATTGAGATTTTTTTTCAATTTTTAATCAATGGATATTTTCATTCCTCTGGTTTGATATTTTATTAATCAGAAAAAGGTGATGCATTTAGAATTATTTATTTCTGTCACCTTCTGGTTTAAGTATGTTTGGATGTACATGTTTATTTGGATGTGTTTTGGTTGTCAAGGCAACAGTTAACCTGTTTAATACGGTTTCACATTAATGGTTAATATTTGATTTTGTGCTCAGTGGTTTTCTGGGAGGTATGTTGGTGTATTATATTGATAGAATTAATTAAAATCTTTAAATATCTGGAATTTGAATTAAGACTGGAAGTTTAGTGTCACGGATATGTGGGTGCTACTGAGCTTCTTAGTGCAGACATACTCTTGGAAGATTATTTCTTAGTCTGACATGATCCTCCACAATGTGCTGATTTAGTTACATTCAATCCTTGATATTAAAACCACCTTGGGGAACTCCAAAAATAGCCTTAATATTAGGGTGGTCTCATTTTCAAGTTGAAATATAGAGGTAATATTAACTGGTCTTATATTAAGAGGTTGTTTTAATTAAGTGGTCTTAATACTGAAGGTTTTGCTGTATTTAGTTATATCACATTTAACATTTATGATGTCAAACCTGTCAACAAAGATCACTCTTGGAAAAGACAAAATGTGGCCTTCATTGACAGGTGGCTTTTACTGGTAGTTTATTCAAAGGTCATTTTGTTCTTAAATTTAATGGTCAATGATGGTTTAAAAAGAATGACCTTTATTTACAAAGTGGCCTTTATTCAGAGGTAGTCACTAACACAGGTGTATTTGTAATTGTTGAAATTCTCGCCCAGTTTTTGTAAAATTGGTCCAATATATCATCATGTTTTTACATTAGGTTGCTTAGTGAGGTTTTACTGTGTATGAAGTTTTGATGCATTAAATGGTTATTTCTTGATATCTCAGATTCTTCCAATGTATCTTCAGCTGGATTTCAGCTAGTTCAGTGACATTTAATTATCAGAAAAGTTAACTCAAGTTTTTTGTTAGAATTCAAGGATTTCTCAAACCTAGTTGTTGTTGTGGAGTATATCGGTGCTTAAATACACCGGGCATGATAAAGAAACAGGAAAAAATATTCGAAAACACGATGCGTTTTTTAACACAATGCCCCCTCCATGTGACCTTGACATTTTGACCTACTGATGTTAAAATGCACAGGTCCTGTTGAGGTTGTCATCAGGAACCAACATGATGATTGTAGGTGGAAGCATTTTGATTTTCTAGGCAAGGTTAAAGTTTGGTACAAAAAGACAGACAGACAAACAGACAGAGAGGCCAAAACACCACACATGTATTCTCCCTATCTATTGATACGGTGTCATAAAAAGTAGGAATATATAAATGCCTAGTTCTCATATATCTTCTCTACTTTTTTCTTGGTCGGCCCTGAAATGACCATAGCTGTCAAATGGGCCATTGAACAACAGATTTTCATTCTACATGTATATTATTTTGTTCACATTCTGCTTAAATTTCAGGAAGTCAGGTTGTCGGGGGTTTTACTGTATAAGTATAGAACTTATCTTTAAATTTCTTAAACAGTACATACAGTTGTAATGCCTGAGTTATCTAAGATAATTATTCAAAGTTAGTTATGTGTTAAATACATAATTAATACAAAACATTTGTACTTAAAGTTAAGTATTCTGTAACCTTTACAGTCGATGAATCCTACAAAGGAAAGCAATCAATTTTCATGAATAACTGCATAATAAGGTACTTATATACATGACTGTGTCCTATTTAATCTACAATGTAGTTACCATACCTGTTGTTTTAGCTTTAAATGTTCTGTCAAAGCATTTATTATTTCATATTATAATTCTTAAGTATAGGGAAGTAAGTCTTCACCTATATTACAGTGGTGCGTTAATCATAGGGAGCTAGCACTTTGAGGGGATGGGGACTATAATGATTATTAAGACCTCTTTAGTCCTTAATTACCATAATACACCAACCCTTGAAAGTGCTTGTCCCCTATGGAATTTATGGTTGGTTCGTTATTTTGTTCCATTGCTATGTTGCATTGTATTATAAGTAGTTTATTAATTGTCTGGACAACCAATCCATTGCCCTTGAATGATGTACTCTAATTCTTCTTCCTTTATTTTTACATATTTATGAACAACAATAATTATTTCAATACACTATTGAACTGAAAACTGCTATAAAGCCATAATTAATTTGTAATGGCAACAGATTGTACTGTCATGTACCAAAGGTGCTTGCAAGACTATAATTGTTTTGGCATATGAGACCTTGCCACATGTAAATTACTGTTGCACTGTAAACTTATTTGGTTATTTAGTTATATTAAGGATAGAAAAGTAGACTTAATTACAAAAGTTGTGCTTTTAATGTAAGATTTTTGCTTTTGTTTGCAAACCAATCTCTGAATCCAGCCTTGTCATTGGTTGATTTCAAATCCATGATCGACTCCAGCCAATCAGATTCTTGACTTGATAGACTGGTCTTAACAGATTTATAACTTGGTAGATCCTGTGTTGCATCATTCTAACAACCATTTACTTGTGGTTCATTGATTACTGAAGTGTAACAGAAGCCCGCCATGTTAAATAGATTAAATTGAAACAGGTCATGCATATTTAATTAGACAGTTCTATTGATTTACATGGCATGCACTTGCATACTCTTTATGTCCTGTTGCTTTTTTTATTCCCAGCAAAAACAGGAATCCCTTGAGAAGGTGATAGCCTGGATTGTACACTTACAAGCATCGATTACATCAGTTGTACCATACCTGAACGCACACCGTATAAGGCTTATATAGTTTGTAGAGAAAGTATGCCAATAATTACTTGTTTGTTATAAGGATGTTTGTTGCTTTAAGTAAGAGTAACAGCTAGCTAGATCATGTTGTAATTGCTGCTGAAATAGCATATCTTAATGGATTGTACTTTGGACCTGTTTTATAGAAATATCTCAGATAGCAGTTACTAAATTAATGAACCTTGCTGCTCCTTTTTAGCTCGACTATTCGAAGAATGTGGAGAGCCATTGCAGTGACGCCTTTATGTTGGCGTCAGTGTCAGCGTCGGTGTTGCATACGATTAAAGTTTTTCATGCAAGTTACTATCATGCATATCTCAATTACCACTTATGGGATTGACTTAAAACTTCATGTAAGTGTCCAGGGGTATCAGATTGACAATTGTTAGACAACTCTTGGTTGGATTTTGGCCAAATTATGGCATTTTTGGACTTTGTATGCAAGGTACCATCATGCACGTAATCGCTAGTGTTCAGGGTAGCTCCTTTTAACTCTTAAATACATTTATTATTATCAGTCACTGAGAATAGTGGAGCATGCATGCTGTCGTATGGACAGCTTGTTTGTAAATAAAATGTATAGTATTTCATACTGTTGATTTATTGTTTTGGGAAACTCTGCTGCCATATGTATATGTCTAGTACATGTATGTAGCTTAGATTTTTAAGTTAAAAGGTCAGCTATCTGAGATAAGGTATGTCTATCAAACATGCCCTTGTTGCTTTGGTAATTTCATACAAATTCAAATGAAACTGAAAATTTCACCATATTTCTGTCAAAGCTAGTACACCAGCACTGTCCTTTTATTTCTTTTGTTACATTAAATAAGTTATGTATATTAATGGCTAGCAGTAATGTATTAAAAGATCTTTGATTTTTGAGAGATATTAAACAAATGAAATTAAGTGTTAGCTTTGAGATCAATCTTATTTAATATGTTGCCAGGCCATTTGTACATCATCAGGCGTATTAACTGGTCATTTTACCTTGATTATATACCAGCATGAAATAGTGGACTTATACATTGTCACAGTGGTTGTGGGCAAGCCATTTCCTTGGATTTTTATCTGCCTTTAGGGAAATTGTTTGACAGTATTCCAGCAATGATTAGACATTGTATGAACATTTTGGTTAAGTGGTATAGCATTTAATGTTTCTGTCTATGATTGAGTCTGCCTTTCTTACAGGAGAATAACCTAAAATGGAAGTTACCATGGTAACCATTTTGTCTGAAATGATTCTTCGGGTCACTCATGATCTTCTGAATAGATCTATTATGATAAATGAAATGCTAGCTATAGGCTTAGGGTGTACTTTTAGCTCATCTGCATATCTTGATGGTTATCAAATTGCGCAAGAGACTTGGAAATGTTTGTATTTTATGATGCTTAGATGTTTAATCGCATTTCTGCATTTTATGTCTGAGCTAGGCTATGTAATGTTTCCAGTATGGATTTGTTACCATTGGTATTTAAGCTTTTGCAGTTCTGTGGTTACAAGTGATCAACCCTTATTTTTGGCTCTGACTATTAAATTTCTAGTGGCAAAATCCAAAGTATGAAAAATATTAAATCATTCCACATTATGTCTTGAAGTGTTGAGGAAAAAGACTTCAAGACATCAAGTAAATAAACTTATGTTTTAGTGTTGTCCCCTAGTCACATAAGTAATTTTCTCCAGCAATGCAACTACAAGGTAAAAATGATAATTGCAGAGTCTTTCCTGGTTCCAAATTCAATGACATACTTGTCCCTTCTCAACAAAGAAATCCATGTCAAATAGTCATTCGAGCTTCATGAAATACTCAAGAACTATTCATGAAATATGGAAGAAAAGTTCAAGAAAAATTCCGGTCTTTATGAATTCCATTTGGAGAGGATGATAACAAATTGGTAACAATATGCACATAGAATAATCTGGATGGACCATCACCTTAGTGTCAGCACAAGAAACTTGAAATTTGTCTGAATTCTTAAATCTCACTTGTAATAATATTGTCAATGTGTTAAAACTTGGAATTATTCTTTTCAGTTGTTGTGTCAAATAATTTGATTATATTTATGACCTTGAACGAGAGTTGGATTGGTGGTCAAGTGACTTCACATCTTGGTTCTGCTTAGTACTGTGTAAAGAAAATCACTGGAAATTGGGTGAGCTGTATCAATGCTTTACATCGGGCACAATAAAGAACCAGGAAAAGTATTACCCGGTAGTTTAAGGGTGAGAATATAAATGCTCGGTTCTCCTGTATCTTCTCTCCAGTCTCTCTCTGGGGTGGCTCTGAAATGTCCAAAGCTGTTAAATGGCGCCATTTCACAACAGATAAATATGACCCTGAATGAGATACAGGAATAGACAGATTGCTATTTTGGAATTAATTCAAACAATATAGTATGATTGAGGCAACAATTGAGACACCTTAAACTTTCTGCCTCTTTCTGTTTTCCAAAGACTGGGTGTCCATCTTGCATGATAAATTCCATTTAGCAAACAACTTGACATATATTCATCCTAACAGTTGGTGAAAATTCTCAAGAGTGTAAAGAAATTCATTATTTATATTTTGTGCAGCCGGGCAGATCTTATGTTTTCGTATGTTATTGAATTACTGTCTATTTAGTGATTTATACAGCATCGCTATTCTTACACTCTACGAAGTTATGGTCTAGCCTTCCTGGAGACATACGTATTGATCTGTTGCTAAGAGAAAATTAAGAATGACTGAAGATAGAATAGTTTGATTTTAAGTCTGGAGCATGATTTCTTGAATCAAGATTTTTATTGAGGATTGCATTGTTTTGTCTCTGAAAACTTAAGCAACATAATTGCTTCCTCTCACACAAAACAATATCAATCTTAAGGAATGAAGATTGTGTGTGGAGATCAAGACCATTTCTCTTTAGAATTGCAAGCTAACAACAGATTAGTTGACATTGGCAGCTTTCTATTAAAATATTTTGTTCTCTATTTTTTTGTGGTATATTCACCTTGAAAGTTGTGCCTTAGAATTATGCTTGACATTCCATGTTTATCTGTCATCTGTATGATATGTTCATCATCATCATAATCATCTCTAGTAATCTCATCGCTCTTGATAGAGTATTTTCACAATGTTACATTTAAGATTAATTTTCAGACAAACCTGTAGAAAAAGGCCACCCTTGGGAAAGACAAAATATGACCTTTATTGACAAATTGCCTTCATTCTGAGGTAATTTTGTTAAAAATAATTAACGACGGTTTTTAAAGAATTGCTTTTTTCACGGGGTGGCCTTTTATTTGGAGGTGGCCACTTATGCTGGTTTGATTGTTTGTTAATTTGGATACAGTCTGTTTATTGTTCAAGTGTTTTTGGGCAGGATTAGGGGAGGTGCTTGAATTGTTTGAGATGAGTTATTTAATATGTTAGATTCTGTTACCATGGTGATGTGGGTTAGTTGAGGTCAACATTTCTAGGTAGTGGTTACTGTTTCTTACAATTCAACATAGTTATCATACAGTATTCAAACTTATGTTTTTTTTAAGTACATGTACAAGCCCAAACTATAGTAGGGTTGATGCAAGTAAACAATTCACTACTAGCCCAAGTATACAAGTTTGAGAAATTCACTTCCCCGGGCTTTAGCACTAAGACTGATCATAGATTGAATATACATGTATTGATTCTGATACTGACAGTATTGAAGACTTAGAAATATCACACTTGCTGTCAGCTTTCCTATTAAAAACACTATCTTGAGGTGTTCATGACAGTTATCATGGTATTATACATAAAAACAGGCTTTGGTTTACATGGAGCTTTCACAGAGTGACCAATAATGATAAAAATGTTTGTCATAAGAGAATAAATGATGAAAAATCATTACTTTTCCTTGCACAAACTGGTATTTACTGGAGTTTGTCAATGATCTCTGATTTTGATCTGGAATTTATCAATTGTTGGTAGAATGGTACAATTTCTATTTATTTGGTTATTATTCAAAGAGCATTATAATAAACCATGGTTAACGTGAATAATAGGGGCCCCTAGATAAATACTTCACAAGGGTAACATATTTCACTACAACTATAAGATTGGTGTGTTCAAGGAAAATTACTCCTGTCAAATAGTTATTCATACTTCATGAATTATTTAAGAAGTATGCATGAAGTATGCATGAATAGTTCATGAAAAAATTACGTTTTCATGAATTCCATTTGAAGGGACAGATTTTTTACTGTATCAGATTGTTGACAATATCAAGTTCACTATAGCTGTGTTTTATAGTAGTAAGGTCCACCGTTCAGTACATTCAGTTATATCATATTCTTAGGATATAAAATTGATCTTCTGTTGTCCATATCTGATTGGTTCTTTCTAAGATTTATGCCATAATATTGGCCAATGGTAAAGCTTTAGTATCTAGTTATTCTCCAACTCAAGGTGTCTTCTTGCATTTCATAAATAACATCTGTTGTTGTTGCATATGATCATTATTGTAACCTAGCTTGTAATATGTGAGGATACAAATATATATATATCTTTAAGCTGAAATCAATCCTTTACACATCCAGGCCTGGACTCCAAGTACCTGGTACATATCTTGCAGTAAAATAAGTAAAGATGCTCTGGTCTAGTATAACCACTTGTTAATCCAAAATTCAGGGGCCTCCAGGGTTGGGTGTTTATGGTCACTGACTAGTTATCACAAGCCCCTCACCACTATGGGTTTGATCCCCACCCAGGACAAGATAAATGTGAGGAGACTGTCCAGCTGGCTTAAGGAAGGTCAATGGTTCTACCCCCAGGTGTCATCCTGCACCATTAATTGTGAAAAAGTCACCAAACCATCCAGGCTGTTGATGCTAATATAACATTTAACCCCGACAAAAAAGAATATTCCAAAATTTATTGCTCGTTCATGCATAACAAAATGTATCATAGCAAAAATGAAAAATTGCTTGATTGTTTGTTTTGTGTTTTAATGTAATAGCGGCAGATTTCTGAGAGAAATGTTAAATTCTCCGGAGGATCGGTTTATGTGATTCTGCCTTCCGGTTATGGAAAAATTGTTTTATTTTAATCAGAGCATAGCAAAAAAAATCTTGAATGAAAATGTTCATTGATTAGATGGAAAAAGCAAAAGATAATTGAACAAATGCATTTATATTGAATAGGGAAAAACCTGTTACAAAATATGAGCCGTAATTTAAATAAATGCTAACAATGTGAGGTAGATGCTGTATAGATGATAGCTTGTAACGATGGTGATATATTGAACCGTATGTGCAGAGGAAAACAAGGATTTTGAGGTTTTTCGTAACTTTGGAAAAGATTTGTTGGAAATATAAAAATTCATGAAAATTATCATTCAATACTCTGATCGCTAAATTGAGTACACGCGAAGATGTGACAGCTATGTGCACTAGTGGCAGTAGGCACCACAGAGTTAGAGGGCAGAGGTACAGTGGACTAGAAGCATGTAAAATTGAGAAAGAGATTGAAAATTTTGTAGAAAATTTCAAAAAGAAAGGATCCGCCTTAGACCAGCCTCCATTGCTAGAACGTCCACCGAGTTTAGAGTCGTGTAGCTCATCACTGTCACGTTCTTCTAGACCATCTAGCTCATTGTATTCATCGGACTTCACGGATGAAAGTCCGGAGAAAACCGGATACTTAATGCCGGAAATTGTTCGGCGATACCGTTATT
The DNA here is from genome assembly GCA_964023205.1 of Lutraria lutraria. Taxonomy (NCBI): domain Eukaryota; kingdom Metazoa; phylum Mollusca; class Bivalvia; order Venerida; family Mactridae; genus Lutraria; species Lutraria lutraria. Next base: position 32,298,083 of record OZ026842.1, on the reverse strand, counting down.
GCAGTACAACAACCACAAGTGATTCAGAAGGAGGGGAGGAAGATTTTCGTCGACTCTTGTTAGCGTATAAGGACAGCAAGAAACATACCGGCACACATTCATCTCATACGGCAACACATGACTCAACAAGTAGACGATCAACTATTGATTCAGCTACGAGCACTACAACCGAAGGACCGGATGGATTCGCAGGTAAATCATGTGATATTTGTTCTGTGTCAGGTTTGATTCCAGGGTTGTTGTAAGTAAGTGACACTGAAAGTCAGCGTTCTCCCTCAGAAAATAAGCTATGTGAATATTTCCTAAATTTGTCTCTTTCATACAATTTTCCCCTCTTTTACCAGCGCCCAGGGACTTCACCTTTTCCTACCCCCCCCCCCCCCCCTCCCTGGATTCGCAGGTAAATCATGTGATCTTTATTCAGTGAATAGTTGGATTCAAGACTCATGTATTTTATTTTGTTGGGTACTTCTGTGTTAGCATTGTGTTTGTATGGTGTTGCCAGAATGTTTATTTAATATTTTTCTACATTTAGTACTGATAAGCCAACTAATTGTTCAAGATCTGAAATGCAAATTTGGGAAATTTTGGACTTTGTTATTGAATGGTTTTATTTTGTTTAATAATATGCTGTGATGCCTGGTACTGTACGACACAGTAATCCCCTTTTAGAAAAAGATAATAATATAAGAAGAAAGACTTTATCTATAGAGGCAATGTAGTTAGCCATTGGGCCTGGTTCTTCCAAGTGAACCTCTCAAATTGTAACAAATTTCATATATACAAAAATACTTTAATACAATAAAAATATATGAGATAAATAGTTACAGTGACAATATAAATAAATAATTTACAAAAAGTGTTAGTATACTGTGCATTTGATTATGAGACTGTATTAGTCTTCCAGTATAAATACATTTTGTATACCGGTATTTCATTTTAAAAGCATAAGTACAGTGTTTAATGTATAACATGTATAGAAAAGTTTCTATATCTGAATGTAGGCATCTTTTTCACCAATATATTGTTTGTTTATTTTCTATTGTTTTTAAATATAATTTTCAAGTTCTGGATGTTAATAGTCACAGTATGAATTGTTTGTCGGTGTTTTAATTAGTTTATCGTGTAATATATAATATATAAATTATATATATAATGTACAAATAGCTTTTAGTTTTCTGTGACATAAACCAATTACATGTGCTGTGTAGTACTTGTATGTTTGCTTGTATGTAAATTGCAACAATTACTCAAATTATTATTCTGGCAATCATAAAACTAGGTAATTAAATGCAATACTTATACTAGAATATTGATCGGGATAAAAATGTACAATTATTGTAACATGAAAACAGTGTCACATATGTTTGATCAGAACTTCTGATACGGACACATGTTACCGTATCATCAGCTTTTGTTTATACTGCTCAACTTTAAACATCAGTCACCTAGATTTTTGTGTATTTTACAAATATAAGACACCGGTAAGTATTTCAAGTAATCAAAGACAATGTGTATAATGTCATAATATTCTAGATTAAGTGAAGCTTGTGATAGAATCAAGTGACATAATATGCTGCGTCTGTACAGTACAGGGCCTTTTTCCTTCTGTAATAGAGGTCGAAATTCGGTGACTTCCCAATTGCAAAAAGCCTCCTTTTTTCCCCTAATTTGGTGAAAGAATTTTTCAAAAGTACAATGCTGAAATTCCCAAAATGATGACATAGGATTCTCCCTAAATCTATTTCTCATGCTCTGTGAATAAAACTTACTTTATTTAGCATTAATTATTAAAATGTTGTATAATTATTTCAAATCAATAAAAAGAGTATCCTTAAAAGCAAACACTGTAGAACATATTCTAACTCATTTGGCCAAAAATCGCGCTTGAATTTCAAGAGATGAAAGGTCCCTTCCCAATATTTGGGCAAAAGGCCCTGCAGTAAGCATTTTTCACAGAATATTTGGAATAGGCTATGGTGACTGATTATAAATGTTTAGCAGTGTATGTTGTTACCAACTGCAATATTAGTTGTAATATCATATACCGGTACATGGCGCTCATAGCTTTGTGAATTGAATCTAGTGTTGCATGTTGTTAGAACATTTTTTACGGATCTGTTGATTGTGTTTCTGTATGGATTAACGTGTTACAAACTGATTTGTATAATGGACAAAGTAGTGTAAATCTGCTTGTATTTGCATCAATCTGTTACACCTCATTTTGTGTGATTAAAAATCTTTATTTTGCGACAATATTGAACAAATAAGATTGAATTTTATTTCATAATATAATTATGCTTTGAAAAAAAGTTCACCTGTTGTTGATCTAAATACTTGTAGTTGTTTTTTGGTTCTCGGAACTACAGGATACGTATTTTGTAATTGTGGTGGGTGGGGTATGGTCATTAATTTTTCAATATATTGGTAGTCATGGTGCGTTGTTGCCTTTGTTCTGTCTGTGATGATTGTTTTCTACTTGAATTATTATAATTTGAAGGGGAATTATTTATATACAATGCTTATATGTTAACAACTGTTGATTTAGTTTAAACAATATATTTATATATATTCTATAATAATTTTTTTTTTAATATATTATTCACAAAATTTAGCATGTTACTGAATAAAAGACGTAAAAAACATAAATTATTAATTGCACAACATAAGACTGTTGGTTTAAAAGTTGTTATGCTTATAGTTATACATGTAAATATGTAAAGTTAAATCAAGTTAATATCACAGTGTTGTATTAAGTCACATGTCTATATATACAACATAGAATCACAAGCATAATCAACATCATTATTATCTTCATCATCATCATCAGAGTTCTCCACTGCAGCAACATTACATCACTATCATTATCATCACCATCATAATTATTATCATCATCGTCAGCATTACCATTATCATCTCTTTTATGAAATTATCTTAACCTTGAGTTATCATGCCCCCTTTTGAAGAAAAGGGGGTATATATTGCTTAGCACACATTTGCACGTTCGTCCGTAACCAAATCTTGTCCAACCGATTTGGACTAAGCTCTTCAGATTTGGTTGGGAGGTGGTTCATCACATGTAGACGACCCCTAGTTCATTCGGTACAGTAAAGTTTGCATTTTCACTGGATCGAATGTCAGCAGTACTGAAAAAGGTTTTTTGTTAAGATTGCAAATACTTCTTGTTTTATATTCAGTTTCATTAATTTTCTTAATACCTTTATCTTATCCAAGTTATTGTGATGGTTTTAATTTACATCATAAGGCCATACTTAAAAAAACGTTTGTTTGGGGTAACTCTACCCAAAGAATTTTCAGTGGGTAGGTAGGTAAAAAAAAACATTTTTTAAAAAAGGATTTTTAGATTGAACTCAAAATACCTGTCAAAATGCTTTTTATGTATTGAAAATAAATTTTCCCAAGAGACCAAAAGAAGGTTAGGTAGGACAGGTGCCAAGTAGGTACCATAAACCCAAACAAAATCTTTTTTAAAGATGGCCTTATGTATTCCTGTACATGACTAAAATAGATTTAAATGTTATTTCAGTTTGGCTTTTATTCTGACTTCCTGATTAAATGTTTCATATCTTTTTATAAAGTTATTTACATTTAATTGTATTACTACATTTTTATCTAAGGTTATGTCAAGTTATCCATTGTTCTTAATACTATGTTATTATGTTGATGCACAAGCAGTTGAATAATTGTTCATAAATTGGATTAACTTGTCAATGTATCGAGTATAAAGTGCAATTGTACATAAATTATATTTTAAATTATTAGTACATTAGTATGATAATTATTATGTGAAAAATCAAAATGGATTATGATGTTGATGGTAGGTACTTGTTAAATTACAATTCCTCAATGTCAAAAGCACCATCAGAATGCCTATGGTTGCTGACTCCGTTATGCTACATACATCACCTGCAGGATTTTCACTGTTGATTTGCTGTTTTGATGGATAACCAATGCCGTATTCTGATTGGATGCAGTACAATCTTGTAATGGGCTTGATGGCCAATCAGACTGCTCATAGTAAAACTATATTGGTTTCACTTTAAACATGGTGACCTCATCTGAGAGTATCAAAAATGTAAGCGTCGTTTCGATTGGTTTACATATATTCTGTTCTGTTCTATCAAAAGGGTGAATTGATAGTGAAAAATTCAGTGGGTGATGTATGTAGCGGAGTGAAGTCAGCAACCATGTGTATCCGACGATGCCTCAAATGTTGTTTGGTTTGGCACTGTAGTTCACTCAGCCACAGTAAAAAAGACATTTACATGTCAAGGATGGGAAGTATTGATGTATATTTTAAGAGACTGGTCCACTGTTTAATACAATGACCAGTATATAGAACCAGACTGTATTCTGTCCAGATAATGATTTGTCTAAGTATGTAACATAGAGCACATGTTTAATAGTGGACAGTAGCTTGTGATAGAGGAATGTTATAGATAGTCCAAGGTTGCAAAAAACCGAGTTCTAAGACAATTCACTTTTAATTTTTAGCATTTATGGAATGACTTACAAACCTATGATTTGATACTATATTCGTTTATGATAATAACACAATTCAATAGAAAATCCAATTTATACTCAGGTAACCAAGATTGAATGATATACTTACTACCAGATGTACAGTATAAACTCTCCAGAGCGGCCCTCTGTAGAGCAACAACCTCTAAACAATGGCCAATATTTGCAGCTCCCACAGGGTGTTGATCTACAGAGGTTGTACTGTACATTACTGTATACAGCATTTTGCTACATACATGTACATTGCATTGATTTAACTTGGTATACTGCAGACACATCATTATCTAATGTTTTAGGCATACAAACTTGTTATTTGTTTCTGGTAACCCGATCTGCCCTAATCCCCCCCCCCCCCGGCAACCCTAGACTTTTTATTAGGCATGAGGAATGGTACATCTACTATCTCACTTTGTTACCTCTTCCCACAAAAAGAAATTTCCCACATAACTATTCTGGTTTCAATGAGCATGTAACCCGAAACTGACATTTTTTAAGCCTAACAAAGATTTCATTTTTGATCAAAGTTGTAGTCATTATTTAATTTTCCAATTTTGTACTTCCTTATGCAATATGTTCACACCAGGAAATGAATTAAGCACTTCCTTCTTACAGTCTCACCTAGCTATGTTAATGTTTTCAGTAATTTCTGCTTGTTTTTACTTTTAAGTATTCTTGTAAACTTTTCTGTTGTAACACATTCCTTGCACCAGTACCATTATTATCATCATCATCATAATTAGCTTCATCATCATCATCAGCAGCATTATCATCAGCACTATCAACATCTTTATCAATATCATTTTCAAAATCATCAGCATCATCATAGTTTCTAGAGGAAGGTGGTGGGTTCGAGCCCCTCTACCGACCATGTCTCTTTTTAGCTCACCAGAGCACGAATGTGCTCAGGGTGAGCTTTTGTGATCGCTCTGCGTCCATCGTGCATTGTTCGTCGTGAAGTGGTGTCCATATTTACTTAAAACAACATCTCCTACACCGCTATGCCGATTGCAACCAAACTTTGCTGGAATGATCCTTGGGTGGTCCCCTTTCAAAGTTGTTAAAAAAATTAAATTTCATTAAAAACTCTGGTTGCTATGGCAACAAATAGAAAAAACTTAAAAAATCTTCTTGTCCGAAACCACAGGGCCTAGAGCTGAGATATTAGGTATGTAGCATTGTCTAATGGAACTCTACAAAGTTTGTTCAAATTATTCCCCTGGGGTCAAAATTGGCTCCGCCCCGGGGGTAACGTGATTTTACATAGACTTATATAGGAAAATTTAAAAAATCTTCTTCTCCGAAGCCGCAAGGCCTAGAGCTTAGATATTTTATATGTGGCATTGTCTAGTTGACCTCTTCCAAGTTTGTTCAAATTATGGCCCCGGGGTCAAAATTGGCCCTGCCCTGGGGTTTATTCTATTTTATATAGGAAAATTTGAAAAATCTTCTTCTCCTAAACCACAAGGCCTAGAGCTAAGATATTTGGTATGTAGCATTTATTTAGTGGACCTCTATCAAGTTTGATCAATTTTTGCCCTAGGGTCAAAATTGGTCCCGCCCCGGGGGTCACTTGATTTATATAGACTTATATAGGAAAATTAAAAAAATCTTCTTCTCTGAAACCGCAAGGCCTAGAGCTTAGATATTTTGTATGTGGCATTGTCTAGTGGACCTCTTCCAAGTTTGTTCAAATTATGGCCCTGGGGTCAAAATTGGCCCGCCCGGGGGTCACTTGATTTATATAGGCTTATATAGGAAAATTTAAAAAATCTTCTCCAAGGTAGAGTTAAGATATTTTGTATGTAGTATTGTCTAGCAGACCTCTTCCAAATTTGTTCATATTATGGCCATGGGGTAAAAATTGGCCCTGACCTTAGGGTCACTTGATTTTCACTTCCTGGTGAGCATTTACAGGGCCATCATGGCCCTCTTGTTGTGAGAAAGTAGGCAGTTGCATACAGAGGATGGGAGTCTAGTACTGGTTCTTCCCAGGAATGATGGTTAGATGAACTGTTTGGTGCCTCATATGACTCAAATAAACAAACAAACGAGCATCATTGCTTCCTTCATCATCTTTATTATCAATAACAGTTTTATTATTCTTATCAGCATATGCTTCATCATCATTATTGTTATCATTATCTGGTTTATTTGAATAAAATCACTGACACAAGCAATACGTTTATGTAATAAGGTTACAGTATTGTTTGTTTCTGTTTTTCAATGATATTTTACTCCTATAAGGTGACTTTACCTGTATTCTAATCAGTACTAACTTTCCCTTCCATATGGAATCACCACCTTCTCCACCTACGGAGGAAAATCAACATTTTCGAATCTGATTGCTGGGTTACAAGTCCAATGCACTAATCTTTGGGCCACAGCGCAGGTCATGCTACATGTATTTAGTGTAGGTCAACTTTGAAGGCGGATCATGTCTGGTTTGTCTGTAAAACAGTCATTTTAACACAAAATTTTAGGTTCTTGGTACAATGTACTATGTCTATACTAATATAATTAGCTTTTACCATCTCTAGTTTAAGTAATTAAGTATTATTTCATATCAATCAACAACAGGTGTGACACTTCAGGGCATCTATGTAGAAATTATAACCAAACCTGGACTGATTTAACTTAAATATAATGTACATCACCATTGAATTTTAGAAATGTACTTACAAAATACTGAATCTTAAGATACTTCTCTGGTATCTTTATACCATCCTTATGGTTTATATTTAATACTTGTGTGGAAAATTCGAAATCTGAATTATAGTCATCAAACCCGGAAGTGCATGTGCAACTAAAACTTATGATGATTAAAACGTTGTTGTATGCACTCACTATGATACTGATACAGTAACTGTAATGACAGGTATAGAATTGTATCGTTTTGTTTGATCTGTCGTTAAGAGTGTATCGGTGATTTACACCGGGCACCGATAGAGAACCAGGAAAACTATTCGAAAAAGAGTAGGGATACAAATGACAAGATCTCCTGTATCTTCTCTCCCCTCTCTCTTTGGGTTGGCTCTGAAATGACCATAGCCAGCAATTAAACAACAGATAAACTTGATCTGTTGTTAAACTTTAGAAACTGTAAATCTGACCAAAAGGGGAGAGTTTCTATAATAGGATATACAGCCATGTGTCTTTATGCCGTGTTTTTGCGGAAATTACAAAGTGGTAGCTTTAGTTTTCAACGTCAGAAATCAAAGAATTTTGCGACACAGGCGCTGATTGATGCTGATGAAGCTGAATTTATTTATTGGATATGGACGAGACAAAATTCAGGTGAAATTATTAAGCACCTTGTTGCTATGGTAACTGAAATTTTAATTTGAAACTGGTACTTCAGATTAGGGTTTTCAAGGTCAGATAATTGACCATGAAGTCACTTTCTCCCTGGTCTCTGTTAGGTTTTTTCAATTTTTAGGATTCATACATAAATGCACTTATAATGTGTGTGCCTTTTGATGGCACTACAAGGTTTATTCTTCAACATTGAAATATTGATTCACAGCCAACATTTCATGGCTTAGTTTTGGTAAAATATTTTGAACCATTTTCAAGAATGTATTAGAAATAAGAGAGTTCATAGTATTATGTTAGCAACAAAAGCTTTTATGCATTAATAACAAGAAAAACTATAACGAAACGCTTTAGGTGGACAAATTACCAAAAGTGTTGGTTTAGGTTTTTTTGTTTGTTTTTTCATGAAGGAAATTGAAAGTGGTAAAACTATTTGTGGAACTTGTCTTTTCATAAACAATTGAATGAAATATATCCTAAATACAACCAAATTCACTATAATCTGCTATGATACAACCACATTGACTTACTTCAAATAACATTACTGATTACTAATTTTATGCCCCAACTTATCTAGGTCAACATCACAGAGCATTCACAATCTTTTTTATCTATTCTGATTTCGCATATCATAAATATCTACTTACATTTCAACTACATGTATTAATAACAAAAGAGCAGACAAACACATTCAGTCAAACATGACAGGTTAAGCGACAAAAAGCAAATTCAATGACTGACCAATCAAAATGACGGATGTCACCATTAGCCAATCAAATGGCCAGTTCCCTCATGAAACAGAATGTCTGAAGTTTGTCTGAATTGAGCTGAATGAATGCTGAATGAATGCTGAATACAGTCTTACAGAAATATTGATGACTGAATTATTGCTGAACAACAATATCAAACATCTGAACACTGTCTGAATGAAAGCTGAACAGTGCTGACAAAGTTCAGACCTGTTTCAGACCATGAAATATGTCTGAATAAATACTGAAAAAAGTCTGACTGGTTCAGACTCAAGGTTCAGTCTTTTTTCAGCTTCAACAAATGTCTGAATAAATACTGAAAAAAGTCTGACAGATTCAGACTCAAGGTTCAGTCTTTTTCAGCTTCAGTAAATGTCTGAATAAGTACTGAAAAATGTCTGACAGGTTCAGACTCAAGGTTCAGTCTTTTTTCAGCTTCAGTAAATGTCTGAATAAATACTGAAAGAAGTCTGACTTGTTCAGACTCAAGGTTCAGTCTTTTTTCAGCTTCAGTAAATGTCTGAATAAATACTGAAAAAAGTCTGTATGCATCACTGTATACTATATACATGTATGTACACATGCTCAGACCCAAAGATGGTTACATCAATTTAAGATTGCACATGTATAATAAAATTATATTGATGTAATTTTAAAATTTCAAGAGTGACATATTCTGATTTTTTAAAAAGGCTGAAATATTCAGACTTTTGATGACGTCACAGGTCACATGGTGTAGTTCAAAATGGCTGACAGTTAAGAAATAACCAAATGATGTGTGGCTTTAATGAAAATAGAAACACAACTGAATACATGATGCTTATGAACTAGTAAGTGTACTGGTAATTAGGTTCATGTATAAATTCATGATTTACAACTGAAAAACAAACAAATTAATAAGAGATACATATTTAAGAGATGATATCGATTATGACAGAATTAAGTGGGTGGGGTATGATGGAACACCACAATGTATCTTTTGGAAGTTATAATCATGCACATGCATTTTAATTTTTATAAATCTTATTTTTTCATGCTTTTTATTGAAATATTTGAATTTATCTGTATATATTCACCAGGATAAAAGTCATATCTCATTATTTTAAAACAGTGAAACATTGAAATTTTAAAAACCTTGACCATTTATTTGTTTTTTCCATTACAGAGGCTGCACTTGCCTTTGTTGCAGTTAAATATATATAATTATATGAATAATCCCCATCATATAATGTGAGCAAAGCTTCTAATATGGGTTTCCAAGTATTATAGAATGATTCATGGAGGGGCTGGCTTGACATGTCTGAAAATCTTCTGAATATTTCTCTGAATAAAGTCTGAGTGATCTAGCTCTCTGAACAGTATCTGAATACTGTTTCTGAATATTGTCTGAAAACATTGTCTGAGCAGTATCTGAATACTTTTTCTGAATTCTGTCTGAAAAAATTGTCTGAATCGTACTTCTGAATTATGTCTGATCTGTCTGAATTATGTCTGAATTGTTCCATAACAAGCCAATTTTCAGCATCTCAGCCATTATTCAGACAAAAAAGTCTGAATCTTAAAGTCTGAATTTTAACTGAACAGTGTTGTCAGACAAGATTCAGAAATACATACAGGGCTGAATTTTTCTGAATTTGTGTCTAAGACATGATTCAGCATTTGTATTTTCAGAGTATCAGTACACATTCAGCAATTGTGCAGACCGTTTTCAGACAATTTTCAGTAAAAATTCAGACTGATTCAGATCAAATTCAGACCACATTTTTCATGAGGGTTTTATCCAAACCAGTAATAGACACTATACTATATACTTGCAAACAACTAGAATAAACTCATACTCATGAATAAAATTTGTCTAGCAAAATTAATGAACTATGATCAAAAGAAAACTTTCACCTTTGAAGAAATCATGTAATTGTTTTTCTGAATCTCTCATGGCATTTTATTAGGATTATATCATATCTTGTATTATCATGCATTATCATGTCTCATCATGTCTTGTCATGTTGTTGTCTTGTTGTGCCATGTCTTGTTGTGTCTTGTTTTTGTTGTGTCATGTCTCGCTGAATTATGTCTTGTTGTGTCATGTCTTGCCATGTCACGTCTCATTGTGTCATGTCTTACTGTGTCATGTCTCGCCATGTCATGTCTTACTGTGTCATGTCTCATTACATCTTGTTTTGTACCATATCATCCTATCTAACAGGCATCAAACTGGGAAGAAACTCATTGATGTTGCCTGAATTATAAGATTACTTGACTGTCTAGTAATTATGAAAGTTCTATTAGTCTCTGTTTAGCATTAACTACAGAATAAGTCCTGTCAGTACTCATTTAGAATACATATCAGGATTTACTGTAACATTCTTACTTCTCTCTATCCTAACACTGTTCTTTTTGTTAGTTGAACTTTGTCTTAGTCTACTTTTTATTTGGACACTGAGTCTATAAATATGAGGTGGACTTAGTCTACATTTGAAACACAGTGTATATTTAAATTGTACACAGCCTGTATTTTAATCTTGACTCTATAACTGAAATGAACAAAGTCTATATAATTGATAAGCAGTCTCTATTTGTGATGAACAAAGTCATTATTTGAGATGAGCACAGTCTAAATTTGAGATGAACACAGTCTATATTTGTGATGAACACAGTCTATATTTGAGAAGAGCTCAGTCAATATTTGAGATAAACACAGTCTGTATGTGTGTGAACATAGTCTATATTTGAGATAAACACAGTCGGTATGTGTGTGAACATAGTCTATATTTGAGATGAACACATTCTATATTTGTGATGAACACAGTCTATACTTGTGATGAACACACTCTATATTTGTTTTGAACACAGTCTATATTTGAGATGAACACAGTCTATAATTGCGATGAACACAGTCTATATTTGTGATGAACGCAGTCTATGTTTGTGATGAACACAGTCTGTATTTGTTATGAAAAAGTCTATATTGGTGATGGACACAGTCTATAATTGTGATGAACACAGTCTATCTTGCTGATGAAACAGTATATTTTGGCGATGAAACAGTCTATATTGGTGATGAACACAGTCTATAATTGTGATGAACACAGTCTATCTTGCTGATAAACACTGTCTATATTTGAGATGAACACAGTCTGTAATTGAGATGAACACAGTCTATATTTGTGATAAACACAGTCTGTAATTGAGATGAACACAGTCTATATTTGTGATAAACACAGTCTATATTTTGTATATTTACAGGAGATGGTATGGGGATGGAGACATGTCCTTACAGTGTGCTGGATGTGGCCGAGTTACTCCAGACAAGATTCGCTTTTATATCAGGTAAGTATATTAATCCTTTACATGTTCAGTCCTTAGATGCCATTAGAGAAAGTTCATTGTTGGTGAAGAAGTCTACTTTGAATGGACTGATTATGAACATTGTGATTTTTGGAAACTGAACAAAATTTCTGCTTTCCATATCCATCACTCGCTTGGCATATATGAATTTTGATTCAGACCAAAGTACTTCGTTTTTCTACATCTGCCATGCAATTGTAAAGCTAGTTCATGTACCACATACCATGCAATGTATGTCTATATAAGTTCTGTATCCATAAGTACTTTGATTACAAATCTGTTCTTTTCAAAGTTTATTGGTTAGAGATACCTAGAACAGAGGGCTTGACTCTATGCCTCATCATAGCAAAGTCTTAAAAATGTAAAAAGAAATAATGTATTGAAGTATAGTACATGTACTATAAAGAGAGAAATCTAAAGGACCTGAAAATGTATTACAGATAACTCACAGTACAGTCAATCCTGTGTTAGCAGCCATCTCCGAATAGAGGCCACCCTTTGAATAAAGGCCATTCTTTTAAAAAAACGTCATTGGTTATTTAAAACAGAATGACCTCCAAATAAAGACAACCTGTCAATAAAGGCCATATTTTGTTTTTCCTAAGTCTTAGAGTGGTCTTTGTCCACAGGTTTGATGGTACAAAATGTACTTTCATTATAAATAATCACTATTCATCTTGCAGGTACAAAAGCAAGGAATGGGGCTCCAATCATGACGTTTCCTGATCGTCCAAACCTCCCTGAACCAACTGAGGATGAATATAGAAAGGTCGTGACCTACCTCTGCAGTATTCCAGCGTAAGTTCTTGTCCAATCCTGGCACTTTGTTTTGGTCATGTGACCCAATATGAGTCATGTGATATCACTGCACTATAATACCACAGCAATTAAGTCATTGAATTCACATTCTACATGTATGTTGTTCGGCTATTAAGGCTCAAATATTGTAATTTTGCCAAGTATTCTCTGTTATAGTAGACAATCACTACATGACTGTATAAACATTTGCATTACGGTGATTCTGAAAATCTGAATGTTCAAAGCTGCAGAAGGTTTTTACTCCTTTATGTGCATAAAAAGTCATTTTTTCCTACTTCTTAGAGAGAGAGTCTTTCCACCAAATCATTCTTCATTTTGCTAAATAACCTTTTTTGGAAGCAATTTAGATCTTTAGTAGATTTTCATAAAATCAAAATAATCCTGTAAGATTTCAATAAAAGATAGAATAGCTTAGGTTTGAAAAAACATCTAAGACAAAATTAATATACCAGGTCTTATTTCGGGAATTGGAAACTTTAGTTTTGGTGTTGCGTGACCATAAAGATGCCAGAAATAAATGTGTACCTATCCGATTTTAATATTTTAGGGCTATCCACAGTTACTTGTGCAGTAAATGCAATGCATTGTGCAGATGCATTTCATTCAATTATATTATGAAATAAATCAGTTTATGTCATATCTCTTATGTTTTCAACATGCTGATATTGTCAGTGATTGAAAGCTCCACTCAGTACGGAGAATCTTAGATTCTTGTACATGGCGTCGATTCTGTTGCATATTCATAAAGAATATCTCTCTTGGAAGCTGAAAGATTTTCCTTTTAAAGCCATATAATTTCTTCTGATGCCAGTGTTTCTTTACATTGCAAGCAGACATTATTTTTGCTGCTGAGACAGCTGTAAACAGACTGTGTCTGATATATCACTCCTAAATATTTAGACTGAGCTCTGCTTATAGATTGTATTCTTCCAGTGATTTGTTTGTTTCAGTGACCAGATTTTAATTGAATTAATGCTGGTTAATAGAATGGGGAACATCAATGAGTGATTGCCATGTGTCTTGTGCAGGCAATGGACATCAGGAACAGGGGCCAGGGCAGGGGGGGTGTGTAGTATATAACTTCTGTTCAGATTAGTATATTGACTGAATACATATATTTTACTGTAAAGTATGCATATACATTGTACATGTACTTGTACATGTTTGTATAAGCAAATGTAATGATTTGGTGGTCATTGTCATATAATCTTGCTTTTTCAAAGTAATAATTTAATAGAATAATGCTTTTCTGTTTTAGATTACATGAGACACAGATGGGATATGTTTTATTGGTGGACCGAAGACAAAGTGGGTGGGGTTCAGTCAAGACCATCCTGATGAGATTTTCGGTAATACTAATTATTATAGTACTGGTAATTTGGTAATTTCTGTACTTTCTCAATGTGGGTGATGAATTTAGAGTCTGTATGTCACTAAACCAGACACATTAGTTAGTGTAATGGATGAGTTGAGTTGGCTAAGTAGTAATTGGAATTATCTATAGAAGGGCCTTGAACTGACTGTATAATGATTTAAGAATGCACCAGTAGTATTGTCTGGATAATAGGAAACTTTTCATTGAATTGCTGACAAGATAGGTATTACAGACAAACCTGTCTTCAGGAACCAGTCTGCATTTATTGAGCAATTTGTAGACCAGTCCATTATGAGCAGGAGAGGCCAGATTGGAAGTGCTGGCAGCGTGTCCCTCTGTGGAAGCAAGAGACGTTGATCTGCTGTTATGTATTAATTAATGGATTTATTAATCAAGGACACAAACCATAGTGTCTGGCTAATTTTTCCTCATTTTATCTCTATGCTTGTTATAAATAAATTGTAGATATTGCATTATATATTTTAACCTGTCTATATATGGATGGTATTCAGATAAAATTTCCTTAACCCGTTACCTCATACAGTGATCTTGTATAATTCTTGTGAAAACATGGCACGTTCTATTCACTGACATGGGGATGTTCAGTCTGTTGTCTAATTTCAGGGTTTTTTCCCAAGTCACATTCAGGTGGTGTTCCTTCTACAACCACATGGATTCTTCCAGAGGGCATTCTCAGATTATAGGTCAAAGTTCAAGGAGGAACTGGAATATAAGGTCAGATTGTAGGATTTGAAAGTTTTCATCTATCTGGTTCTTGTTTGTCATACCAGTGCATAGGGTTAGCACAGGACTTGATAAATTCAGTCTTAACTCATTATATTAAACTTGTTTATATCCAAGACGATTATTTATATATCGAAGTTCGTTTTATTTCAAACAATTTTTAAAGTCCCCTGCACTTCGATAGAACGAGTTCCGACTGTACTGTACTTGAATTTCATCCTATCTTTTTAAAGTACTTGAATGAAGTATTTCCTTGAAAAATTCTTGAATTTCACTTTTTTCTTTGAAATTCTCAAAAATGGCCTTGAAAACTCATACCAGACAAAACAACGTCAACAAAATGAAAAATGAATAAAAAGACATTGATATAAATCTCAATTGTCAATTACAATTTTGAAATTAAAAGAATTTTTGTATGAACCATGGTAAACACTCATTGCATTTCATAATTGTTGACATCTTTATTGATGGGAATAACAATGTACCAACAATCCTTAAGTCATTCGTAAAAATAGTTTGCAGTTACTTAAACGACTCATCAAAAGAAAGTTTGCTTTTTATTACTTTTTATATTCAGTTTAAGCTTGTAATGTTAATCAAACTAGTTTAAAGTTTGTATCACATGACCACGTAATGTGTTTTAAAGGTGGCCTCATTTATATGAGTGATTCCATGGGATCTGCTGTATTCAGTATTAAACTTCTCATTTTTATCACAGGTCTGATATTATATATTCTTTTCTTTCATTACAGGTTGTATCAATTGATACACCTGAAGAAATGTTTGATTATGTTGATGCTGATAGTGTAACATCTGATATGGGTGGACAACTTGAATTTGATGCCAGTGAATGGACTCAGAATAGAGCAGTAAGTTTTGTATACATTGTAACAGTATTCAAATTTACTAGCCAATACATTTACATTTTGATTGAACCATAGCTGCAGTGTTGTTGTTTTATTTTTACTGATTAACCCTAAATTCATAAAAAATTCCCCTTCAGTAGAATTTGATTTTCTTGAAAAGATTTTCGGTAAATAAAACATTAAATTAACCTGTGGGAGCTGTTATACATTGCCATGTTTTCGTTCCCCTTCTTTTCCCCCAGGATGCATTTTCCCTTTTCCCTTTCTAAGGATAGCTGGATGCATGAACATTAGTTTGATATTATTTTATTTTTCAGGCTGTGGAGAAATTTAGCAGTAATACAGAGAAGATAGCCTTGTCCCTGACCACCCTGATTAGAAAAATGGAACATGCCTGTACCCCTAATGATGTTCAGGGTACAGAAAAACAGATTTTAGAGCATACTGGACAACGCAAAGAGCTTCTAGAAGACTTAGAATCATCAAGCTTCCATGGACAAACTTTACTCAGTTGTATCAAGGGAGATAATGAGAGAACTCCTCTTGTACAGTTAGCTCATGTTTTAGATGTGGAAAGGTATAGTTACCTCCCTTGGTATTTTGTGATTTTTATATGATTTTGTATAATTTAATTAGATTTTGATATAATTTGTTATCTAGGGATTGTTGGTAATTGTAAATAGTTATATTCACCTAACCTGAATTATTAACGATTAACCCGATGTAACCAAACCCACAGTCTGCGAAATTGGCACTTGTCCGGTTGTCCGGGACAAGTAATTATTGATTCGGACAAGTAAATTTTGCAGTAATTTTGTTGGAGTATAAAGGAAAACTATTCATTTTTGGTGATTCGGACAAGTAGTTCCAAATCCTAAATTCACAGACTGAACCTACAAACTGATATAGTTATAATGATGAATGAACTTTGAAATGATTTTTATAAAATTACTAACATTTGTCAATTAAGTTATTGTTGAATTAAAAAAACATCATTGCTTGGTAATTCTTTATTATTTTTCTATGGATACGTTGAACATTGAAGGATTAAAAAATAAACAGAAACAAACTATTAAGCATCTATTTTTATCATTGTTATTTACTAAATTTTACAGGTCTACATAATTATATACTTTTATTCAGGTTAATTGTACAGTTGGAAGAAACCAGGAAAAAGTTTGATGAATATTGGGAGAAACATTTTAATAAATTGCATCAATCTCTACAGCTGAGAAAGTTTGAAGAGGATTTTAAACTTGTAAGTTACCATGGAAACCATTTGTGACTATATTAAACACTTCACAACCCTATCAATTTCATAATGAAGTACAACCTCTCCAAAGCGGCCCTCTTTTAAGCAACAACCTCACATCAATAACTGAATTATTTTCCCACTGCATGATTTAACTATTGATTTAACCTCTCTAGAGCAACAACCTCTCAACAACAACATAATTTTGCTACCCTCAAAGGATATTGCTTTGGAGAAGTTGCACTGAATTTCAATTATTTGGCGTAAAGGGGAATAATGGTAATCTGGTTCTATCAATTTTTTGAAAACATTTTTATCTTCTACATTTTTACTTAATCATATGAAAACTGAATACATGATGCTAATAATTGTTACTAGATCCTATTAAAGGTTATAATGGATGTTAACCACAAAATGTGATCGGCATAGTTACAGTAATCATTAATTTCAGAACCCTTGAAATATTTTTTCTTCAGCCAGTTGTTATTAGTGTGACTATTTACTGCTAGTGTTGAAATTGTTACCAGTACTTAGACGACTGTCTTTCTTATTTCACATGAATGTCAGAATTACAACAAAACGAAGAACACAAAACACTTTGTAGTTAATCACACCGGGAAACCAACGGAGTCTGACAAATAAATTATAGACCTTTAGTTTATGGTGTAACAAACATGTTAAAGTAACTTTAGCCAAAAAAGGGACAAAGATTATACATTGAGACCATCACCTTCTTTGTACCTTTTTGTGCTCAAGATGCTTGTACACATGTGTCAGACACCTTTACTTCAAGCTTCCTGATATATCTAAACTCAACTTCACAGGATGAGACTTTGAGTTTTGACAGTTTTGTAAGCTCACCTTCATGTCCAAAATAAGTTAATATGGAATATTATTTTTATTATAGTTCCAGATTATTTGTGATAAAAACATGGATTGGTTGGAAGGAAAGATGAAGGAACTTGGTGAGAGTGTGAAAAAAGTGGAGGAACTAACACAAGAATTTAACGAATTTGAAACCAAAGCCAAGGTAAGTAACACACTATTTAGATAATTCCTTGTCACCAAGTCTGAAGAAAATTGTTTTCTGTTGTAGAATGTCCAACCAAATTGCCATGGATTCACGTTTTTTGGAATATTCATAATAATTATGCATGATATCAAAGTGTATTATGTTGTTGCTGTAGTGCTTGTATGGTAGTGAAATCAGTAGATGGTACACTTCTAAAACACCTTTTCATTTTGTTTCATTTAAAAAAGTACCTATTAATGTTTTTTTATTAGAATAATTTTGTATCAATACAAAACAGTATTTTGGGGAATTTAAGTAAAATTCTAACATGTATTGATGGAATTGGGCTTTTTTAGAAAATGACAAGATTTTGTGATTTTATGAGTCAATATTTATTGAGTAATTGAATAATGTTTATTTTGAGAAGCAGGAAAATAATACATGTATTTTCCCTATTTATTATTTCCTCAGTGAAAATTACCAACTTAGTTACAGAGAATTATTGGACTTTGTTGTGTATATAGTTTTGTTAATATAGTACTGTTGTTGTTCATTATATAAATGTATGGTGTATTCTGATATCTTAAATGTGTGTTCCGCTTCACTCCTATGTTGTTGTTATTAATATCTTAAATGTTTAACTGATAGAAATACAGACAGATGAAAAGATGTATATGTTATATTTATGTATCTTATACCATTATATTGTCCAAACTTGCCTGTAGCATGCTGAACAAATATATGTCTTAATCAGATAACCTTTGACCTTAAACACAATTGATATTCTTAGTCAAATTAACGGTATGATCTACTGTGATCGTATTTTTTGAATCCTGATTGCTAAATTACAAGACTTAGTCCAACACCTTAACCACTAGATCACAGTCTCGGCGCCTTTAATTGTTACAGTGAGTAAACAGATCTACAAAGTCACACTTCACTTTTTAATGTTTTATCAACAATGTGGATTAATGTAGATATAAGTATCAATAGATTACTTTGTGTATTATTTGTTAGGATCAAAATACTGTATATGGAATATTAAACCATACCCTGTGTGTATTTATGTGACAGTTGGACGCCACTATGTCAATGTTGATTCTATACTTGATCTGATGACAAGATTATATATCTGGCTGTTAAGTTTTGGGCTTGCTATCAGTTCTCATAGATTGTTGCTTTATCAGCAGTATTTATACTTTCTCATTTCTTGATCATGGGTTTGTGAATTTTTAATTGATTTTGCTAAATAATTTGTTGCATTATTCTGATAATGACATTTGTGATTTCTTCTAAAGTTATTATTTCATTAAGTAAAGTTAAAACCCTAATACTAGCTGCAATACAGGCCTTGAAAGCTCTGACTCCTCACTTTTTCTGATGGTTAAATTATTCTCATTTGCTGAGACTGAACTTCCAGTCATGCTGAGACCAGACAAATATTTCAGACTGTCCTAAGTTAGGTTATATGGAGTTGTTGATTCTACCCTGGTGTATGTCTGGGATCTTCTAACTTCTTTATAAGATGGAAGGGTCACCTAATGGCCCTGACTGTTGGTGGGATGTTTAACCCTAGAAAAATCAAAGTACTGAAAGTACTCATGGAAATTGAACTTATATAGACTTTCACTGCAACATGGATTGGGATTGCATAGTGGATGTAGGAAAATATAGTACATTGGTCTGCCTGAACTATCGTTCAGTTTTCAGAAACCCTACGCTACTTGTTAAGTTGTTGACATCAATAGTTTCAACATAAGACTTCATTACTCATTAGGGTATCTTGCGAGAATATTTCTCTTAGCTTTTAAACAACAAGTGATTATACCATAATTGTACAGTTATACATTTTGTTCTCAGTAATTGGTAGATTAGCCAATTAAGTTTAGTGATTATTATATATATCATTGAACTAATGTATACATATAGAAATGTGTTACAACCTGAAAGCTTAAGTTTATGGTTTGTTTATCAGATTAATAAAAATTTAAGTCAACAAAACCTGGCTTATAGCTAACCAGCTGGAAGCAAAAACAAGTTTATTTTTAGTTACCAGTTCTATATTTATTTATTGTCCCTGAAATGCTGGAAGGCAGGGTGACAAAGGAATAGAATTATGACACTAAATAGCGTATTAAAAACAACTTAATCCTTTAGAATTGGGAATCTTTTACAGTTATAGTCCAGAGACTAAATGCATACTAAATCAAACTGAAAATGTGGGTAATTAAGGTATTACATCCCTATAACACTGTACTAATCTGATGTACCTTCTCAATGCTGTACAAAAATATTAATTGTACAAAATTTAGTGTCCAATTATCATTCTTTTTTTTATAGTTACCACAGATACTTTATTTAATTTTATAACACATTTTCAAACTTTTGTAAGAGTTGATCTTTAGGGTAATTTTGGGGATTTTTTATTATCAGTTTTACACATTGATCACTCACAAGTGCTGTAGTGCATATTTTAAGGCTAAGATTTGGCAATCCCGTCTTTTTTTTTCAGAGTTATTGGCCCATGTTGAATTTTATTTTATATTGCCTCAATGGAGGGAATTTCTCCCACATTTTTTTTGCAATTTCCATCAAACTTATAAGCTTACAGGACT
This sequence comes from Lutraria lutraria, assembly GCA_964023205.1. Lineage (NCBI taxonomy): Eukaryota > Metazoa > Mollusca > Bivalvia > Venerida > Mactridae > Lutraria > Lutraria lutraria. The sequence continues at coordinate 32,277,449 of OZ026842.1, read as the reverse complement.
GTTATAACTTATAAGCTAACAGGACTGTTATACGTTAATTGCTGTATCCCATTAAGGACATTCGTGTCTGTGACACTTATCGTGTTATTTAAGGTCTTTTTGACATTACATGTATGTATTTCTTATTTCATAGATTTTGACCTTTTTTGGTGTGTACCCATGTTAAATAGTTATTCGATAGTTCATGCAGTATGCAAGAAAAGTTCAAGAATTTCATGAATTCCTTTAGGAGGGGTATGAATCGTTGGTATTTGATTTTACTTGTTCTTGATTATTTAAAAATATAGGCTAAAGTCCTTCAGTTAGATAATATTGCCTTCACTTACCCTTAATTTCAAACATGGGTATGGTCCAGATTCATGTTTGGAAGAGTTCATTTAAGATGATAGGAATATAATACTCATATTGACAGAAAACAAATGACTTATACAATGACACCAGGGTATCAGCTTGCTATCAATTCTTTTAGTGAATTAATGTGTATGTAATATGGTACCCTGAGATAAGAAGGCCCTAGTCTAACATGGTAACTTGATACAGAAAGCATTCTTACGTCTATTATTTAGTAAGAATGGCATACATTTTATTAGTGAAATACTAGATTGTTTTGGCTTATAAGATAAATAAATCTAACTAGGTTATACTGTAAGTATGTCTATCTTGTAGAATAATGATGCATTTTGACTCTTCAGATAAAGTCAATTGAACTTTGTGCCTGTTTTTTTATGGGAACATTTTCTCATACACCATTGGAAATGAAATTTTAGTCTATACATATTGTTTATAAAACAAGGAAGCATTGTGGTGTTGTGGATTAAAGTTACCATACAGTATCATATATGTGTGGTGACAGTGGGAACAGAAATTGCTCAAATGTTTTAGAATTATTTTTGTAATTGAATTTTTATTGAATCAGAACGCCAAAAAACATTTAATTAATTTATTGTTGATGGTCATAGTGTTGTGAATGCTTCATTATTTTGCTTTCTTATTGAATCAGGATGGAAAAAAGTTTAAATTTGTTCTGTATTGAATCTTATTAGTGAATTAGTGAAGTACCGAATCTAAATGCAAGAAATGCTTATGCTATAACTTGTATTTTGAATTAGTACAATAGTAAATCTGAGTGCAAGAAAGGCTTGAATTTGTGCTGCAAAGGATTTAATTTGTATATTACTGAATCTCAGTGTGAAAGAGCTTGAATTTCTTACATATTAATTGCAAATTTTGATGAGGGCTTGTGTTACTGTAGAAATATACCACACAGACATGAATCTGAATCATCAGACACTTTCTTTGACATGGTGAATAAATTGGTGCAAACTAACTCACCAACCTGCTATCAATGTTTTGACTGTGAAATAAACTACTTTGAAACAACTCTTCTCTATTTATCTTTAAATACTGTTATTTTATCTTAGGTTAAGTGATACAAGATTTGAGTACATAGAGATGAATTAGTTTTCGAGATTACAAAATAGTTTGGTTGTTATGGTGCTTCTATGATGCAAGATGCAATTTTACCTCCACACAATGAAGAGTAGTAATCTGTTATAATCATGCATTCATGATGATGCATGGTGTAAATTAAGGATTATACTTTAACAAAAGAAAACGATAATTAAACTCAGTGACGTGGAAACTTACGTGAAGTTTTACATACATAATTGTTTTGACGTGACATATTTTCTATGATTTTGGAATAAAACTTTATCTTGAAATCAACATCCTTTTCATTACGTGCCTCCTGTAATTGTGAAGCAGAAAGATTTCATTACAACTGTGCTAATTATAAGGAATAATTAGGTAAGTTTTTAATAAATTATGACCATATTTGTGGTTTTGTTACGTGGGAGGTTATGTTTTCATGGAATAAACACAGTCTTTATATAAGTTCGCTAAAAGGTTTTAAAAATGTTAGTTATTTCTGACCACCTGTTCCTATAAAAGTTGAAAGAAAACACTGCATTTTATAATTGACTTATTTGATAATATTTGTACAATAATCTAAAATATTAAGTCAAATATAACATGTGCATGGTAAAATTTCTCTGTTATTTTAATTCAATGAGAGGTGTATTTGTTAGGGATTTATTTATACAGTTTCAATAATTTCCCATATAGCTTATGGTCATGTTTGATTTTCACAATTTAACCTATAGCTTGACTTAACACAGTCTTATTTACTTAAGTCAAAAATGTGGGTAAGTTATACCCTCTCCTTTGAGACATAAGTAACAGATAGAAACAGAAAATACAGACTTGCTTGTGTTAAATACAAATGTAACTGTAATTCAATTGTAGCTGTGGAATTAAAAATTGTGGAAAGTGTTTGTTCTTCTTTATATTAGTGATAGGAATTTTTAAATGATATATCTCGTGGAATATGTGTGATGAAAATTATAGAACATTTCTGTTTCTAGTGAAGATAATGGGTAATTATTGTTATTCTTTTTGTTATAAATTTTCAATATTTGAATGACAAATACTGTCTATAATGGTGTACGCCATTCAATGCTTGCTGGAGAAGTTGCCAACTGACCGTGGCAGGTGCTACATTAAACGTTAAAAGAATATAAACCTAGCTGCTTGTACAAGAAAAATAACAATATGGTCGCTCTTTTAATCTTCCTTACAGGTTCTGTACTTCCCCCTCCCCCCCCACCGCAATAGATGATTTGAACAGTTAAGGTTCAATTAAGGGGACAGCTCAGCTGAGCAGAAACCAATTGAAATAAGTCATCAGTTGTTGGATTTTCTTTGCAAAATTTGGTCTTCTATGTTTTTTGAGAGATTCAATATTCTATTTTATCAATATTCTTTTTATTAAATGCTTAGAAACTATTAGAATTGGGTTAATGGAACCGATTTTTTATTCAAGAATTACCTTCACAATAAAAATGGCTTTATTGTTCTCTGGATTTGTGATAATTGTTTCTGAATTGGAGGACTTCTATTGTATTGATTTATTTATTGATGTACATGTAGTTGTTATCTAATGGAAGTATTGATTTCCTATTTTTATTATAAGTTTTCTTTTTGAAGATAAGGGCAAGTAATTAGGTGTCCTTCAGGAGCACACATTAATGTTACTTAAGGTGTTTTAACAGGCTTTGTATGGTGTCTATCTTATACTCTCTGTCACACCATGCTAGACACTGTCCTGATAGAATTTTCTGCTCTGTGGATTTGACCCGAACCTTTTCATCTTAAACAGTGAAACCTCAATATTAAGGTCACATTTGAATCAAGAAAATTGATCTTTATTCTGAGGTGGTCGAAATAAACAAGAAATATTGAAAACCAGTCTTAATTAAAATAAGTGGTAAAGTTATAATGAAATGGTAATCCGACGATCTGGGTTAGATTCACGGTCACAACAGGTTATACCCTTCAATGAAAGTTTGACAAAAATGTTGATTTTCCTTCACATGTGGTGAAGTTACCAGTTCCTTGTGCAAGTTAGTACTGGTTAACATACTGTCCATGAAAACTGGTTAGGCGAATTGACCGCTGTATAAAACTGAAAAATTGTTGAAAAGCGGTGTTAAATCCAAATAGTCGGTATTAATTCTTAATCTGTTCTTAATTAATCCAATTAATCTGTTGTCTGACTCATTTCTGAATTTGGGTTTTAATAGCTTAGAGAAAAGTAAGTATGAGTTAATGCGAAGAGTTAAGCCTTGGTGACTGTATGAGACCATCCTTATAAAAAATATTGGTTTTTGGTTATTAAACCTTAATATTACCGGTAATTAATGGGTAAATAGGTAGTCAGTTTTTTATCTTTATAATTATGCTTTTACTGAAACTGAAAAACTGGAATTAAGAACGAGATGATATTACGGACATACATTACAAGGTTGACACTGTACAAGTACAGTACAACCTCTTCAAAGCGGCCCTCTCATGAGCAACAATCTCCCTTCAACAACAGCATGACTTTTCTTACTGCACAATTAAACTATTAATTTGATAACCTCTCTAGAGCAACAACCTGTCAACAACAACATAAGTTTGCTACGCCCAAAGGATGTTGCTTTGGAGAGGTTGCACTGTATATTTATATAAAATGACACTCATTTAATGCATTTTCATTTTTCGTATGTGTATCTACTATACATAATATGTATTAGTTGTACTTAATGTGTTATGGGATGGCTCAATGGTCTTGTGGCAATGAGCTAGTGTACCAATGTGAAGGTCAGTGGTTGTATCTCAGCTCTGCCTCCAGATATTTCAGGGATGCTATTTCAGTGTCCCCATCCCGACTACCGAGCCCGGTACTGTGTCTAGAATATCCCAGGAAAGTGGTTGAGGGATATGTCTGTGTTTACATCAGGCACAATAAAGTACAAATGTACCTGGAATAAATATTCAAAATACAAATGTCCAGTTCTCCTGTATCTTCTTTTTCTCTGGGTAGGCTCTGAAATGACCATAGACTAGCTGTCGAATGGGCCGATAAACAACAGATAAGCATTAACTTATGTGTTGTTCATTAATATTTCTCATTAACTTATATGTTTCATTGTCATTTCTACTCTAGTTGTCAATGCAACACAAAAGCTTTGAGGTTTGTAAAATATTGAGCTAAAAATAATTTAGTTGATTTTTGTTCTCAACCTATAGAATATATTAGACTTAGGTATTGGTTGATATTTTGATTCAATGACTTGTATTGTGCATCCTGGTTCAACAGTAATTTTATCAAAATTAGCTAAAAATAATTATATCAGAATTTGAGATTTGAGCTTGAGATCATTGTCAGTTTTATAATCTCATACACTGACTGCAACAATCCTATCTGGATGCTCAGTTTTATAATCTCATACACTGACTGCAACAATCCTATCTGGATGCTCAGTTTTATAATCTCATACACTGACTGCAACAATCCTATCTGGCAAGTTTTGTGGTGGTTTAAGATACTTGTTGACTCATTTATTCCTTATACAAACAGAAACTGACAAATTATAGGAAATGCAACCTTGCTACCTGGGTATGTTTACATCTTAAGGAAGATTGTGGGAAGAAAGTACTTTGGTAGTATAATTGTTTCACAGGTGTGACAGCGTGTGGTGGGTGGTGAACAAATTAAATATTGCCTTAGTAGGCTGTGTTTTTATGCTGAAGCTAACATATCCACAATACTTTTTGAAATAAGACTAGGGATAAAAAAAATGTCACTTGCATAACAAATAATTCATGAACTGTTCATGGACAACAAGTTCAAGAACATCTCATGAACTGTTCTTAAAATGTTGTGCTTGACTAGTTCATGAACTATTGGTGAACATTTGAGACAAATTTAGATGAAATTATTCATGAAATTTTCATAATCCCAACTCATGAATAGTTCATGAACTGGTGTTTCAAGAACTATTCAAGAATTTGTCTCATTTATCAATCATGATTTTTTCATATTTTTTTCATGAATTGTGGATGTGAACTATCCATGAACCAATCACGATTAATTTCTCTAAGGATATAATGCCCTGTTCCCCCCGTACCCTCTCCCCCCCCCCTATGGGGCGGCTCTGAAATGACCTGATAATTGCTGTCAAAAGTGCAGTTAAACAACATATAAGCTGACTGATCTACTTTCTGTTCAACTTGGCTGTTCTCGAAGAAAGTCAAGCTATTGTGATCACTGCAAAAACTTTAATATAGCTCATAACTCAGAAACTATAAGATGTAGCAACATGAAAAATCATAGGTCGGATACGTCTGATCTCACTGATAGGGTGAACAGACGAGCGATAGCGCTTCTGGCGGTGCTCTTGTATTTTCGTATTGCATCGTTTCTCTGTTGTTCTGTATAAATGGATTTGTTTTATGCAAGCTGTGACTAATAGAATACTTCATGTACTTTGGTTCATGGCTCGATTCATTGCTCGGAAAAGAGAGCGTTTATGTATATGCCTCATTTAAAATACAATCATGTACATGTTACATGTATATGGGACATTTCTGACGTATGATCAATATTCTTTATTGTTTCTTCTCTCTTAATTATTGATTTTGTTGTAGAACAAAGGTAAAGAAGTGCTTAGTAACGCCACTGATCAATTCTTGTGACCATTTTCACAGTCCTGGTAATTATAGGTTGTTCTGTTTCATGAGTTCATTTCCAGGTTCTTGAACGCGTTTAATTAAATGAATAATTTTACAGTTTGTGGAATCATAATACAAGTGTGTTTTCTTGCAATAGTTTGTTTTGTTGCATTTAAATATTATTTGTCCTCTGATAGTAAATTGATCCAGACAATGACCCCTTTTATATGTAATAATCAGCTATAATCAAAATTGATAAAACAAAATATCTGAATATCTGTACTCTGAAAACTTGCTTATCTACATTATTTCTAGGTATACTAGATAAACTGATACTAGACATGATTTCAGGAAGTTTTAATGTACTGTGTTATTTAAATATACTTTATTATCTTAAACATATATTCTTCCATCAAATGAATTTAGTGGGTTATACACATGTATAATATTTGGCTAAATTCATAAATTATTCTCTGTGGTGGAGTGGTTAAGGTTGCTGACTTCAAATCACTGTAACCTCCCACTGATAGAGGGTCCTGCTACTGACCATGGCTCTTTATGTGAGAAAGTAGGCAGTTGCGTATGGAGGATGGGAGTCTAGTACTAGTTCTTCCCAGGAGCGATGCTTAAGTGAACTGTCCGTCTCTTATGACTGTGACTGTTGAAAAGGGGCGTAAAACTCGATATAAACAAACAAAAAATTTTCTAATAGCATTTTTATATAATGTGCAATATTTTTCGCTACCACTCATTTTAGTTTGCTTATTTACTAAGAAGAACTCCCAAATATGCATTCTACCCATCTTAGCGCTCCGACTCTGAGCATGCATAGAGTGTACTAAGCCATTCTTTGAAACTAAGAAGTCAGAACGCAAGTTTTATATTCTATTAAGATAAGAAAGTCAGCAAATTTTAATCCTTGTTACTGATTGAATAAGAAAGTAGGGGTGAGCCCTTAAGATGAAGCAAGCTTTAAAAATGCTGTCATGACTCCACACTTTTCAAGAATCAAATCAACTGGTGAAGAGATAAATATGTACAAATTATACAAACTTACAAAGGTGTAACTTTTTTAGCTACCAAATTATTTGAAGTTCAAAGTAGATGTATGTACATTCAGAGGAAAACTATTGTATCGTGGCTTTGATGATGAAAAATTATTACAATAGGCAAAGCCTTGAACTGGGAAAAGGTAAAGAAAAAATTTGAGTCTTCCAGTAGAAACAATTAACACAATAGGATGGGTTACTAGGGTTACAGAACTTGATAGTTTAATCACAATGAGCCTATGTTTGGATAGTTAACTGTTTCTCAAATCTTAACTGTAAAAATGCATGCGTTTATCTCATTCATCAAATCCTATTTAAAAAGCATGATAAATGAAGATTAGATGTCATTACGGTAAAATCTTGTGGTACGCTTTAAAACTTACAGATTTAAACCCAATGCTTAATTGACATCGGTTGATAAAATTGTGAAACTCATACATTTTTCGGTATTTGTTTTGGTATGTTTTTGAAGTTTTCGTCTACATGATCGTGTTAAAACTTGAAAATCGAAGCAATTATTGGATTCAGTGTATTGTGGGTAGGAATATTATACGATATTATTATGGGTTGGATCAGATATAAGATCAGGGTATAAGGTCTGGCTATTGTTGTGATAATGGTTTAATATCGACAGTTTCTCTCTGTGTCTTCGGAAAGGATATAAAATAACCCATTGTTTATATAGTGGAAATGTGGCTAGAACAGTTGGATCAAAGTGTTTAATTGTTGTCTTTCCAATTATTGTTGGAAATATCAATCATTGTTGGGAGTGTGAAGTGTTATTTGTTATTACAAAATCGTAGTGTTTGCTTGACTATGTTTATTATACAGTAAGTTAGAGGTTGCGCAGGATTTTAATTAGTTCTTTTTTGTGAAAAGACTCGTGGATTCAAAAATTGAAAGGAATGAAAAGTCATGGACAGAAAATGTTCGATCAAGTTTTAGTGATTGTTTTGTGATTTAGTTTAATCGATAGGTTTGTTAATGTGTTATATTCAATTTTTCTTGAATTTCGGAGTTTTAGGAAAGCAAATTTAAATATCTATGGGAGAAAATTTGATTTGAAAATTCGGAGTTTTTTTAATTAAAAAGGTGTGCTTAAGGATTGCTATCCCTGCCTTTAAATTATTATGATATGTCAACATCTCGTGGGAGTAGAATGTAGCTGATATCAAGATGATTATAAATGTTGATATATTGTGATACTCAACTAGAAGTTTTCTTAAATTCTAAATAACTGTTTTGAATGCATTAATTGAATTCTAATTCACTTGTTAAGTTGTTAAGGTAAGAAGATATCAGATTTGTTATCTTAGAATAATTAATGATAGATATGTCCATCCTCAGATAAGTATGTATATTACATCTCAGTCGTATAATTGTTAATTTATTCATGTTTGATGTATGTAGGTGTATTAATTGCTGATTTACAAGACAGGGTTTAGTACATATATGTAATAATGTACAGTCAGCCATAACCTAATAAATCATAGAAAAAAATAAGTTTTATTTTGCGAGGAAAGTATAAACAAAAGTAACAGTGGCTGTACAGGTATAAAGCTTTAAACCAGTCTGAAAAAAGAAAAAGAAATCAAATGAAAGTTTATTCTGACGATAACATTAATAGGTACTTAATGTATTCTTTAATATTATGCATACATTATAATTATAAGCAATGAAAATCATTTTCTCATTGTGTGAAAATGCATTGATGCAAGTATGTATTAGCAGTATAGTATTGAAGGCATACATAAATTATTTGTTTCTTTTTTTACACCTGTATTGTTATTCTCCATATGAAGAACTAGAGGATATATATAAGTAATCTATTGTTATGATCTGTAAATGGTTTTACAGTCTGAATGTGAAAGCGTTTGTATACATGTCCTGTCCAGTTCATTACTTTTTTTTTATCTTTTGTTGATCTTATTTCGGGACAAACAAACCAATATGTAAGTTAGGACAATGATGGCCAGGTTCCCCTAAACTCGCAATTTATTTGGCCTTGTTATCTTAATTAAGGTACTAGTATCTATATCTTACTTCCAGTATGGCTTATCTTTAATTCATTTATAATCAACCCTTGTACTGTCCTTAGACTATAGAAATTGGTGAAAATTGTACCTGCGACTATATCAAATTATCTACCTAATATAATGATATATGCTTATTGTGAAGCCTTCAGAATTACTGACCCTTAAGGATCGGTATCAGTATCGGTCAGGACATGTGTACATAGCAGACATAAGATTATAGTTGATTGGGATAATCTTTTGTACAGCAGGTGTATAAAATAGAGGAACATTTAATTGACCTGCCTTTGTGCTATTTACGTTTCAATGATTTTATATCCGAAACACAAAACACATCTTATCAAGTTCCGTATCGACGGCTTTTGGATTTCAAATGATCAAATCCCTGATTATTTATTTTCAAATAAAGAAACACCTATTTAGCATGATTGTTACCCATAAATTGAATTTTTATGTGATATCATGTATATTCAGTATTGAATTTAAAATGGGTTAAGTTACACTAAATTCACACCTTTATTTCTAAAGTTTTGTGGTTTTGTTATCAAAAGCTATATACATGTATTACTCATTTTGATCTGCATATTTTGTATATTAAAATGATAAATTGGTTTATCACGTTTATAAGGTTTCTTAACTTAAATTAAAATTATGAATGCATTTTATTTCAAAAACTTAGATATAATATACTTGTGAAATGTGTGTAAGCTAGATGTAAGATGTTTATATTCTGGGACAAGAAATTTAATTATTTACAAGTATAAGCTAGTATTATTCTGAATTCATTAAATCTGTTCTTGCAGTTAGTTTATTATGCCCCCTTCTGAAGAAAAGGGGTTATTATAGTTTTGCACATGTCAGTAGGATTAGGTCCATCCGTTGTTCCATCCAAACCTTGTCCGACCAATAACTAGAGAATGATTTGGCCTAAGCTCTTCAGATTTGATAGGAAGGTTGGTCATCATATGTAGACGACCTCGAAAGATTTTGAGGTCAATATGTCAAAGGTCAAGGTCACAGTGGGAATTTGTGTTTCACAAACCCTTCTTGTTTCTTTTTCATTGTAATTTCACAAAGAAGTTTTTCTATAAAATACTATGCCATCAAATGTTTAATTTCAATTAATAATTCCATATTGTAACATACAAAAATCCTTTCTAATAAGTTTCTTTATAATTATAACACACAAAAATGTAATGTTTTTTCTAAGTTATGTATGTCAATCATTTATTTTTTCCCACCAATCAATTTTACATATTTCAAATTCTAACTTCTATAGATATGTTTTATCACCTTAGATTAGATATTTATCAAAGCAGCCTTAAGTCAATCTGCCATAGGGCTTCAATAAATTATTATAAATTATCAATTAAGTACTTCCTGCCAGAATGTTTTAAATTCTGTAATTCTATTGGTCAAATTTTATAAAGGGTTCAGCCCTTTTCTTATATATTATTTTGTTATTAATTGAGAAGTTAGTCTTTACTTAGTTTTGAAAGTGACTTATGATTTTGATCTCAAGATTATTTGTTGACTTTGTTTATGTAATTGTTACTATATTTTTAATTTGTGTTGAATTCAATACAAGACATCATCTAATTTAAATTGGACATTAGTTGTACTTTCTTCTGTCATCATTGCTGGCAAATATTGGAGACAAAATTCACAAGGGAAAGCCCTGTGACAACATGGTGTAGAATCAGAGGTAATTATGGCACTTCTATGTTGCCATACTTTCCTGGTACCTCTATAAAAGATGCACAAAGATGACAGCAAGGTACAACTTTATACGATGGAACTGGAGAGTACCTTTATCTCAACAACGGATTGCTGACTCAACGTCAATAACACCGGCAGTGGCTGAAAAACAGTTTCCACGATGTCACAGATGTGGTCATGAAAGAACAGCAAGATGGCATCAACGACAATGCCCAGCAACAGGGAGAAAATGCTTTCGTTGTCAAAAATTTGGACATTTTGCAAGACAGTGCTTCTCAAAATCCAGTCAAAAAGCTTCTAAAAAACCAAGGATTAAATCAAAACGAAGAAAGGAACGAGATGCCCAACGCCTTGAGAAATACAACATCCGTAAGAATTCCTTGAAACTGTTTCCTTTTCATGATGTTACAGATAGTGAAATCAATTTTGAAATGCCTTCTGTTTATAAAATTCAACAAATTCAAACCGAGACAGTACAGAAACAAAATTATTCTTTAAGAAGGAAGTTAAGTGAAGTTAATGAAAAATTAGAAACCATGGAAAAGTCATTTGAAGATCTGAAGGTGAATAAAGAGAAAGAAAGAAAACAACTGCAGAAACAAAATGACAGATTAAGACATGAAAACAAGGAACTGAAGAAGTATGGACCACCACAGAAACAGGATCATGAGTGTGATGAGTGTAAGCAAAGAGAAATTAAGGAAAAAGAAATAATTGATACTTATGTAAAATTGATAAATTATCATCAAAATGATAAATTACATGTGTTCTTCCAAAGCCTGTTTGAAATAGGGCATGCCTGTGATTGTCTGTGTGACATCAAACATCGATACAGAGTAGGAAACCGTTTCCGTAGAGATTTGGAGAAATTAGAAAAAATATTGGGAAATCTATCTGAAAAACATTTACATTTTAATAACTTCAAAGAATTCAAAAATGGACAAAACAACAATCCTAATTATGGCGAGTTTTATGCTCAAGATTTTAGTAAAAACCTGCAATTGTATAATGTTAAATATGAAGAAAATGTTGCTTTTGAACAATTCATCATTTATGGGAATGAAACTAATTGAATTTTAACCTATTTGGCTACTGACAACAATTTCTAAAATGCAGGAGCATTTTCTTTGTTTGGCAGGGGGAAGTTTTCACAAAGAAGTTTTTCTATAAAATACTATGCCATCAAATGTTTAATTTCAATTAATAATTCCATATTGTAACATACAAAAATCCTTTCTAATAAGTTTCTTTATAATTATAACACACAAAAATGTAATGTTTTTTCTAAGTTATGTATGTCAATCATTTATTTTTTCCCACCAATCAATTTTACATATTTCAAATTCTAACTTCTATAGATATGTTTTATCACCTTAGATTAGATATTTATCAAAGCAGCCTTAAGTCAATCTGCCATAGGGCTTCAATAAATTATTATAAATTATCAATTAAGTACTTCCTGCCAGAATGTTTTAAATTCTGTAATTCTATTGGTCAAATTTTATAAAGGGTTCAGCCCTTTTCTTATATATTATTTTGTTATTAATTGAGAAGTTAGTCTTTACTTAGTTTTGAAAGTGACTTATGATTTTGATCTCAAGATTATTTGTTGACTTTGTTTATGTAATTGTTACTATATTTTTAATTTGTGTTGAATTCAATACAAGACATCATCTAATTTAAATTGGACATTAGTTGTACTTTCTTCTGTCATCATTGCTGGCAAATATTGGAGACAAAATTCACAAGGGAAAGCCCTGTGACAACAATACTCCAAGCTCGGAGTCATTCAAGTTAGCAGCTTTATTTCATTTGATTATTTTGTTATTCATTATTGTTATAAAACTACCATGACGATAGCCCTGTGGTTAATACACTGGACTTATAACCTGACAAACCAGGTTGGAATCCAAATCATGGGAGGTCAAACCTACCATGCACGCAAATTTGACAACATTAATGATTTTCTCAAAAAATTATGTGGAGAAGTTGCCAGTTCCTTGTGGTTAAGTTAATTAGTACTGGTTTAAATACAGTCCAGGAAAACGGATTAAGTGAGCAGGCCACTGTAAGTAACCAAAATATTGTTAAACAATGGCGTTAAAACTCAATGAAACAAATATAAAAGTGTGTTGGATCACCGGAGTGACACCCCTGCTCTAAGCTCATATTAATACAACTGCGTGATAACGCTAATTAACATGGGACATCATTCTGGTGTCTTTGCCTTCTAGTGTTGTTGTTGTTGTTTTACGCGCAAGTTGCTTACGTGATATTTTTTATAAAAAATTTGTTTTTGTTTTACCATCATTTATTGTTTCTTACTACAGTTCATTGACTTTCTGACCAGAGGAAACTGGTTACAGATCTTATATCAAATAATATGATTTATATCGTAAATGATGTCACATACGTGCAGTAATAATCATATACATAATAATTTACCATAATTTACTTCATAACTAACCCATTAAATGACCACACTTATACCACACAGTAATATATAACCACCTTCTGTTATTCAACTGATAAGAAAAAATATACTGGTATGATTATGTTCTAATTATATGATCTGACATAATAATTTAAAAAAAATAAGAATTGCTAAATAATCCTTTATAGATTTCCCTCACCATTTTTAGTTGTCAGATTTTTTCAAATTATACAGTTACTGTATAAATCTTGTACATATTAGACATGTCACTAAAATTTTAATTTGCTTTGTCACAAATTCTTTTTTTTAGGGGATAGGGAATACCTGGGAACATCAAGAAGTCCTATGACCCTATAGGCTATTATAATAAAGCCTTGGTTAACTGCCATGTTTGAATATCAGTCACCTTGAACCACATCACACTTTTGCAAATATATACACTGTAAAACCTGTGATCAATGATCACCCTGGGAAAAATGTGTTAGAGGCCACCTTTAAATAAAGGCCACCCTGTGAATAAAGGCCATTCTTCTAAAAAAACATCATTGATTAATTAGAACAAAGTGACCTCCAAAAAAAGGCCACCTGTCAATAAAGGTCATTCTTCTAAAAAAACATCATTGATTAATTAGAACAAAGTGACCTCCAAAAAAAGGCCACCTGTCAATAAAGGCTACATTTATCTTTCCCGAGGGTGGCCTTCATGTTTGCAGGTTTGTCTGTAATACCGTAAGTGATTCTTATAAAATTTCGAGAAGTATATATAGCTATAAGAGACCATAAACCTGTGTAATATGACCATTTTGATCTCTCTCTTAGCTGGCCTTTTTTTAGCAGGTTTGATTGTATTTCCCATTAGTCTCTATATGACACAATGATTTAGTCCACTGACCGAGGTTTTACTCATGTGGTTCTTTGAATGACTGCCACAGGATCAACCTTCTGTTTGTAAATCATTTTCATGTCATTTAATCATTTTCTTACGTGGTCACGAAGATGAAAGTTGGCACATGTCATTTTTGTAGTAAATACGAGTGTTACGAATTTTGCCGGCAGCCTTTCAATTATTTACCTAACTGCGTACAATCAACCTCTGACAATGGTGGACTTCAAGCTCTATGTTAATGAAAACTAAATATTTTCTTATCAATTTTACTGGCTTTCAAGTTTCTGTTTGTTTCTAATATATCTCTATGACTTGAATCATAAGAAACTGTCAAACATTATTCATAAACTTCATCAATTAGAGTCAAGACTGATATATGACTGTGAACTTAGTTTGACCTATCATATTCAAAATACAATAATTAGTTCTTTTGTGAAATGATAATTAAGTAGATATTATTAATAAAGTAATCAGTATTTACCATTAAGGTTTTTGTCATTATTTTGCTGTTGGATATTTTACCAGAATCTTCTTTCTAGAGGTAAAAAATTCTATGTTCAGCATTTTTGTGTGAAAAGTTTCCATTTTTGGCACGGTAGGTTTTTGACAGCTGATCATGCATATTTGTACAAGAATTGTAAATAATGACAATAATTATTTCTCAAAACAGGCTGACTTGGTGATGTTTTTTTAAACTTGTGTCATATCAATTGGGTGTGCAACTGGTGCCAATCTGTAGATGGAAAGAATGTTGTTTCTTTAAACTTCCATATAATTATAACTATGGTGTCTTTTAATGTTAGGTAATAAAAAGCTCCAGTTAACTCTACTAACATTCTTTTATTGCTATAATAATATTATATTCTTGAAGAGAAAATTTGAAACCATCCTTTGTGTGAACTTCGAGCTTTCATTTAGTTAAGTTAGGTTATCGAGGAATCTATTTCACAAACTGTACAATATTTGATGCACATGATAATTATATTATGGATTTAATTTCAAACAGAATATATATATCACATGTCTTAAAAGTCTTATATCGAGTCAATATGTTCTTAGTCAGCATTATCTCTTACGAGATTCTTTTTGGCCGATTTTAATACTGGATATGTATATGTACATATTATGGTATCATACAGAAAAGAATTGCTTTGATGGAAATATAATTTACATCCAGAGATAGGTATTAATGATATTTTTTCATCATTTAGACATAAAGAAATTGCAAATTGTTTAAAAGAAACATGTGTTACTTACTGGTAATAGAAATGTTTTGACCTTACATTTTTCTTGTCCTTGTAGTGGGGGGGGGGGGGACTTAAATGGCTTGTCTTGGCTTGGTAACAGTATGTACGCTTCACTGATGTAAAGAAGTATGTTTTTACATGAGGTTAAATCATTATGTCACTAAGTATTTAAGATGATTTATTTCCCTTTTTGACTCCTAATTAAACGTGTTTCTTGTATGAAAACATTTAAATATTTATAAAACGGCTAATGACAAAAATTACTTAGTTTTTTTCCATCAAATATTTGTTTTCAGTTCAATTGTTGTTAACCCACAAAAGGAGAAAATTGACTTTAGTTCTAAACGTGACAAAAGAAATTTAGTCCATTATGCTTTAAATGTATTTTAAATATTCATGGAGTGTCGAAAGAATTTTATTTATTATTCTTTCAATTTTCTGCCTGCATGAAGTCGATTAAGTGTAGTAAATGATTGGTTGTCAATAAGTAAACTGTGTCAATAGGGCGAGAAAAAAATAGTTGTGTTTATGGTTATTGGACCGATCCTTTTTTTGGGGGGGGGGGGGTACCCTTAAGTTTTGATCAGCAAAAATTCTATAGTATGAAAATATTTTTGAGTGTTATATGTACCTTCATAGTGTGAATGGTATGTTTTTATAAAATATAATTTTTGTGACCGACCTACGTATTCTAATTGTCTAGTAATTTTAAAATTTTTTATCTGGCCTCATTGGTGCTGTTATGAAAGCAAAGAGATTGGGTATATAGTATTATATGGATCTCCTTGAGTATAATTGATTATGACGTCCTTGGTTAGAATCATGTGAACATGTGTTATATATAGATCTTTTTATGCATTTCTGTATGTATGTAGTTAGGAATAAAATGTATATAAATGATTGGCTTATAACCATTTGTATGGGTTGAATATCTTTAATTCAGGAAGATAAAAAAGTTTGTGAAAAAAAAAATTACCGAGTGAAACACAATATGGATTTATGATTTTTGACTTGTTTTGAAATATAATGGATCTACCATATACAAAGTGTCAAGTTCCTCAGGTTCTTGGTGAAAATTATTTGTTTAGACAAAAGTGTGATGGTATAAAGCTACATCTTGTATAATTCTATTTGATTTAAAACAATTTGAACATTAGATAGAGTTCAAAATCTTAAGTAGTAAAGCTTATATTATTAATGGTTTGTGACATATCATTTTAAATGATTAATATAATAAGATCTGAGAATACTGTCAAAAATGCATCTTTTTTAATTTTTTATACAATTTAGTTACTGACATTTTATGACTGACACTAAGACGTAAGAGCAATAATTTGGTGCTTGAATCTGACCTTCCTCTGGGAGGACTAACTTAGCTAGGATATGTCCATGGCTTATCATCGTGGTCAGTGTTACACCAAGAAAATGGTTTCCCTTTAGAATGAAATTCATGAAAACATGAATTTTTCTTGAACTATTCTTGCATACTTCATGAATAGTTCATGAAGTATGACTATCACTATTGGAGTAAGGTATTACTGTATATTAAAGGTTTATTGTAAAACAATTGTAACTGTTGCTTGATTAAAACAGAGATAAATTGTTTTTGCTCCTAATCAATCTTATATAAGATATTTACTGTTAATTGATTTCTTGTTAGCTTCATAAAAGATCTATCACAATATGATTCACTCATACAAATCCTGTGATGATGTAAGCTAAGGTAACAGATGTTTCCACTGTGAGTTTCCTCATCTTTGTAGCTTTATATTGAACACAGACCATTAACTTAGGTTTATACAAAACTTTGTCAAAACAGGATTCTATGATTTACTCTCGCTGGATGGTTAAGGATTAGTTTTCTTGCATATGATGTCCAAAAATGGATATCTGCATAAAATATGAAAAAGATAGTTTGATGTGTTTAATATATATTATTTTATTGAATTCCGTCAATATCCATCAAACTTAGTATGAATATAAAAAAGATAGTATGTTATAATTTAGGTATTTCATATTATAATATTGCACAAAATTACACATAAAATTTGGTATGCACCACAGTGGTACATTCAGACCTGTGAAAGATAAAGAAAATGCTTCATTTAACCATTATTTTGCAATTGAAAGTAACATAAACTGAACATAAATTTGTCTAGAAAGTATCATTATTATTGGTCAATTTGCTGCAGGGATGAATGTTATACTCATGTTTGATATCATAAATATTTACATCCGACTACATAAAGTTAAATTATGTTGCTTGGTTGAATTTTGTCAACTCGTTAAATTTTTCTGATCAGTTGAATTTTCCCCACCAATCAGTTCATATATTTGAACATGGGATTAGGGATATATTTTTGAATATCATAGTTTAAGGTAGTGTAACTTATGGAATACAAATGTAATTATTTTAAACATTCTGTTTGAGGATGGACATAAAAATATGACAAAGCATAACATATTTTAACCAATATTGTGGTGTAAAATGTGAGGGAATTGAAGTTTATATAAACTCCCTTACTAAACGTATCTCTTTCTTTGTTTGAATTTAGAAAAATGTGGAAAATAACTGCTAGACAGGACTTTGTTTAAAGAGTCAGAGAAACTTATATGGATAATTTAGACCTCTTATACATGTATATACATTGTGTGATTTGGTTTCCTTAGCCAATTAGTGTAACTATTAGTTGTGTTCATATGCTGGTACAATTTGAAATCCATTAATGAAAACAACGTGGATTGGAACAATCATACATGATGTTTACTCAGTTACTATTCACAATACTTGGATTTGTTGTAAATTATAAATGAGTGATTTTACGGAGAACAATATGCCGCTGTATCGTAGATGGCGTTGGTCGACGTCGTGTGTACCAGGATTATATCGCCAACATGTTTCTGAGGTATTTTTATGTTTTTATTTTATTGAATATCATTTCCACTTATATAATTACTGCATGTCACTGTAAGGATTGCAATTTGTTAAATTTAGATGCTTTTTGTTCTGATTTGTAATTCAATGGTAGATACATGTACCATGATATCAGTCAGGTGTAAGAAAAATTGCTTTAAAATGCATTTACTTGGACCCAGTTTGAAATTATGACTATTTTTCTGTTCTAAAAACTTGAAAACAGTCAAAATAATTCATGTATCTAATTTTCTTCATTACATATGCTAATGTGATCTATTTTCCTAGTTACGTCAAACATATACAAATGTATAGCTGTAAAACTTGTGTTTATTAAACCGTACACAGTAATATTTAAGATGTTTGCTTGTAATTGGTAGTTAATGCATTATATCATTCTGATTACCTTTAATGTATCCATGTTGTTTAAGATCTCTTAGTGTGTTAATGTCATTGACTTGAAAATTTTAGTTGAAATAGTTTAACATCCATTTATTTGGTCTTTCTTTATAAATATATAGTTCCCATTGTCATTGATTGCCACTTACCCTTAAATGTAAATTGTATGATGTGCAACAGTGGGTCGGTGGTCTAGTGAAATATGTTGGACTACCAATTGGAAGGTCTTTGGTTTGAACCTTGGCTCCACCTTCCAATATTTCAGGGATGCCTGTTCAGTGTGCCAATCCAAACTATGTGTGTAAAAAAAAATCACAGAAAAATGGGTGAGGCAAATACGATTGCTTTACACCAGGAATACTGAAGAACCAGGCATATTTAAACTATTTGAAATAAAAGTAGGGATATAAATTAATTGTTTCACCTGTCTCTTCTCTCCCTTACTCTCTTGGGCAGCTCTGAAATTACCATAGCTGTAGAATGGGCTGCTAAACAAAAGATGAACATGTTATGATCTTTCTGTTTCCCCTGTGTCATTGCAGCTTAATCTTGAATGTAAAATGTCTGGTCCAGCTCTTGCTCCTATCAGCTTATGGCTTAATTTGCTAGGTAGCATTATCTTGATCAGTGCCTATTTCCTTTCTACTGTAAGCAGTTTTACCTAATCATTCATTTATGGGTATAAGGGTCCCTGGTCACCATTGTGAAACGATAATAGACTTATCCCTACTTCAAAGTAAAATTAAAAGTTAATTACAATACCCTTATGGTTCTATAATAATCTATAATGGCCACACTAAGAACAGATTGGCCTGACATTGTGGACCAAGGTTAAAGATCAATAAAACTTATCTCTATGTATACTTACATAGTAAAATGTAGGGTAGCCATATGGTATGCTTTTAGCACCATTCAAATTTATTGATCTTTTATCCCTTCAGATATAAACACCATAAAAAATCTCAATTGTCTGGTGTAGGTAAAAGCTGTCAGTTATCTGTACCATGTTTATACTAGTAAACGCACTGGAGGATTTATTCCTTAATTTTACATTTAAGTTTTTGATCACAGTTACTCATTGCATTTTCTTTCTTTCTTGTGTATGTTGGGTTCTCTGATGTATTTGATCTTGACATGCTTTGGTTTTACAGTAAAACCCCTGAAAACTG
Organism: Lutraria lutraria; assembly: GCA_964023205.1. Lineage (NCBI taxonomy): Eukaryota > Metazoa > Mollusca > Bivalvia > Venerida > Mactridae > Lutraria > Lutraria lutraria. The sequence goes on along the minus strand of OZ026842.1, from coordinate 32,257,542 downwards.
GACTCCCTAAAAGCCAAAATTTCCTAAATAATTGAACTATTAATCTAGTCCCTTTTTTCCAAAGTTATCAAAATTCTCAAAAAACTGTTCGTTTTGGCCCGAAAGGGGTGCAGATTTCAGGGGTTTACTGTAATATAATGATGTTAATGATGAAAGTAAAAGATCATGCACAATCATGTTCAAAATCAAAATGAATTGTAAGTCTGTTCTGTTCTATTCTGTTCTTAATTTGAAATTTAACTCTTTGTGAATAATGTTTTTGAAGTCATCTATGGTATATAAAGCCTGATAATATTCAAGTCCCTGTGAATGAGTCAAGTATGCCACACACTAGTTTTAGTGCCCTGTGGTAATATGTAAAATATCTACTTGGAACTAACCCATCAAATCACTGATGGTCAAGATATCTAAATATGATTTATTGACCAACCCTAAATGCTGTATTTGCTATTTTGATATAAAATATAATATACGACCATTTATCATATTGAGAGATCCAATGTTCAGTCACAAGAATAGATCTCTCAAAATTCCTTATGCAATTCATTAAGAATAAAGAATTTAGTTATAAAGATGAAAATAAGTACTTGGAGCCACTGTTTTCTGTTCAAACTGAATTATGGGATGGAATTAACAGTTAACAGATAAAATTGCATTAGAGTGATCTAAACAAACCTTGGTTTAATTAAAAATGGAGATGTGTACAGAAATTATTTTTATTAAGGTATCATCATTTGATATCAGTTTACCAATAAATTGAGCAATCTGAAAGCTTTTCTTTTCATGCTAGTTAATTTAGATGCAATTTTATTTGTAATTCATCATTGATATTTAAAATATGATATTCAGTTTGTAAATTATTACTGAAATGAATGAATGCTGTAATTTATTACCCTATAAAATCAGTTGGTTTCAATTTATTTGATGTAATGATTTAAAATCAAAGTAATGATGGTACTCATGGAAACTGAACTTACATAGACATGCTCTGCAAATATCATGGAACAGGAACCAGCTGAGGATAGTGGATGTAGAAAAATGTAGTACTTTGGTCCGCAACAAAATTCATGCGCACTGAGCGAGTGGCAGCTATAGAAAGCTGAACTATCATTCAGTTTCCAATTAATGACATTTTGGCAATTAAAAATCTGCAAACTACTGGAACCGGAGTCATGCTGTTAAAGGAGGCTTCAGTATATTTTATAGCATGACTCAGTTTTGCATGCAAATGATGTTACCTTATATATTAATGGCTGGGTTTTATGGTAAGCTTATAGAGGGGTTGATGTGACTTGTCTATTTTAATGATAGACATATATTTAGGGGTTGAAGTTACATGTGTCAAAGTGGATTAGGGGTCAGGCTGATTTAGTTACCAGCAGCTATTTGTTCTTTTTAAAGCCACTTTCTGTATTTGTGGCTTGATATTTTCATTTTAATGTTGTTCAACAATATAATTTCTGTCATATATGGTGGCTGTTTACCTTACCAGTGTTCCTGGGTAATATTCTAATATTAACTTACCCTTCCACAAGGAACTTTTTTATGGTACAACCTGCCGCAACTGAGAATAACTCAAGTTTGGCTGTACATCTTGTATAACTGAGGCGAACTTGGTTGATATTAATGTGCATACAAGAAGTTAGATGCTACCTTTTTGTTCATGTTAACTGGCATATGTTAGCAGTATGTTTGACATAAGTCATTTATCTACCATTTAAACATCAATATATTGTCATCTAGTTGTCATAATTCAATGTATGATAACTGTTGACTATATGATATTACCTGTTACATACACCATTATCATACCATTACATTGTTTGTTACACATCCATGTGGCCTAATTGATGTTTATTTATTTATTATGGTTGTGCTTAATTGACTATTCAAACTGTAATGATTAGGCCGGAGAAAAAAATATATGGTTTACATTATAATTATTATATAGTAGCCAGCCTCACTTAGTAACATTTTGTAAAATTGTGTTTTCAAATGATTTCCTTCATTAATGAATTTTTCTAGAGGATACTACAATAATACCACACTATGATTCAGCAGGCTTTTAAATTGTAACTGCATTCAATTATTCATAATTTCGTTGACACTGCGCCTTATATAATAATTCTAAATTTCCCAAATGAATTGGTCATGCTCATATGAATGATGTTGAAAATTTGTCATCCTGATCCAGGGTGATCAATGGTCTAGTGGTGATGTGTTGGATTACTAAACAAAAAGTTGTGGGTTCAAATCTCAGTATATTTCAGGGATGTTTTTTCAGTGTCCCCATTCCAACCAACAGGCAGAGTTACTGTTGTGTGTTAAAAAAATCACAGAAAACAGGTAGGTATGTATCAGTGCTTTACACCGGGCATGATGACAACCAGGAAATACTATACACTAAGAGTAGGGATATAAATGCTCAGTTCTCCTTTATCTTCACACCCATCCTTTCGTGATGGCTCTGAAATGATCATAGCTGTCCAATGGGCCGTTAAACAAACAAACAAACAAGCGAACAAACGGACAAACAAACAAACAAAATATCCCGATGTAAAGCAGAAAAGAGATCAGGACGTAAACCTATTTTGTAAAGTTTCGTTTACTATCTGTTATAGTTTGTTTTTCCAGTGCTTTGATTTCAGTTAACAAGATAATTGGTTAATGGACAATTTACTAATTGGTTAAATGCTTCAAGAAGAATGGCTATTTACATTAAAGTAAATGTTTTCATTCAGTTATAACAATGTGCTGTAACATAATCTACCTTTATGAAGCCCTGTAGCTTTTTGCTATAAGCTAGTTGTATGTCTCAGTTTGTCAAAGGAAGGTTTCACATGAATGATACATACCTGCACTCCATGTTGAAGGTTTTTTGAACTTATCAAAATAATAGTGGTTGTAATTATGCATTAATGTGATGTGGTTAGACTTTGACTTAGATAAAGCAATGATATGTATGATATTTAGTTGTGTTTTATAATAAGTCAGTTTTTTACCTGGAATTATTAAATAGATTTGCTTTTTCAATGATTATTTATGATGTAGGACAATCTACAAGCTGATAAGGTACTATTTTATTGTTATACTAGTAGTTTTTTATGGATGATCCGATCGGTTGAACTTGATTTCTTGCTTTGAGTTGATTGGTCCAAGTTGTAAGATCAGTCTATAATCACTAGCCACTGATTGGTTTGTCATGAATTCTCTCTTAAAACGGACCATTGAGAAGCCTGTATTCCTAGACTGGTCCTTTTAAAACCCAAGATAGAAACCATTAACCCAATGGTGTTTTCTTTTGAGATGCTGTGTTCAGGATGTTTATTTATGGTGTATTGGATTTATTGAGCAAATAATCCTTTTATTTTAACCTCAAAATTTTCTTTCTCATTTTTTTTTGCCATACAATTTATTCAACTTCTTGGTATATGAAGTAAATGTAACTTGACATTATAGTGATATTTCACTGAATTGACCTACTAAGACCAACTTAATTGGACTTGAACCATTAAAATGATGGTAATTAATAACTGACCGATGCCCCTCTGGGACATTAGTCTCCCAGTTTTCTGTGCTAATTATTTCACTTTTCCACCATCTTTCAACATATATAAATGACAGGCCTTTAGGGTAAAACTTGTCCACGGGAGTTAAACATTGTTACAAGACTTTAATTTATCATAAAAAAAGCTGAGTAAAACGTCAAGTGATTTAATTATTTTTGTCTAAAAGAAATCCTGTCAACATTATCAGTGAGTTAGAAATTTTTAAGGTAAATATTTAGACAATTAAATTTTTAATCTGGTATACCAATATTGTAAATAATTTTTAAATACTGATGAAAATCTCTTTTTGACCAATCAAGTTTTATCATATGGCCCTTTAAATAACCCCTTATTGTTATACAGAATGATTCAGTTGCAGCTAAAACCTCTTTTCCCTTGTTATCAAATTACTAAATCAGACTTGTTCATCAAAATATTCATATGCTTTTCCTCCCAATCCTTAAATACATCATATACTTCAACGGTTGTCAATGATTGTCTACCATTATTATTTAAATTAGAAAAAGACTTGTCATTAATTTGAATGGTTTGAAGTCAAGCAGTGATATATTGCCATAATCAATTGTGTGTGTTTTTTCAATTTTGTAGAATAATATTAGGAAGTGTTATTATTCAAAGCCGGAAACATGACAGCTCCCGTCCCTTGGGGCGTGAAAGTTGCTTGCGATATTAAGTGGCAGATTCACCTTTACTGTCAATTTGCTATATTTCATCCCCTCTTTATTTCTCCAATTTAAACAACTCTGGTAAAGGAGATTTTTATTTCCCCTATGACACCAGTGTGACCCTTAACTCTGGACATTATACAACTGGTATTCTAAGATTGTGAATATTTTCAAATCCATGTTTTAGACTGAAAGTGATGTGAGAGGCACATAAACTCAGCTTTTATGTGAAATCCATGGAATTGTGTTAATTTAGTTGTTCTTTTTAGAAGAATGTGTATAATTATGCATATCTTTTTTTTAATTGGACAGTAAAATAAAATGAAGATGTGTGTACTGGTTAGTTGATTACAACTGGATACATAAAAGGATTTTTTTCACCTGATTTCTTAAATGTTTCATGGAATAGTTATATTTAATGTAATATGTCCTTGAAGTTTGCTTTTTAAATTTCTTAATGTTCGGATTCTTTATTGAGTGAATTCAGTTATTTATATCACCAAAATCATTACATTTGACCGATTTATCCAGTTTATAATTTAAAACATACCTATTATGTCATTTAGTCAATTTGGTAAAAAATTTGATATGTTTTCAGCTGATATATAAGTAAAATAGTCTACAAGCACATTGAAATATTTAATTATGTCAGATGAATAATTGATCTTTAATGTTTTCCATTTACTCTATCTATTCAAGCACAACTTTCAATCATACTTCTATATACTAAATATATATTTATATACTGTGAACATATATCTGTATAATAATAGAGCTTCTTTATTAAGTGTTTGACGTTAATTGCATGAAAAAAATGATCGCATTCCATATTTGTGTAGTTTTTATCTTTCACACTTTTAATTTTCTAAAAAAGTTTTCTGAACATGAATTGTAAACACTATCAGATAAAGTTTTAATTAAACCTGATCTTTCTTTTATTGTCATGTATTAGGAAACTTGGGCATTTGACCTAAAATGTCAGTTACATTTTTAGTCCATTAACGAGTGTGTATATATTCATGATGGAAATCCATTGACTCTCTTTTGACTTTTCGAACATTATCTCGTCGGCCCGATTTACTCAGTTAGAGTTACAAAGGAATAAATGTTTGCTTTTTGTTTGTGCGCATATTAACAAAATATGAATATTAGTGAAAGTAGACCATGATTAGTTGCGTATTTGATTACCTATTGAATTTCGTTTATTTTATAAATGAATTCAGACAGTATTTCTACAGTGTACTGAGGTACACGGTTGATCTAAGCCACGCGATACCTGGGACATAAAAACGACTCAGGAAATCTATTGATCCGATGTCAAACAAGCATGGGATGGTCTATTATTCATTTTATGAAATATAAAAAGACTTTTATAGTGTGAAGTAGGAAATCAATGTTAAAGACATGTGGTTGAAATCTTGATTTCCGCAATTATTGAAAGTGAAAATAGGTTTTGTAAAGTTGCGAGCGGATTAAATGAATTCAGTTTTTGGAAGTTTTTATGGATATATCTATTTGAGCTCCAAAGATTGGCAAATAGTTTGTGTTTTAAATTGCATGCGTGTTGCATGTTTGATAGATTTATGCAATGAAGTATTAATACAATATTCAAATTTGTCTCTCATATTATGAGGAATGCTTTAATTTCTAAGTTCAGAATATTTATAAATGACATAAGTGCTGATAGATATGTTTTAAAATTATTTTATAGTGTACCATTAATCGACCAGGACTTGTTACTGGATAACCTTGGAATTCTGAAGAGAAAATTAGACGATACATGTACAATAATTAATATTGAACGATATTGTTATTGAGTATACTTTTAGTGCTCTTGTGCCTCATTTCTAATCCTTGGATTCTTTGTGTGTTCTACTTTATCAAACAAGTTCTATAGAAAATCTGCAGAAATATGATATCATTTATTTGAAAGCTTGCAAAGACTTATAATAAGGTGTCCAATACTGCTTATGTGCTGGTACCTTGAATGACTTGCAGTTAAGAGTATTTTTTGTTAATCTGTAGGCATGACTTTTATGTCTCTTTGATGTATTGTAATAACAGATTAATATACTGTATGCTCGCCTGGGTCTGGAGCTGACTATATTAAATCTGTTACCAATGTATTTAATATTGAAACAGAACTGAGATTTATAACAAGGCAATGCTAACTGAGTGTCACGCAATGTGTCTTAGACTAAATCACTGGTAGGAATTAGTATATTGAGTAAAACTTAATGATCCATGGTTGTGCTTGTAATGGAATTGTTCTTAAAAATGTCTCTCAATTTGATTATTTCATGGATTTAGAAAAGCATTAAAAAGACAAGAGAGACGACTTGGACAATATAGTTTTCTCTGATGTTTTAAAAACACTTCAAAATACTACAATTGGATTAATTAATTATGTTTGTTGATTGTTTTAAAATTAAAACTTCTAATACATTTACTTGTTCCAATGACAGGAAATCATACATAGACATATGCAGTGTGAAGTATTCACAAGGACATAATTGGCTCCAAAGAAGTCACGATTGATTAAAAAGTTGTCTCAATTGATTCGAAAGTTGACTAAATCAATTCAGAGGATTTAAAAGTGTCAATTTAACTGTCAACTGGTGATTAAATTATCATATTTAATTAAGTGTTTACTGTACTATGGGTTGACTTCGGTGTTACATAAGTTTGTGGTAACTGAATGTGTGTACCTGGGGACAATTTTAGTTGCTATTTATAATCCAAGTGAATGGAAGATCTATTGATTACCATCATGTTGAAATTTGTTGTAACAAAGAAGGTAATTTATATTTTCATTTCTATCTCATTTTTTGCATGATTCAAGTTTATTGATTCCATTGATTATGTGATATTGTAATTATGATGGCAATATCGGATTGGTCTGTGTGAAGCCATAATGACTATAGCCTGGTAATGTCTGAAAATCTTGGAGTGATTTGATATGTCACAGTATTAGGTCCACACATCTTGTTAGACTATTCTAAGCAGCACTTAATTAGTCCAGCTTATTAGACTGTTTGTGAATAATTATGGCGAGATATGTTTTTATTTTGCCCCATCCCTTCTGAATATTTATGTTTGAAAACAGCCTGCTGAAAAGCCAAATTAGTTACGCTAAAGGCAGCAATAAGCTAGATCAGTACACTTAGTATGCTTTTATTTTCCTCAAATTTATGCGGAGAAGTTGTGGGCTATTGTGGAAAGGTGAGTTGGGACTGGTTAGGTGACCCAGCCACTGTATACAACTGAAAATCATTGGAAAATGGTCTTATAACCTTCTGAAATGAAGAAATAATCTTATTATTACAAGTCTTCATTGTTTACCCTCAGTAATGTCCGAAACACCTAGGGAACTTGTCACCTTAGATTTTATCCCATTGTTGTATCAATAAGACATTTGTTATTTCAGATGTTATGTTTGAACGTCTTTGTTATAAGTGAACTTTTATACTGTACAGTTCACGGTGTATCAGTCATACATGATGTGGGTTTAAAATGATTAGTTAAAAAATTACTCAGCTGAATCTGAAGCTAGATCTAAATTGAAGCCAAGGATGATAAAGAAGTTCTGACATCTTGAGGTTATAAATGACCTGAGTGTAGAACTGATAGTGTCACTCAAGTATTGAAGCGACAAATGGCAAACATATGAAATAAACCTGAACTTTAAAGCTACAGTGTTGCAGAATGTTTTAAGAATTTTTTTAATCCACTTTGTCAGCATGATTTTGCATTATTTGAATATCTATTATTATATTTATGAACCTGAGATTTTAATGAAAGTGTTGGAGTTGATCTTCATCAAACTTTTTGCAAGTCATTATGAGAAGTTGTGACCTAATATGCTTAAATGACCTTAGATTGTACCTGGAAAGGTCAAGGTCACAGGCTAGGACATTTTATATATATAGGCATCAATTTTTAAGTAGCAAAACTTATCATTTTTCTTTAGGCTAGAAAAAAATAGCGGTGCTTTAAGTTGAGTTACTTGTCAAAAAATTATGGTAGATTTATTTGGCAAAAAAAAACTTTTCTATTTTTTTTAACACCTTTTGTAAGAATAACAGGTAGAAATTGTCCCAAAATTATTTTTTTCAGGGGGGGGGGGGGGGGTGCAATTTGTATAGTTCTACGATCTTGTCCCTTTAAAATCATATTACAATTGTACAATATGTATGATTGCCAATATAAAAACATGATTCAACTGATTCTTCCGATTTCTTTGTGTAATGATTTATAATATTATACCAAGAATATTGTTCAATGAACTATAAACTGTAACACTCATAAAACTGTACCACAGCAACTGATTTGTAACATATTGTAAAGTTCAGTGAACACCATCGTTTATATATTTTTATCATTGAGTTAATATGGATGTTTATCTTTTATAACGCTTCACTTATTGTGTCTGATTTTTTTATCAGAATGGATTGTCATTGGAAAATTGGGTACAGTAAAAAAGAATTTATATGGTTTTATCAAAATAATGTGAAAATATTTATTCCAGTTCTTTTTTGAAGTGTCTTATGTTGAAAGATGTTTTCATGTGAATCTTCTCTCTCAAAGAATGTTACACATCTAGTCAAACTGTCTGATAATTTTCATAAAAAACATACATGTACATTGGTATTATGATATTACTCTCTTGTTATAGGTTGTCATTGAAACGTTATCATGTTCTGTGTTGGTTATTGTCATGTTAAACTGTGTAAGATGTCTTCAAGTTCAAAAATTTCTCTGTCAACAAAACAAATTTTATGTACCAGTTTGAAGTTTTTGAATCTTTGGGAGTGTTTTAAATAATGTCTGGTTTGTACCTTGTTGTTAGCTTGTTGAAGCTTTGAAAACCTTGAATAATATAATACAACCTCTCCAGAGCAGCCCTCTCTTGAGCAACAACCTCCCTTCAACAACACCATGATTTTTCCACCTGCACAATTTAACTATAAAATAAATCTGTCTAGAGCAACAACCTCTCAACAACAAGAACATTTTGCTACTTCCAAAGGATGTTGCTTTGGAGAGGTTACACTGTGCTGCTATTATTGTATATTAAAGGGCACCTGTCTTGATTCCAATCAAAGATTTAAACTAATCTGTTATCATAGATTTCATTAATTATAAATATTTGTTATTGTTGACTTATGGCTGAGCATGCATCATGCAGGTCTGTTAATGGTTGATTCTAATGAATTACTTTGTGAAGTGTGGTAATCAATAATTATGTATTAGGCCATTATAAATTAATTGCTTGATTATCATCCAAATTTTTCTCAAAAAGGGGGCGGGGGGTAGAATTTTATTTTTTAATTTTTATTTTTCCAAAAACCTTATTGAGACCAGAGTATATATGGGAAATACAAAACAAAATACTGATAACTGTCCTTCCGTTTACTTAAGTGAGATTCAGCATTTCTGACATGATAAATAGAAGTATTATGCATTCTGTTGATTTTTCTATCTGTACCCAGGGTAAATCCTAACAACCACAAACATGTCTGCGTTTTTGAAAACCTTCCCCTTTTTGGAACCAGAGGCTTCTTCTGGGATTTTTCGCCCGGAGTCGAGTTTGGTTGTCACAAAATCGTCGTAATACAAGTCAAACAATGACGATACGTCGCTATTATTACATGCGAAACAGTCTTTTTCCACCTTTATTGTCTGTGATAATTACTTTAATATCTAGTTTGAGTCATTCAAATTATGCAAGCAGACAAAGCTCATCACCAGAACATACGTACTGAGTGAAAATAATAAGCCGTCACAAACGGCAAGAATCAGAAAAAAACATGTTTTTATTTTCAAGTTTTCGGCTGCACAAAAATCAGCTGTTTGACGTATATACTCTTCAACGCGGAGAACACGACAAGTTTACTATGCGACAATATATAGCATACACTTATACGGCACATTTTACTAATATGCGGCACCCATTGACGGATAGGTTTTCCTCGCGATTTTTTTCGATTTTATTTTTCAAAATAAAATTTGTCGGGGCGGCACTAGAAATAGGGGGCGGGCGGGGATGATAATCAAGCAATTAATTTATAATGGCCTTATATTGCTAGTTTATTTTTGTCTTCTATATATAATTTTTTTTACAGTCAAACCTGTGAACAGGTGCCACCCTTGGGAAAGACAAAATGTGGCCTTTATTGACAGGTTGCCTTTATTCGGAGGTCATTTTGGTCTGAATAATCAATTTTGGTTTTAACAAGAACAGTCTTATTCACAGGGTGGCCTTTATTTGGAGGTGGCCACAAAACACAGGTCTGACTGTATATATATGTATATATTCATTGAACCACCTACCAGTATACAATGTATAAAAAACATATTTCGTGATACAAAGGTCAGGGTTTTTTATCAATGCATGTACTGATCCTAAGATAGCAGCACAAAAATTTCTTATCATAAAAATCATCTTTTTTAGATTGATGATAAAAAATTGGGTCAATCTAATAAAATATGTCAATCACATTTTTTTAAAAATACACCTACGGGCATTTATTAAATTTTTTTTAAAGTATGTAGATTTTAGTAATAAAGTTAACCAATTATACATGGAAATATAGAGATGTCAGCTTGTTTTATTTTATCTTTAACCACATAATGGGTCCTCTAGGGTCATGTAAGATTTAATTTTATGAAGGATTTTATGTTCAAGATTTAAATTCTTCATGTTAAACAGCATTCATGCTCAATAATGTATGTTGGTAACAGCCCATTATGTTGTTTATTATGAAAATTATGTATACATAAACTAGATATTACTGGTAATCTAATGAAGAGACACATATTCTATGTCAACATGTTTGATATTTTCGTTACAGTGGGTTTAATCCAATTTTCAATGATTTTTCAGTTATATACTAAGGCCAGTTCATGTAACCAGTTTTCCTGGACTGTATACTAACCAGTACTAACTTACCCTTCCACATGGAGCTGGCAACCTCTCCACTTAAGGAGGAAAGTCCAAATTTTCAAGTTTTCATATTTGTCTCGAATGCTGCACAAATACTTTTTTGGGTTGAAATTGTTGGGTTCTGACTCAGTTTTATCTTCCTTTAAGCCTAATGGGTACTCTTAACCCCTTCCCCCTGCGGGCAACTTCCAAATCTAAAAACTTGTCTGCTTGATCTGAACTTCTTTTGAAACAATCAAATATGGTAGGAATTACTACTTGTTGGTTAATCCATACATATTTATAGTCTGTTATTTTTTCTTAATTCAATAATGTAGGAGAGTTGTGGCCCTTTGATTTTTTCATTGCAGCCCTTATTGAATGAGTTCCTTGTTGACTACTTTTGGTGATGGTCAGACAGCCCTGTTAACACAGGTATTTCCTATGGAGAGAAAATGGCAACTTTTATGGGCAGTTGGCCTTTATCAAATAGTGGCCATTGGCCTAAGCCTTCTCTAGATGTAATAAGGATATAAACATTCTGATAAGGGATATCCTTGTACCTCAATGATACTAATTTCTATTAGATCATAATATATTAAATGAGATAAATGGTTATTCTATTATAGACTGGAAGCATTAAATTCTACTCAGTCTGAGGAGTACAAGTCAGGGGACTGTGATAATTTTGGTCTCTTGTCATGTAAATTGGAATACAATAATATAAATAATGCCAGGAAGGTAGATTATCGGTCATTGTAACTTTGTTTTCATGGCAATGTTATGGATTTCCGCTCTGAGTGACAAATGTTTCTTACATTAAATTTTATTACATTGAAGTACAGATTTTTGATAAATAATTTACTTAACTACAATCATATGGTCAGTCTTAAGACTTATACGCAGATTATCTACAGTCGTCCCTCACTCACCGCGCAAGTTTGATGTTGACCAAAATTTAATTACCACATTTTTCAACATCCTCCATGCAATTGTAAAGCTGGTTCCCGTTCCATGTTGCAGTTCAAGTCTATGTAAGTTCAATTTTCATGAGTACTTTCAGTACTTTGATTATATCCTATAAAACTCCTTCTAATTGTTTCTGTAATAATTGCTGATTTGTGACAATCACTCAGTAGTTATGTTAGATATGTCTGATATTCCAGAATTATGCTTACTTTGCAAAATATGGACATTAATCTACAGGAGGCTCAAAGATTATTTGAATGTTTGAAATTGTGCTAAATTGTTAGTATTATTTTTAGAGAAATTTAAGACATACTGTGCGGGTAAAACTATTTTGTTTCATGTGTAGGAAGTTGTCTCAAATTAAAACATGCTGATCAATACATATTTTAAATAATTTATAAGGATATTCTTACATTTAGGCCAGGGTATAATTATTAATTAATGGGAAAATAAATAAGACTGCAATACTGTTCAGATGAAGCCAAGTGGTTTCAATAAACATGGTAAGGAAATATTCATGAGGTCATTATGTATTACATTGTATATCAACACAACTTGTTTCTTGTTTCTTTACTTATATAAAGTTCTGATCTTGTTAAATATAGTTTTACAAAATGTTAAGAAGGAATACTATGAGGGTTATTTGTTGTATAGCGACCCATTCAACAGCTATGGTCATTTCAGGGAGGGAAGATACTGAAGAACCAGGTTCTTATATTGTGTCCTGTGTAAAGCATTGATACACGCTTTACCCATTTTCCTGTTATTTTCTAGACATAGTACTGGGTGCAGTAGTTCGGATGGGGACGAATACTGTTGGGAAAACTGTCATTGATTATTTAGAACAAAATGACCAATGAATGAAGGCCAGCTGTCAATAAAGGTCATATTTTTCTTTCCCTAAAGGTGACCTCTGTTCACAGGGTTGACTGTACTATAGAACAAAGTTGTCTTACATCTCAAACTTCGTTAGAATTCTGTGTTGATGTATAATTATTATAGTCTAGACATATGAGCTGTCAACCCTGTGTCTGGTGTTTAATAATACCAAAACATTAAATGAAAGCGCTTAAGTCTTTTATATTACAAATTAATTAATCCAACCTAACAATAATTTATATTGAATAAACACATAATTGGCATAATGCACTGCTTCAAATTCATTCATACAGAGTGTAGTGAGAGATATTTTATATACTATTAAATGTCCGATCACTGCAAAACTGTTGTAAAAGATGTATAATTTAGTACCTTTTTAGTTGTTTTAAAGTATGACTGACATATTGTTAATGTATCGTATACATTGTGTATACTATTTAAATGTCATGTAATTAATCGTAACCTGTTTTTAATCGCCATTAGTTTTAGAGCCAATGTTTATATGACTAATTCAATCAGAACACAAGATTAATTAAATCCAATTTTAATTAGGTTGATAAAAATCTGTAGATAAGAGATATTGGCTATTAATTTGACAGATAACATGGCGCAAACGAGGCATTTTAAAATTTAAATAATCAAATTATTGAACACTATTTAATAATGAGTGGATGTTTAGTGGTCTGAGTTTATTCTGAGCTGGAGTTGAATTACAGAAAATTTGGTAAGGGCTGTTTAATCAATTCATGATTAAAAAATAATTAATTTTAACAGTTTCAGTGTCTGATTACAAATTGTTTTCTTGATATTATTTTACAACTATATTATTCATACCATTTCTTTAACATCTTTACTGGCTATGGACATGATTTATTATTCATGATTTATTATTATTATTTATTATTGTAGTTATTATTAATTGATAATCTAATTATCATAATGATGATAAATTCTCGACTGAGGTGTAATTGATTTTTATTTAATTTTGAAACAATTTTTTTCTTTGTTATTGAAAGCTTGCTATATTGGCACATTTATTGTATAAGCCAACACAACAGGTGTTCAGATTTGTTCATGTAGAGGTATGAACAATTTTCTGAACAAATGAATTATTAATAAATTATATATTCGACGTAACATAAGATGTCAAAATAGTATATGATTGATAAGATTTAGTGTAATTGATTTCATGTGTAATTGAACAATAATACCTTATTTTGTAAATAATTTTTAAATTACAATAATTTAAAGGGATCTCTTTAACTGTAGCATATAGATATGATATTATAATAATCTTCAGTTATTTATTTGTTATTGAAAATATGTAAATGAAGGTGAAAAATCAAAGATTTTATTGTATTCAACAAAAAATTAATGTAATTTGAAAATTATTTAAATTGAATTCCTGTCTATTTTTATGTACTTTTCACTTACCAGTAGTAATTTTATTTGATATTCACCTCTGGGTATCTTATCTGTTTACTTTAAAAGTTAGTTATAATTTTCACATTGCAATAAATGAGATAAAATTAGATAAAATTTAGCATTTATTTGTGTAAATATGGCATTTATTCTGTTGTGCTGTTATGATGATTGTGAATATCTAAATGACAAAATTTATTAAAATTTTGCAAAATCGTTCTTTAATTATGTTGATAATTTGTTGAGGTGTCAGTAGAAAAATGTGCAATATTTCTCAAGAACACCTCCTGTGACCAATTTTCACCTATAGATTCACAAGGCTATCTTGTAATTATATATAATATATAATAATACAAATAAATTACACCTGCCAGCAGTGGTTCTTAATTGACAGAGGGAAATTGGCTTCTACATAATTATGAACGATTGCTCCATACTGAAAGATTATTTTGTATTAAAAGCTATCTGAATGACAGAATAACCCCTGACCATCTTCACTGAGTATATATACCCTAAAATTGTGAATCAGGGTTCTGCAAGGCTACAACCATGGTTCAGTGGATAGTGTGCTGGACTTGTAATCCAGGCAATCTGAGTATGAATCTCAGTCATAGCAGGTCATACCCTCCTATAAAAATGTGTTTGATATCATGTAAAGAAGACATCTTCCATTATATTAATGTTTTACGTTAACATGGTCTACACATTCTGGTCATGGCAAGGCATTCTTTGAAAATTTTACAAAATGTTGATTTTCCTCCATAAGTGGAGAACTTGCAGGCTCTTTGTGAAAGGGTAAGCCAATACTGGTTAGACAACAGCCTAGGACACTGGTTAGGTGAAAATGCTTAAAGCCCGACGTTGAGCCCAATGAAACAATCTTAATGAGACTGACTATATTTCTATTTTCAGCAAGAGATAGATCAAGGGGATAAAATGAGAACTGAAGGAGAACAGTACATAATGGACGATCATTACGCTGTGGATAGCATCCGACCAAAATGTATAGAGTTGCAGAGGATGTGCGAACAGTATCGCCAACTCCTGCGGAGACGGAGGGAAATACTCACTAAGTCACATGATCTGCAAGAACGAATAGAAAAGGTACGATTTTATTGATTCTATCAATTTTGGGCTGTATATTTATTTCCATTCATGAATGAGCATTGTACAGTTTTATATTACACTTACAAGGAAGATTTCCTGTGCATTGCCTGTGTTGCCCATATACAAAGTTATACTTGGCATCTGGCTATTTCATTCCATTCTATACATAATATGTGCTTGGTATGAAAAATCTCTTTTGAAACTGACCAATTCTAAAGTAGCATTCTTGTTTCCTTTTCTGACCATTTATCTAGCTAAGTTCAACAATGGCAAGGCTACTGTTGCCTTGTATTTCATCCACTATATGGTTATAAGTCCATGAACATGTTTTACAGAAGGGAGGAGTTCCAATACGTTTGCAACACAATTTTGATATCATTTAATGTTAAATAAAAAATCACATAAATAACATGTTTTCTTCATTATGAAGGCTAACAAATGGTGTGTGTCTGGTATGGATTTACTAACCAGTCAGAAAGAAGGAGTTCAAACACAGGAGAGTATCAAACATGCTGTAGAAGATATAGATAAATTTGTCGCTTCTGCAAAAGAGTTGAAGATGAATAACCCTAAAGAATTCAGGCAGCTTTTTGACAGTGTTATTACGCCTGATACTAGGGTAAGTAAATAAAGCCACAAAATAGAGTAATTTAACAGTTACCTGCATCCTAATGTTTTTATCAGCAGAATCCAAAGGTTTAAAATATTTTTGGACAAATTGTATCCATTTAGTATGAAAATTATGTTTAGAAAGAAATAGAATTGAAACTTTGTGACCTTCCTGTTCAATTGTTTTTGGTCCAGTAATCTGTTTACATGATGTTTTTTCCTAGCTAATTATCTACTTTCTTGTCCCATTGACCTTGACAACTCTAAGGAATATATTTATGCCTCCTCAGGCATTGAGAACAATACAAAAGATCAGAACATCACTTTTCTACTGCTAAACAGCACAAAAACTTAATTCTTGTTGTATCTACTAACATGTAGACTTGACGATAGTTTTTTAAGACTGAATATTGGATTGAAAAAAATTATAAACATATCGTTTCATTACATAATATTATGCAACAATGTAACTCAATTATGACACAATGGTCCAAAGAGTTTGAGACTTACAGCAATTATGTGATTTTTTGCAGGTTGCTGTTCAAAAATGTTTGAAGAAAATTGAAGATATGCAGACAATGTGTTCCAAGAGAAAAGCTGAGCTTCTGTCTCTGGCTCAAACCCAACCAGTCCATCATCCTGCTCAACCGGATCTGGTGACTGCCTCGTCTAGGGGTCAAACCACTGTCCCCGAGTACGACCTCAAAAAGAAACAAGGTGGACATAGAGATCGACATAGGAAGGAGAATAAGGAAACCCCTAAAAAGGGGACTACTCCCTCTCATGAAAAATCAGCTAGGGTAGGTTTCTGTTTTTTAAGGATTCAATAAAAAATAATTCAAATTCTGATAGAAATTGCATAACTTACGTGCCACGTGTTCCTTAGGTAAAGACTGCAAAAGTAGTTGAAGAAAAAGCCTCTCCAGAGCAGCCCTCTGCTGAGCAACAACCTCCCTTACACAACAACACACAATTTAACTATTAATTTAACCTCTGTAGAGCAACAACATCACATTGCTTCTCTCAAACTTAAGGGTATTGCTCTGCACTGTACTAACATCTTGTATATTTATTGTGACATTATGTTAGAATAAAGTTAAGGACATTGGCTCTATGAAACCTACATTAAACATATTGATACAAATCATTCATATGATGGGCTAGGACTGTTTTCACAGATGGACATTTCTACAGGTTTGACTGTATTCTCTGTGGAATCTTACTCTAGTCAAACCTCCCTAGTACAAACCTTTATTATCTGGTATGGATTTAATGTTTCACTATGGTCATTGTATTACAGATACGGGTAGATATTGGACCTCCTCAGCCACACCGGGCTCATCATGGTTCTACAAGTACATGTAGTAGTATGTCTACTGTAGATAGTATGGATGGTGCCCGGAGCTCTATGGCATCCTCATCCACGACGTCGGGATCCAGCATTGTCTCAGAACAAATGTTGGAAAGTTTACATGAAAAAAGACAGTAAGTTCTTTAGTTAATAACCTTTATTTTCAGGGAAATTGCAACACCTTTTTGATTAAATGGTCAAAAAAATTAATTCAACTAATTTTTTAATTTATAGATAATGCATTAATGTTTGTACTTGTATTCAGACATTCGACATGAAGTGCTTGTATTCAGACATTCGACATGAAGTGCTTGTATTCAGACATTCGACATGAAGTGCTTGTATTCAGACATTCAACATAATGTGCTTGTATTCAGACATTCAACATGAAGTGCTTGTATTCAGACATTAGACATAATTTGCTTGTATTCAGACATTCGACGTGAAGTGCTTGTATTCAGACATTCGACATGAAGTGCTTGTATTCAGACATAAGACATAATGTGCTTGTATTCAGACATTCGACATGAAGTGCTTGTATTCAACCATTACACATAATGTGCTTGTATTCAGACATTCAACATGAAGTGCTTGTATTCAGACATTAGACATAATGTGCTTGTATTCAGACATTATACATGAAGTGCTTGTATTCAAGCATTACACATAATGTGCTTGTATTCAGACATTCAACATGAAATGCTTGTATTCAGACATTAGACATAATGTGCTTGTATTCAGACATTATACATGAAGTGCTTGTATTCAGACATTCGACATAATGTGCTTGTATTCAGACATTCAACATGAAGTGCTTGTATTCAGACATTCAACATGAAGTGCTTGTATTAAGACATTAGACATAATGTGCTTGTATTCAGACATTCGACATGAAATGCTTGTATTCAGACATTCGACATGAAGTGCTTGTATTCAGACATTCAACATGAAGTGCTTGTATTCAGACATTAGACATAATGTGCTTGTATTCAGACATTCGACATGAAGTGCTTGTATTCAGACATTCAACATAATGTGCTTGTATTCAGACATTCAACATGAAGTGCTTGTATTCAGACATTAGACATAATGTGCTTGTATTCAGACATTATACATGAAGTGGCTTCACTCTGTATTGTGACCCCATCATATAGATCTGATGATGATTTTATTTTAAAATTTCTCTAAATTCATGTTTGATTATGTGACCATAATAACTCTTTGGTACAAGTGTTAAACCACTGAGTGAAAAAAAACTTTGTCATTAATAGTAATTCTATTTTAATGAGTTATATGACAGTGAATAATTTATTTCAGGCATGTGCTAAATGAATTAATTGAAACAGAGAAGATGTATGTTTCACAGTTACATGATATTTTAAGGGTGAGTGTATTTTTATTTAAGAAATCATGATTGTGTATCCATATTTTACATGTTGATAATTAATGTATGGGGAAGTACTTACAGACACAAGTATTATATCACAAGGGTTTAATCCTATAGCAATATGTTTATTCACAAGTTATCTAATATATTAACTTATATCCATATACAGTTATACTGTGAACAAAGGCCACCCTTGGGAAAGATAAAATATGGTCTTTATTGACAGATGAACATTATTTGTAGGTCATTTTGTTCAAAATAATTTGCAAGTTCTCAGTATGATGGATATTATTGACTGAGAGCCATGGTTTACTGTAGAATAATATGAGTATTTATTTCCTATTATCATTAGTGTAATCTGTTCTCCCATCTCAGTGGTCGAGTGGTTAAGGTATTGACTTCAAATCACTGTAACCTCTCACTGATAAAGGGTTGTGGGTTCGTGCCCAGCTACCGACCATGTCTCTTTGACTTTATGTGAGAAAGTTGACAGTTGCTTATGGAGTATGGGAGTCTAGTACTGGTTCTTCCCTGGAGAACGATGGTTAGGTGAACTGTCTGCCTTATATGACTCTGACTGTTGAAAAGGGCGTAAAACTCAAATAAACAAACAAACATAATTATGATCTGTTCTGTCTGTTAAAGGGATTTAACTCATGAATGATTGAAAGCATACTTACATTGTTGTCAAGTTGAAATAAAGTCAGAATTCAGTTTGTGGCCACTAGTGAATACAGGCAACCATGTAGAGTTAGCCATATTGGTTTCATATTGATTTATATATACACTCCTGTTTGATGGTCTTTTCTAACATGTTTGTCTGTATATTGTTCTGATACAAGATCATGGATGTTTATGTTTCAATTTTTTCAGGGGTATTATTGTGAAATGGACAATAGAACTATGCAACATCTAATACCAGATGAATTATTACAAAAAAAAGATATTTTGTTCGGAAATCTCGACCAAATATACAGATTTCACCATGAGTAAGTTGTGCTGTTATTTTAACTATCATAGTTTAACATTTTTATTACTGTACTCTATTTATATTGGTTGAAATAATTATGTGTCCATGGTTTCAGCATTTGAATTTTGTCTAAAATAGTCTTTAATGCACATGTCGTGTGTATTTAATTGACTTGATAGAAAATATTGATAAACATGGTATATTTGTTTCAAAAGATAGGCATTTTGAATGCTTTTGTGAAATTCTTGAATTTTATTTTTGGCAAAAACGTGCCCTCTGTACTTAAAAGGAAGAGAAAGTGTTTATGAACATAGATCTAACAAGATAATAACAGTAATGAAAATCTTCATGTTGTTTTAAGCATTATTTTGACTATTATGATATAATTTATGTGTCGTTATTTGACCTTTTATGATCGTATTTCAGTACATTCCTCAGAGACTTACAGTCCTGCGCAGATTGTCCCACAAAACTTGGAAAATGTTTCGTTAACAGAGTAAGTCAGTCCTACTACTTTAACCCATTACAGTGGATTCCAGATTATTAGCTCAGCTAATTTTCGAAGATAAATTCAAACTACTGTGATCACTGTTGTGTCAGGGTCGGCATCGTGCAGAAACTTTAATGTAGCTCAAATCTAAGAAACTAATAGAGGTAGCAACATGAAACTTCATGTGAACACACAGTAGTAATGGGCTAGTATTTACAATGAAAACTTTTTTGTGGTCTTTGAATTATAAGTTATTAATTTCATTTTATATGAAATAGAAAATATCGTTGTTTTTTTCTTATTTATTTACTAATTGATTTTTTCTCTTTGTATTTCTAGAAAGATGAATTTCAAATGTACAGTATATATTGTCAAAATAAACCTCGTTCAGAAGAACTGCGAACCCAAATAGGGGACAATAATCCCTTTTTTAAAGAGTGCCAAAGAAATCTAGGACACAAACTGCCTCTTGGAGCTTTCCTTCTAAAACCAGTGCAAAGAATAACCAAATACCAACTTCTTTTGAAGGTAACTAATCATCTTTATGTTTCATCTGTCTGCTTCATTGGAGAACTATTTTAATCAAGATTTTTTAATAGAAAATGATAACCAGTCTGAGAATGCTGGCTTTTCATTGGTTGTTTTTCAAATGGAACCCAGAAACAACCAATCAGATTACATGTATTATTATTGCCAGCCTTTAACTTTGTTGTCATAATAACGCACACTTTTATCAGACTTAAAAAAAATTTGACCTAGAATTAGTGGCTTTTTCAATTTATTCCATTGTTGCCAAGACCAAACTCTTCAATGCTTTACAAATAAAGGTAAACTACTCATAATATAGTAAACTGGTTCCCGTTCCATGATGCAGTGCACCAAAGGAACAGGTACGGTCTAATTTTTCCAGCGTTCTGATTGGTCAACCCGATTTGGCTATTTCATTGGTTGCTGTTCATTCAAGAAACATCAGGTATTTCTGTACATCTGATAATGTATGCGGAGATGTTAGTGCTAATGTTTGAATATCTCATGGATACCCTAGCTTTATTCAAAATAAAAAAATATAGATACTAGAAGTTACTATGTGAATATTCGTTACATATTGTAACATATCAAAGATACATATCTTGAAAATATCAATTAATGCCTTGATTTATTTTTTTAGTGTTTAAATGATTTTCTTTTTTTTTTAAGTCATATGTATGAATATATATATGCATAGTTCGGTCTAATATGTATTAATTCCTTTAAAACATATTTTTCTTTATTTACAATTAAAATATATATCTTATATACAAAATGTATATCAGTATATATGTCAAGTGTCGTTTTAAGTAATTCTTTTGTTACTTAATTTCTTTTCGTTAACATCTGACTTCACAGAACTAAATTAGGAGTAATTAAGATTATGATCTATGCTGTATGTTGTAAATTTAACATGGTATCAGGCACAAGTGCTAAAGAATATATTGACCCCCTTCGGTGAAATGATCCATAAAATATTTCTCCCTTATAAGGGTCCAGGAAGTGAGACGGTCGTGTTACGTAATATTGCATAACAACTTCTTAATTGGCTACTTATCTTGATTTTATCAATGCATGTATTGAAATTGAGACAATGATATATACTGGTCAATTGATGATCAACTATACTGTTTGCATTAATTAATTTTAAAACACATAGTCCAGAATCAGATTGGGCACGACTTTTAAATTTATTATTGGCATCGCATATTTATATGAATTTTATAAGAATATAAAATCAGGTTGTAACACTCAAAAAGTTACAATTGTGTCCGGTGATTAATGTTATTTGACAGTTCAACGAATAATAATAAAAATTATAAAAATCTACATAAGTGAAAAAAAATTCTCCCGTGATCGAGTACTCGATTTTAAAAATATTTCTTAAATATGTTTTTTAAGGGTCGGTATTCTATTTCAAAATACATACAAGTACGTTGTGTGTATTTAAATGTTACTTAATTAAGTGTTCCAACGACCAAGATCAGAAAATAACTAACCAGTTCCCTAATCTTTATCTATTATTTAAATTACGCGCGAAATGTGCATCGATAAAGCAAAGTCTCGCGAGATCCCCCGGGCAGAATTCTGCCCGGATTCCGATCGAAATTGACCAATCAGCGTCCTGGAAATTTTAGGCCGTACCTGTTGGCTTTGTACACACAAGTCAACGGGAACCAGTTTAATAATATAGCTCATTGTCAAAGGGAGGTAATTAATGTGATTGAAATAAGATATTAGGCCTCTAAGTGAAATTTTACCACATCATAAAATATTTACTGTTTTATGATATTTTCACCAATTATTTCTCTCCAGGGTGTAACTTAATTGATTGTCAGTAGTTGTTATTGAATAAATGTATTAATGAAACATGCAGAGCACTAGTATTTTGTTACATTGAATTGATTGTTTGTTTATAATTTTCCATGACTACCATGATACAGTTTGATGGTTACTGCATTTCACTTAAATAGTAAATTTCTATTCTACATGCTGTTGTAGAAGATTAAATGATCTTCTTAAAGCCATGGTTTACTTCTAATTGTCTAGTGGCACTTAGTTATATTTTAATTGTGGGAGGTTAACTTCACTTAACGTAATAATTAATTTCTTCCCCAAATGAAAGATCGTTCAATGGGGGTTTTCCAGTATAATACAAAAAAATGTAGTCATTAACTGTAAGCTGTCATATATGTCAGCTATTCTTTATATGTATTTATTCAATAATAAAGATATACTATACACAACTTTATGGTAACAAAAACTTGATAGAAATTTACATCTACATGTTCGAGAGATACTTTTTGCAGAAACATTTTTCTCGATATATATAGATTGATCGAGTGTCTTTATAGTTGGAACATATTACACACCCATGTAAAACTGATGTCATTATAATCATATATGCATGCTCATGTTTGTTTGCACTGTTTTATTATTTTCAGGAAATGTTGAAATATACAAAAGATGACAAATCTTGTCAACAACAGTTGGAAGATGCATTGAATACAATGTTAGAAGTTGTACGTATTGTCAACAACAGCATGTACCAATTCTCTATCGCAGGATTCTCTGTAAGTTTTGTGTCCTTGATTATTTCTCACAATTCATTTCAAACTAAAAAGTTTTACCTATAAATTTAACATAAATTTACAGAGTCATGGGCCCTTGTTTCATCTGATTTTGTGATTGCAGAGGTTTTAGATATATATGTGAACAGGTCTACTTTGTTCATTTTAGTTAACAATGTATTTTATTAGGCAAAAAAAAGTTTGGCATAAAAATTGTGTTTAGCATTATCAGACTGGCCTTAACAGATTTTTGGCACTATATAACTCTAAAAAAATGTTATTACATATTTGGGGACAAATCATAACCCCAAAATATAAAAGATATATTTTAAACAAAATATTGAAAAGGCAATTTTTACAGCTTACTCACCCTATTTATTTAGTCAAGTTACTATAAACATGACTTTTTTCTGGCCTTAGTAATCAGTACTTTTGATAATATTTCAGGGTAACCTTGCAGATCTTGGCAAATTACTTATGCAAGGAAGTTTCAATGTCTGCACTGAACACAAACATGAGAAGATTCGAGATATCAGATTTAAACCCATGCATCGACATTTGTTTCTTTACGAGAAAGCCATTGTGTTATGTAAACGTAAAGAAGATGCACAGCATGGGGATAAAGATGCTTTCTGTTTTAAAAATATGCTAAGGGTATGTTATATTATTTTTTTTTATATTTGTTTAATATCAAGAGTTTGATGAAAATAAATTGTTGAATTTTTTTTTATAAAACTATGTTGCTATGTCTACATGTATTATTGTTTGAATGCTATTGAAGTATTTTGGTTAAGCATATTGTACCATTAACCTATTTAGTGCTGAAGGGCCAATTAATTGTACAATGTGCTACCTACTTCATTCCATGGTGCCAAGTCTTGATTTCTGTCTATAGTGAGGTTTGATTATTCACTCTTGGCTGCTGAGTGAACTGGGGGGGGGGAGGAGGGGGAGATAAACGACTTTTAACCAAGCACATATTTAAACTATCTTGTTTTTGAATTAACTTCTTAAACGATTTGCAATCAACGTCTTGTTTGGTATATGCTTAAAGCATGTTTTTTTTCGAATATTTTATGATTGTATATAATTATGATTATCACTTCAATGAATGTCCTTCGTTTAGTGCAATAATGAATTCAAATTATGTCCCATTGGAAACTGGGAGACTCCTCTCTCTCTCTCTCTCTCTCTCTCTCTGGTGTGCCTTGTTTTCACGTTTGACTATATTTGTACAATTAGGAACTTCTAGAATAATCTGTTAATTTCCTCAGGGAATTCCATCAGGTTTCATGAAATAGACATCAAAGTTAACTCAGAAATCAGCAGAATTATTCATTTCGATATATGTTGTGTATGAAACAGGGGCTCTGGAAGCATTTTGACATTTGGGCAGCAGAGGGGCTTGGTTTGGGTGGGGGTGTCTCATTGGGAAAAAAGGTTTTGGCAAAATTTCTTTTTTGCTGAAATATTGGAGCAGCATTTGCCGCCCCAGCTTTGGCACCTCTGTTTAATTTATTAGTGGTTCAAGTACTTAAACATTGATTGCACACTACATGTATTTGTTTATAGAATACTGCAGACTAGGTTAAAAATATCACATTGTAAGGTCAACTTTGATTAAACAAGCTAATTGA
The DNA here is from genome assembly GCA_964023205.1 of Lutraria lutraria. Taxonomy (NCBI): domain Eukaryota; kingdom Metazoa; phylum Mollusca; class Bivalvia; order Venerida; family Mactridae; genus Lutraria; species Lutraria lutraria. The sequence continues at coordinate 32,232,464 of OZ026842.1, read as the reverse complement.
TATAATGATGTAGATAAAGAGAATGTACATGGTGGTTAGCTCAAATATGTGGATTTTTAAACATTTAATTGACTTCTTATCAAGAAAACATGTGAACACCATTATTTAGCTTGATTTATGATGATGACAACAAACCTTTAGCTTGCGAAATGACTTGTCTCCTATGTTCTACACAGACTAATGTCCATTATTATCTGCTTATTAAGTCAGTGGAAAAGCCTGCAAACCTCAGGGGACAAAATTATCTGACCGCAGCTAGAGTAATGCCTTGTGAAACTATTTATCTACTGGATGCTTTCCTGGATTAGAACAGAGAGCAATTATTGTCGGGGAAATTATTTTCTAGATTTTTTTTTTGCCTTGCTTTGCTTGAATCTGTTTAGATCTATGGTAGTAGTTTTCAAATGCGATACTGTAGACTTCAAGTATATGCTGGATTATGAGTTAATTTTGGATTCTATTTTTCTACAGTGTTGACTGAATTTCCCTGATCTGACATCTGAGTCATTATACAATGCAAATTGTTTCGCAAACATTTAACTGTAGTATTCTGTCTATATTGATTTAAGTGTTGACTAGACTTGTAAAGATATCGGGTTTGCTGTGTCTTTCAGTGTAATCAAGTCGGGTTGACAGAAAATATTAAAGGAGATAAAAAGAAGTTTGAACTGTGGCTAAGAGGTCGAGAAGAAGTTTATATCGTTCAGGTACTTCTTTTCATTTTTTTTATTTGATATTCGTTGATTTGATCATTGATCGATGATAAGGTTTAAAAGCAATGGACTTAATGCAATATGGTACCTATCTCCTTCTTTGTCGATATGGAGATAGGTCCTTCTTGCATTCACCCTTCAATTAACACTTATTTTGTTGCACATGTTCCATTGTGTTAAAACCAAACCCTCAGGATAGTTTACTAACAATTAAAGGTGATGCATGATGTAAGATTTAGTATTTTGGAAATTATATTAATTTCTGTACTATATAATAATGTGTAGAAATTCAAATTTGTTATAAAAATGTTATTGTATGTATTGCTTTGAACTGTGGATTTCAATAATTTTAATCATGCTTTTATTAAGTTGTAAGACTCATCAGAAATAACATTTATGCAGATATTTCAAACCCTAAAATTTCTGGAAAATTTTAACCCTGCAGAAATATTCATTTATATACCATTTTCTAATTGTTTTATATTCTGTGTATATTTTCAGTCACCTAGTCTTGAGGTGAAGGACTTCTGGGTAAAAGAAATAAAGAAAGTTCTGATGAACCAGTTTGATGAAATCAGAGGTAAAATGTTAAACTCAATCCTATTAATTGGTTGTCATGTTATGTAGCATTTCATTGTTTGGTATAGACCTGTTTCCCTATTGGATGTTCTATAAATATTCTGCTTTCTTATTGGCTGTTAATCATGAGCTAGACTAACATGGAATCAATGATTATTTGAAGACATGCTAATGCAGTCTTCTGTTTTTACTGGAAGAAAAACAAATTTCACTAGAAGAATAGATTTTCCATGGAATGAGCAGATACTTAAGTTTTGATTGATTAATGTAACAAAAGTTATATTGATATAATGAACCACCATTTTGTGGTTATGGTTAATTGTAGCATTGTTAAAAATTCCTCATCTTTATTCTCTCTCAGGGGCACTTTTTCAGTGTCACCAAGCCAAATACTGTGTCTAGAAAATCATAGGAGAAAGGTTGCTACATGTATCGGTGCTTTACACCAGACATTTTAAAGAACGAGGAAAAATTATTCGAAAAGGGTTGGGATATAAATGCTGGTTCTCCTGCCCGCTCTCCGGGCAGCTCTGAAATGACCATAGCTTTCAAATGAGCCATTAAACAACAGATAAATAACTTATCTTCATTTACAGTGAACAAACTGAATCTCACACAGAGATCCTCGGAAGATCTTCCACGATCTGGTAGCGATAGCGGAATGGAGAGTTGGCGGCATCGACAAGGTTCGGGTAATAACAACACGTCAACAGTACCAATCGGACTGACCATGATGTCACCAGAAACACCTACAGATCCTAGAATAATGAATGACCGATGGTCAGACCAGGACTACACTGATTCTGAGCCCGAATCTGAGCGCCGACAAGGACAGCATACGTCTCCACTAGAGGTCAGTAATCTCTTTATTCACTCAGATAAAACAAAAACATTGTATATTGGTCGTTTTTCAAGATTTCTAGAGTACTAATTTTGCGCTGTGTATGGATTCAAATAAAAATGAGATTGATACTTGACCTTGATAAAGCATCTCCAAGGTCAAGGTCACTCCATTTTAGATTTTATCATTATGGTTAATCATCACATATTGTGCTACTAGTACTTTTTTGTAATACCAGTGTGTGTGTACCGGTATATAAAATTATTTCATACTTCTGTCCATAGGTAATAATTTTGTTTGATTTATATTAGAATTTGGACTTAAAGCTTAAATTAATTTCATTACAATGAAATCTAATCTATGTACCTTTTACTGTAGTTTCAAATAGTGTATGTTGATGTATAATGGTGGTTTGTTACATTCTGTCATTAATAACATGCTAACTATGAGGGTACATTGATCTGTTGTCATTTTGTAAACATTGTCCGGCTTTGTTCCAAGGGTGCAAGTTTTCCTGTATATTCTGATTTCCCTTTTTTCAAATTCCCAAGGGTCATTATTAGCCTCTTAGCACTAATTGTCAAGTGCTTTGCCCTTCTCTCCCCCTGGGCCTCCTTCTAGCTCAGTTTTTTCAGTTTTACAAATTTGCACCCATTATGTTTGGATAAAAATCTGCTCTGCTCTCTCACAATTTGACCTTTTTTATTGTACAGTTGTATATACATGTATTGTGTGATTTTATTCAAATATCAAAGCTACATAATTTCATGGTCATTGGTCAATGCTTGCATTTATTTTTAGCTTCGATGAGATTCAATTACTTTCGTAATTTAAACAATACTTTTTGTTATACTGGTCATTGACTGTACCTGAATATAACAATTTGCTACATAATGCTTTATAAACATGCAGAATAGAACATTCTGTAATTGTAAAATAAACGAAAACTATGGACTGTCGTATGAAGCTAAAAATAATCGCTTTCAGCGGCCACATATTCATTCAGCTTTGACAGTTTAATAAAATCACACTATACGTTCATGATATATATGTTTTATTTAAAACTCACACTGCACTTCATATAAACAGCTTTGATCTGTATATTTCACACGTAAACCTTTTGTCTGATGCTTGAGTCTGCGGTCACAATTCACACAGATTTGAGGGCCTTAGTATGTGCATAAGCAGAATTTTAGGTTCTTATGATTAATATAAAATGATGATTGTGCTTAAATGGGTTTTGCACTTAATGGTAACTTTGGGGATTTGAAAAAATTAAAGGTTGAAGTGACTTTTGTGCTTTATGTTCACTTCCAAATATAGCCTAGAAATAATTGTTTGTTTCTGGTTACAATATCATTAGAAATAGATATAGGGTCATGGGTTCAAGCCCTGCTACCGACCTTGTCTCTTTGTGTGAAAGTAGGCAGTTGTTTACGGAGGATGGGAATCTAATTTTGGTTCCCAGGAACGAGGGTTAGATGAACTGTCCACTTCATATGACTGTTGAAAAGGGGTGTAAAACTCAAATAAACAAACATTAAAAACAGGGTACCTAGGTGGAGGCTTTTGAAAGTGTTTGAAAAGGTAAAAGAATGCATGAAAGTGGATGTAAATTCTTCTGGGCTTGTAAAATGTCTAGGGTTGTGGGATAAAGTCATTAACGGTAGGTGGATAACCAGAGACAAACATTTTTTATGCGTTATGCATTTTTTGAACATCAAAGTATACTAAGATGATTTTAGCAAAACTATATAGTAAATATTCATAGTAGAACTATTACATTTGTTTGTTAAATGTATGACTCAAAAAAAATGTAACAGCTGTGAATTATTAATGTTATGATAGTTTTGCTAAAAATCCTTAAAATGTTCTTTGATGGTCAGTCATTTGAATGAAAATTTCTTTTCTTTCTTATTCATGAGTACTTATGCTTTTATTTGGTGCAATGCAAAACTTTACACTGTTAAAAATCCTTCTCTTCTCTGCAAATATGTTTTCAAAATTGATGATGTTGTGAAGTGTAAACTATTGACATGTTATTAACCCATCGGTAGGCTCCATTACTAGTTGAACAACAGATATCAAATTAAGTTTAAGTTTTGGATAAGGCAAGAAAGAATAATATCATGTCCAAGGTTTACTTGACTAAAAAAGGTGGTGGGGTAGTCAGAAAATCAATTTCAATCTGTCATTCTTTTCTGTTTATATCCACCTTTTTGTGAGAATAAGAGTTACCTCCCGTAATATTGTCCTATTTTGGATTTTCCCATAAAATGTTTGGATGGGTTCCAAAAATAGGGTTGAGTAAGGTATGCCATAATCTTGACTATTTTTTCTGGCCAACCAATATGGAACTTGTTTATGTTTACACTCATACTGAAAAATGGCATTATGTGCATCCATAGATTTCACATTTTTAGGAGAATCAGTCAGACTTTCGAATTATTTTTTTTTTTTAAATAATTTTTATAATGTACCGGTAATTATAATGTTATTTTTCATAATTTTGCTTGCATGAATTTTTACTTGGTCTAAAGTTTTCACAGTGTATTGTATGCTTGCTTCAGTTAAGCTTTTGGTTTTGTTACAAGTTTTGTTTTCTTTCTATCATTCACAGCCCTCATATTTACAGCAGTTTATCGTCATTGCCGACTATGCTCCTGTTGACGACGTGGAGATGGGACTACGTGAGGGGGATATTGTTGAAATACTGCGCACGGGGTCCACGGGCTGGTGGCTGGCTCACCATATGACAACAAACGATGAGGGTTGGGTACCGTCTACTTACCTTGACCCTTTACCGAACACAAGTTCAAGGTCACTTGCTTCAATGTCAAGTATCGGTACGTTCAATCCTTGAGATATTATTAAACAAAAGTTGCACCTATCAGAATAATTGGTGGTTTCAGGATATTGTATCATTATAACGAAAGTAGTTTAAATTGATAAGTAAGGCTATCCTTAAATAGATGATTGTTGTTACAGTATATGTATTGTTACCAGTATTTGATATATTTTGAATTAGTACACTCAAACCAGTGTAAGCAGCCACCTCCGCATAAAGGCCACCTTGTGAATAAAGGCCATTCTTTAAGATGGTCATAGATTATTTAAAGAACAAAATGACATCCAAATAAAAGCCACTTGTCAATAAAGGTCACATTATGTCTTCCCAAGGGGTGACCTTTGTTCACAGGTTTGACTGTACATTGTAATTAGATATTGTCAAATTTGTTCTTATTTTTATTATTTTTTTATTTCTGTTTCAGGTTCAGGTAGTCAGCCTAGTCAGACAAGTCGTTCCAGCATGACTAGTGGATACAGTGCATCTAGTCCTGTTGATGAAACCACAATTTGATTGTAACACATAACAACACACAGACAATACTCAGACTTCTATGAGAGTAAAATCTGCCTGTAACATGATGTAACACACAGACAATACATTGAGTGTTTTCTGTCTTTTATTGCAGCGCATAACGACACACAGACAGTACTCAGACTTCAATGAGAGTAAATTTGGATTGTCACAGGATTAACACACAGACAATACATCAAGCATTATCTGTCTGTTCCCTAATGGAAGTGTATGGAAATTGCCAGGCTGTAATAGTAAGATTGTACAATATGAGGAACTTCTGTACAAATTATTAACACTAATCATAATACATATAGTGAGATTTGATGCACGGAACATTCTGTTGTTTTTGATTACCTTTTAACCATAGACATAGTACATGAAAAACATGATGTTTGTTATGTATGATATTTGTTGTTAATCCGGACGTTCATTTGACTGTCAACTGCATCTGACACTATAGTCAAATCTCAAGCCTTTGATTGGTTAATTCTGAGCGCTGTCGGAAAATTGACCAATGAAGAGACAGCATTTAGTTTTGTAACCATAATTGGACACATTTGTACAAACATCATAGCAAAAAACCATTGATGTGTGACAGCTACTTATTTCAGTATTTTTAGTCTTTTAGACTTTTTCATATTGACTTACAAACGTTACGCATTTTAGGTAGAAATATATCGTTGTAACGTAGCTAACATCAGTCTGATATTGTAAGGTTGAAAATTGGTCCAGTCTGACACAAAGTAAAAGCATTTGATTGGTTGGTTCTGTGCTCAGTTTACATTGTTTAATGTGAATTTGGCATTCCGAGACAGACTTCAAAAAGGTTAAAAACATGGGCTCCGAGAGTGTACTGTACGTAAAGGAATATCAGTATCATTTTTTTAGTATGATACTTAAATTATGATTTACTTAAAGAAATTCTACAAATTCGTAGTTTTATTGTATATAATATATTAGATCAATTTTATGATAAAAAGATATGTGTTGCTATAGGATCATTGTTGCCATAGTAATGAGGGATATGATTGGTTGAATTACTTGTCTCCATGGTTACTGGGGGCTTTTTTTTGGTTGTTAATATTGAATATTAGAGAACTATTTCTCATGTTTTGAAAATTTTAAAACTAGTCAAACTATGTTTAAATTTTGTAAATAATTAATTTTATTGTGGATAAAATTTTGTAAAGTTGTATATATGTTACATGTTATGTAATGTTAAATTATTATACATTCTGCTTGTTGATATATTTATCGAATTAATCTTTCTTCTATTCTTACCATTCCAATTCCATTGAATCCTGAATGTTTATGTGTCAGTTTTATGATCTAATTTAAAACTGAGGGTAAATATTTGTGTATTTCCCCTAATTTTTTATTAAGAATAAATCATTATATATATCATTTGTTTGATTTCTTTATCATCTTTTTAGAATGGCACTTATCAACATCACTTGCTCATTCAATAGTTTTAAACCTTTTAGAGTTACTTCCCTTTGGTATTATTTAAATATACATTATAGCCAAATAAGTTATGACCCATATTTGTACTAGTCTTTAGAAAGCAATCTCAGTGGAGATGTTACTCAAATTCACATAGTGTTTCATCTTTTCAATTATCATTTTTTCAAACAAGAAAATACCCGGTAAGCATAATTTATGTTTAGAAAATAATTCTTATAATTTGTAATTTCATGTTTTTGTTATTAAAAACTAAGATTTGCTCATAACCAAGATGATAACAACTCCCTTATAATTGTTCCCCACCCCTGATGGGTTTTAACAGTTTTACAAACTTTTCCAATTGTGATGTTATTGCTGGCATGAATTTTGGTTGCATTGGTCAATTTGGGTGTATTTTGAAGGAATTCTTGGTGATTTATGATTATTAGTTTTTTTTAAAAGCAGATAGGGGCTGCCTAATGTCTGTAGTTAGGGAGTACTTGAAATTTGACAAAATGTTGATTTTTTTCTCAATATGTTGAAAAGTTGCAGGCTATTTGTGGAAGGGTAATTTAGTAATGGTTAGAATATAGTCCAGGAAAACTGGTGAGGTGAACTAGCCACTGTATATGACTGAATTATTGTGGGAGAAACACTAAACATTGGAGTGCTTGATATGAAAATTATCTCAAATTTCTTCAAATGTTTTTTTTAATTCTTCCGAGTTTCACTGTTATGCTTTTTTTCTTTTTTTTTATCAACAAGTTCGGTTAGTTGGCAACATGTGATATATACTTAGTGTGATTTTTTATGCATGAATTTAATATAACTGTTAATTATTCTGTGAAATTAAATTTATTCTCATTGTAAACAAGAGGTGGAAGAAATTGAATTCTTGTTGAAGTAAGATGCCTATGACTACACTAACAAACAGTCACTTTTATTGTTTGGGCAACACAAATTGTTTCTTCTTATTTTCTATGAAATTAATTAACTATTTAATTACCAGACTGATTATCAATGAGAGTTTGTTGTTCTCTGTTTAGCATCTAACACCATTCCGATTTTTTTTGCAGCTTACGCAAATTTGTCTTCAAAAGCCTTTTTCAATGAGATTTATGAAATTGATTGTTTATTTCAATGTATTTTTATGGAATACTGACAAAAATATAATGGATATAATGTCATAGCTTGATATCTATATTTTATTGGTCTTAAGTTTGTCTTTGAGATTGTATGTTTCACAGCTATTCTTAGTTTGCTTGTAATCAAAATAAAGTACAACATTTGTTGATTACATAATCTTATATTAAACAAGTTTACACTACAAAACAAACCCAGATCATTTAAATCTTTGCTGATAAGCCTTGTTTCCAAGTCTGGTCCTTTTCTTTTATCTTCTCACTGCCTTTACACAGCCATTTTCTGCTTCTTCTGATAGGAAATCATTTAAAACATTCAACAGTCGGCTACAAGAAAGTTTGATGACTTAAAGCTAAAAGACCTTAGAATTTACATTGTGACGAAGAATCAATGTTTTTAGACAGACTTTTGAAAATTCCATTCTGTGTAGTATGATTAAAACTACGGTAAGCGTTTCTGGTTTGAATATGTACCAGTATTCATGGATGACCTTTTACCATTATCCATTTTTGTAAGTTTTCGTAATTATGATTTTCTGACTTTAATCTTGAGTTCAGTCCCGAAAAAAGATGGGTCGGAGTTCAAGTTTTTTCAAATTTCTTGAAGTATTGTCTATCATGTACATTCAGTTCATTGTCTTGCATGCTAATTATATGATATAGTGTAGACATGTTGAAATTTTAATTCCATCACGCTAGTTGATGAATACATTTTGTCTGTTAATTGAAGTGGCTATGGCAGTATCTTCTATGGTTGCTATTTGTATTATCAAAGAACTGAAAGTATTAATTTTGTGGAAACTGAACTTACTAAAACATACACTGCAACATGGAACAGGAACTAGTTTAAAAATTGAATGATGGATATATACAGAAAATGTTGAGCGAGTGACAGCTATGGAGTGTTAAACTACCGTTTAGTTTCCAAACAATGGCCCTTTTATGACGAAAGGTTAAATCATTGGGTGTCAACTTTTATTCTTTATAGAGACAATTTGACTTTTGCTTCAGTTTGGATTAAATTGTTAAGTGTCAAATTAAAACTTTTGGAGACATTGGAAGCTTTTAGATAATAAATGCCTGCTTACTTAACCTATACTTGAATTGACTTCCTCATTTATGGTAATTTTATATAGAGAGTGCAGAAAAAACATGGTTATCATATAGTGCATATCATAATTCTTTAAAGGTATGTTTTTCGCGATTTTAGACCACATTATTGGACCGGTAGTTAGGTGGAACTTTAATAATCAGCACCTTGAAAGTACTGCCATAGTGACGTCATGGCAGCCATTTAGGTTCACATGTTGATTTGTGATTTATACTTGTTACGAATGTAAATGAGAATTGTTAAAATTTTAAAATTCTATACACATTTTATCCTGCCATGAAATTGTTGAATTGTTTGTTTGGTAGATTTTGTGACTTACGTTTTTTTATTAGGATTATGTATAGTAGTACCGGTACTTACTATGTAAAATTTAGTTTGTGCTTTTAAATCAAATATAAGGTTATCCTTAATCATGTGTTGATTTGTTGTTACGTGGCCTAAACTTTTATAGTGGGAACATAGGCTTTTTTTGTAAACAGTATATTGCTGTTATTGAAAAGTAACAACTGGAAATTGGGAACAAATGTTTGGTCGAAATAGCTAAAAAAATTGTTGGGTCACAGGATTTTTTTAAAGGGTTAGTGATGTTACTGCAAATCAACATCTTATTTAACTTTTTCTAATTTAACAAAATTTTTGTGAATTTGTTTGATGTCCAAATATTGACCTCTGTTTTTGTACACATATTTTACCTTCAGTCAAGTTTGTGAACAATGGGAATTAAAAGAGAAATATAACTTTTATTCATGATAACATTCTATGATAAGTTAATTTGATCTATTTTATGAAAAGTGTGCAAAAATTGATCACTAATATAGTGAACTTAGTTGCTGATGGCTCAGATTTAGCTTATTAAAATGAACACCAAATGTAACATTAGGTAAAAATACATGTATGGTTATTTATTGCAATGGGAAACAAAACGAAAATTTATAGGAAATATAAAAATAATGAAAAACAAAAGTCACATGATCTACCATTCTGATAGTAGATAGATTGTTGTGATCTATATCTTTAAGGCTTTTTTGGTTAATGTTGTTATTGTTTATTGTTAAGAATACAGTGTTACCTCGATAGTAAGGCCACCTTTGTCACTGAAGTACTGATCTTTATTAATCAGGTCATATCATTATCACATTGATGAATAGAGGTACTATTGAAAACCAGTTGGTACTATTGAAAACCGGTTGGTACTATTGAAAACTGTTTTATAAAATTCAAAACTCGTTGGTAAAATTGAAACCGTTGAAAACAATTTAGTATTACTCAAAACCAGTTGTTCTTATTATGAAACTGGTTGATATTGAAAACTGGTTGATATTATTGAAAACTGGTTGACATTATTGAAAACTGGTTGATATTATTGAAAACTGGTTGATATTATTGAAAACCAGTCAGTATTTCTAAAAAACGGTTGGTACTATTGAAAAACTGGTTGGTACTATTGAAAAACAGACAGTAATAATAAATACATGTACTATAAACCTGTCGTTGAAATTGAAAAACTAGTCTGATAAAAAGTGAACTTTATGGAGAGGTGGTCTACATATTGAGGTGGACACTCAGTGAGACTAAACTGTATAATGTTTTTCTTGGTTTGCTTGATGCCTTAATATTTTAACTGGATTTTAATTAATTGTTTATTTATCAATGAATTAAAACAAAGTAGTGGCTGAGAATGTTTTATTTAAGATATTCCTTGTGTTGTGTCTTATTAGTTTTACATGTATTAACTTAGACTGGTACATTTTTGTTTAATACTTTGTGTTTCTACACACACTAAATACTATTAGGTTAAATGGTGTTTTTTCTTTTCCATTTTTTCAAGTCTTAGTTAAATATGTAATGAATTGACATGTAGAGTTATGGAGAAAGAGGTTTATTCACTTCACACCATATATAAGCATGGACTTCTAGCTGTTTCTACCATTATATTTATTCATACTAATTTGTTTTGTTATATGTTTCACGGTTTGAAAACATTTTGTTGTAGTTTTAAAAAATCCCAGTATATGTACTGCTTCACATTTATTTATTAAATTTTGAGAAAATGAAATAAAATCTGAGTAATAATTAATATTAAAATCTGTCTTGTCTTTTATTTCCGAGTATAGGCCCTTATAATTAATACTCCTTAGGTTTTTCTGAAGGGGGGGTGTCAGTATGAGATTGAGTGGTTCTTGTGTCTGTTTGATGATCACTGGCTGCTTACTGCTGTCAGTTCAAATCTCACCTGGGACTAGGCATATTGTACATGTAAGGAAGCTGTCCAGCTAGCATACAGAAGGTCAGTGGTTCTACCCAGGTGTACATATAGGTTCTTTCTGCAACCTTAAAGTTTGAAGAGTTGCAAAATGCCCTGGCCTTTGGTGCGATATAAAATTCCAGTGAATAAGTTATAAAGCTTTCTTGAAATTATGACTGACTATAAAAGTGCAGAATTTTCCATTCCAAAGCTTAAGGCGCAAAAAATTGGTTACTTAATTACTCATTAAAAATAGGATATACATTGAAATGTTTTATTCGTATATCTTTATATAAATCAAAGTATTGAAAGTATTTTTGGAAACTCAAGTGACGGCTATGGAAAGCTGAACTATTGTTCAGGTTCAAAATAGAAGTTTTCTTGAAAAAGATGTATCCTCTCAGTAATAGAGGGTCGTGGGTTCAAGCCCCGTTACAGACCATGTCTCTTATGTGAGAAAATAGGCAGTTGCTTATGGAGGATGGAAGTCTAGTACTGGTTCTCCCAGGAACAATGGTTTAATAGGTGAACTGTCCACCTCATATGACTCTAACTGTTGAAAGGGGAGTAAAACTCAAACAAACAAACAACCAAACTTGTAAAAAGGGAATTATGATTAATGAGAAATATCTGTCATATCAGTTTGTTTCTAATTGCATTAAGCTGTTTTAAGCAGTTAAAGAAATTACCAGTATTTTTTTCTGGTTATATGCTCATTTAAAAAATAGGGCATGTAACATGATGTAATTAGGAAGATTTTATTATTATTGAAAGTATGCAGTAAGGTAAAAAATGAGATAGTGGGTGTATCCTTCTTCGAACCCAATAAAAGTGAAAACTTGGTGTCAATCAGATAACCAGAAACAAACAATTTCAGATATCAAGAAAAATGTAGTTCTTAGGTCTGCATAAAAATTTAATGCGCTGAGTGAGTGAAGGCTGAGGAAATCGGAACTATCATTCAGTTTCCAAACAAACAAAAGCTTTAGTCAGTGTGTATCAGGTGTAATTATTTATGAGTGTTGATTGATGTAATAAACACATTTATCTTGAATTGATAACAAATTAGGCCATCAGAGAGGAAGTAAGAAAAATATATCATTATCCAATCAAAACAAAGTATCATATAAATTATGTACAATACATCTTAGTTATCTTCAATAACAATTGATGTTGACAAGATGTACTTCATTTAATTGTATTGTTTATTTTCTCACAAAATTGAAACAACATTAACATAACATAGTTTTGTGTTGGATACATGCACATGTATATTGTTTCGATATAAATTGCTTCATGATAAAAAAGGATGAAGTTTGATTACAATATTTACTGATCAGTGAATATATTTAAAAAAGATTATATAAATTATCTTAATTACGTTGAAACTTAGTTTGTGTGCTGTAGTATTTTTTCTCAATAATTGGATAATAATTAAGGAGACACTAGCTCAATATGAAGATCATAATACTGTCAATCCTGTACATGCTTTTAGGAATAATATTCACAGAATCAGCAACAAAAAGTACCAGAATGGATACAATAATTAGAGATACGAAACAGAAGAAAGTTGACAATGATTCCGTTTTACATGTTGATATGTTTACTGACACTGATAAAGAATCAACAATGCGAAGTACCAACAAACCACACGTTATAGTGATGAAGAATAACACTTTTGGGAACAATTCATACAAAGTACATTTGCCAACTGTGGATACTATTGTTAATGATTATGAGGAGAAATTTGTTGAACAGACGGTAGACAACATTGGTTCATTGAATGATGATAACTCTGGTACAAGTAATTGGACAAATGTCAATTATGAAAGTTCTTCATTTGGATTAAAAGCTCAAATACAAGTAGCTCTTTTAGGGAAAATTCATCATAATGCCACGGTAAGTAGTTGGATGTACAGTTACTCTTAAAATTTTCACATAAACATAATAAAAACTCTTTTATAGAATTGTTTATGACTGAATGATCATAGCATATGATAACAGAAATGCTTTTAGCGTAAACAAATTGAGGGTTGACAACCTCGTTTTTTTAGTCATCATACCTTGAATTTGAACTTTTGGCTGTTAAGAGAATGGGGTAAACTTCAAATTAAAAAACAATTCATTTAAACAGAGCCACTTTGATTACAGTCAAGCCTTTGAACAGAGGCCACCCTTGGGACAGACAAAATATGGCCATTATTGACAAGTGGCCTTTACTTGAAGGACAGGGTCAAAATATTCAATGAAGGATTTTCAAATAATGGTCTGCTTTTATTCACAGGGTGAACTTTATTGGATTTTACTGTATTATTTATCTGAATAAACCTACAAAAGAAATACCTAAACACAAAGTTCAATGTGTTCAGGTGTAAAAAATTGTTTGTTCTATTTACCCCACCTACCCTAACTTTTCCCTGTGATCATAGACTTTTTTAGACCCATTGAAATGTCTGACAAATGCAACCTCAGTTGAAATATAAAAAAATCGTACTTACATCTACTCTATTTGTAATGATCATATAACACGTAACAAACTTTTATGCCTCATGAACTCTTTATTGTATTGCAGTTTATTCACATCAAATTATTTGATGTAAATGCTTATGAAGAGAAAAGCAAAGTGATTGATGTCGTTATTGATCTACAAGCCTTTAAGGACACAGGACTGTTCACCTGGTACAAGATATATGTGACAGTGACTCGGGATGGTGGTGCCTATATGTGGTCACACATCCAGTTATACGACGGTCTTACGAGTATGGCATTTATTCATCCTATTCTTGTTTAACTGGTTGAATTATTATCTTATATGTGACAATCACTTTGTTCACACTTATAATACTGTTCAAACATTTGCATAAGGACTATTGGCCTACTGCAGTATCATAGATCAGTATGGTGACCTAATGTTCCACCAAGTTTAGCTCCGGCCGCACTGATATGTGCACACAGGGGCTTTAAATTACATTGAAATGTAGAAGTCCCTAGTTTGAACAAATCTATAACAAGAAAAACTATAACAAAACGTTATAGGTAGACGAATTACAAGAAGCACATTGGTTTATTTTTTATGTATGAAGTTACTTTTTTCATAAAGGATATTGACTGCATATTTTATTCAATCCTCCATTATAGCAAATTCACCATACTCTGCTATGATACAACCACATTGAGCTTCAAATAGCATTTCAGATATTATGCCACACAACAGCTTATCTAGGTAAAACATCACAGAGAAATAAATGCCTGCATCATTTACTTACCTATCAACTATAAATAGATTCAGTCATCACCATTAGCCAATCAAATGGCCAGGATTAGCCAAACTAGTAATAGACATTATAAACTAATACTCATATAGAAAAATCATGTTAAATGTAAGGATGTAAGTGAGTGTCACTTAAATATAACGAATGGATTAAATCGGAAGAATTAATATACGAAACAGTGATTATATGCTCCCCTATGACGAAGTGGAGGTACATTTGTATATTGTTTTGCACATGTCGGACAGCTGTAACCAATTTTTCTAGACTAATTTCACTTATGAGTATCAGTTTTTGAACAGGGTTGCTTGCAACCTTGTTCTTGGTTACTACCAGTTTTCGATGCTTACAGAATCAAAAGTCTGCAACAAAAAAAAGTTCCTAGGAGAAGACAGTATTGGGTCATATCTGTTTCACACTGTCCATATAAAACGACTTTGATGTAAATATTATATGTAATATATGTTGCTATAATAGCTAATGATTCAATGTACATTTCTACACCAGTAAAATAATATTTGATGATTAACAAGTATCTATAATTCTCACCTGAACTTACGCAAATTCCAGTCGCCAGAATAATGTATCATAATATCAAAATTAATTTAAACTACAATGTCCAACAATAATATGTCATTGAGGGTTTCCATATTTTAAATGTTCATTATTAAATGTTTTTCCATGTTTATTTTCAATTCTTAACACAGTCCTCAACTTTCACACAGTGATTTTTGTTCCATGTCTGTTTAGGCTACTGTGTAGTACATAGTGTAAACACGTGTGTGGAGGATTTTTGTAAAATGTGAATATTGAGGACTGTGTTAAAAATTGAAAATAAACATGGAAGAACATTTAAAAGTGAAAAATTTAAATATGGAAACCCTCAATGACATATTGAAGTTATTGTTGGACACTGTAGTTTAAATTAATTTTGATATTATGATACATTATTTTGGCAAATGGAATTATCATAAGTTCAGGTGAGAATTATAGATACTTGTTAATCATCAAATATTATTTTACTGGTGCAGAAATGTACATTGAATCACCAGCTATTGATAAAAACTCATTTTAGTTATGTACTTTCAGTAATTATTGAACAACGCCACTTTTTAGGACGCATAGCAAAAATGTCAGTTGGCTATTTTTTCACAAATTTGTGATTTGATGATTCACCTTAATGAATAGAATTAAATGAAATACATTAAAACAAAAGTCGAACATGATGAGATTATTGCGCAGCTGAACTATTGACAGTCGGTTTATATGTATATACAATGTATATGAAAAACGAAGTGCAGTATTGCTTTGAGATTCGAGGATGCTCGATTACGGAGTGAAAGGTCCTAGGTTCGTTACTCGGTAGTAGCCTATTTTTTTTCTTTATTTATATGATTTTTTTTTCAAATTATTACCTAAGATATCAAAGAGAAAGGATAGTTATATTTCAATAAAATAAAGAAAAACAAATGTAGAAGTCTAAATCATAATTATATGCAGTTTTCATGAAAAATTGATAAAAACAATATCAATAATCAACAAACTGCCTAATACATGTAAATAAATAACTATTATTTTCATTGATAAATATGATATCGGACCTATGTGGGACCGGTATCATAATTTCGTGGCAGCTGCTGCATGGATTCATGTGTTTTATGCAACATCGGACTGACCGAAAAAAATACATAGGTGCATCATCTAAATATCGGGCCTGTTTTAAAGGTTCATATGAAAACTACAGTAGTAACAAGTTATATGTAATACATACTAGTTAAGAATTGATAACTATGTATTCATTGAAAGGTATGACCTGCAGCGACCGGTAATCGAACCCGGATTGCCGGGTTAAAAATCCAGGCACTAACCACTGGACCACGGTCGTTGCTGTGTGTGTGTGGCACTCTGTTGCTGATAATACAACTGTCTAACCTCAGGATCAAACCCCGTTCTTCCAGCGCTATCAGCGCTTTGATTATAGCTGTTTGCGAATATATAGTGTAGTGTCTATTACTAGTTTGGCTAATCCTGGCCATTTGATTGGCTAATAGTGATGACAGAATCTATTAATAGTTGACAGGTAAGTAAATCATGAAGGCATTGCCTAGATAAGTTGTTGTGTGGCTATTTGAAGTTCAATGTGGTTGTATGATAGTGCTCAGATTTATGATAATCCTTTTGCTTGATATAGATTATGTTGATCAAAATAAAAGGTACCAGACAAAGGCCGGACATTCATATAGATGTGATGCACCAGACACGATCGTCTTAGAGAATACAGCTGCAATCTTTATAAGGAATTTTAGTTACAGAGCTTTTATAGAAAGTAATGCTTTGAAACAAGGTAAATATCTGAATTATTAACACAATAAGTGATACTTATACTAGTATACTGAGATATTATACTAGCAATGTTTGCATTTCTGCAGGTATCAAAGGCTGCTGTACAATCTGGGAAATAATCAGATATAAGTCAATGTGTAAGACGTTGTTGTAATTATTACTGGGCCAGAGGATTGACTGACTTGTAAACATTTATTGACTTACTTGCTTATCCCCCCCCCCCCGCCACAGCATAGGGCTTTTACCACGGCATGCAATTTGTTCGGTCTATAGCCCGGGCTTTGGCTTCTCCCCATGTCATTTTCTTTTTTGTCTTGTGGAACTTACTGTCCAGGGTTTTATGTCAGGAGTTGGTAAGGCCTTCCTCTTCACTTGGTGCAATGAAGATTCTATTCTAGGGATTGTCTTGCTGTGTTGGACTGTGCTCTACGCAGGGTGTGGTCGATCCATCGCCATTTTTCTGTATTATGGTCTTTATGGAGTAAGTGATCGGCTGTTGTTGCGTTCTTGCCCAGAGTTCCTGGTTGGAGATCTTAGCTGGCCACTTTATCTGCACGATTTGCCCTAAACATTTGCAGTCGTTGGTCCATGCGTTTAGTTCTTCTCCAGGTCTCGTCACAGCACAGTACATTTCTGTTGAAGAGCCTCATCTTTGTTTTCAGGTGGATGTTGTGATTAGTCCACACTGGCCTTAGGGTTGCAAAAGCATGACGGGCTTTCCCTATTCTAGCCTTTATATCTTCTTCTGTGGCAATACTGCCCAGATACGTGAAAGTATCAACATCCCCAATGACTTGTCCTATATGGATGCCTTGCAAGTTGCCTGCGTTAATCCTGATGCTCATGATTTTGCTGACGTTGACCTCAAGTCCATCTGATCTGACAGCTAGCTAGTTGTTGCAGCTTTTCTGTTTTCTGCTGTACGTGTGCGTACGTATAATGAGACAAGAGGCCGATATTATCTGCATATTCAAGGTCTTCAAGCTGCGTACATGCACTAGACCAAACAAAATAATTATTTTAATGGCCCACAACATATATATTGTCTTATAAATAATAGCATCACCAAAAGTAAGAACTTAATATAATATAAGTACTCTAAATGATCTCCCATTTTGCTGGCATTTATCGGTGCATGCCTTACATCGGTCACGATATCAAAAAAACTGGAAAAAACTATTTGAAATAAGAGTTGGGATATAAATGCCTGGTTCTTCTGTATCTTCTCTCCCCCCCCCCCCCCCCCACTCTCTGGAGCGGCTCTGAAATGACCATAACTGTTGAATTGACTGTTTAACAACAGATAGATAAATAAAATATAAATATTATTGTGTTGAAAACTGAGATCTGACAGTTTTTTTTGTATCAACTGACTTGTAGCTACAGGACATTTTGTCTGGCTAGTTAAATACGCATATTTAGTTTACTATGCATGTATAAATGCACACCAATGGATTCATTATGGCATTTATTTGTGTATAATATTATGATTTACAGCGTATGAAATAATCTGTTGTTTGTAGGTGCAACTTGCTTATACAAATTATAGCCACTGCTAATTTCAGATAATTGTGATTGTTATCAAAATCCATGATAAATTATTTTGTTATACACTCAGCTTGTCCGCGAATAAGATTACTGAGAAGTGTTTTAACCCTTGTCTTAGGGCCTATAACTTCAGCTGTACATATTGAAAATTAATTGAAAGGGGCTATATTCCCTCTATTGTCAGACATAATCTAATAATACACCCGCTCAATCTGAAATTGCTTCCTTATATGGGCCTGTTATCTGCTGTTTGAAGTTAATAGTAATAATTTCAATAATTTCTCTTGTAGTTGATGGATGTCAAGGATCGTTTACATACACCATGTATGGAGGTGTTGGTGCATTTTGTGCAATTCTCATCTGTATTACCATCATAACTGTTATCATCAAATACAGGCGTTGGCATAAAGATCGAGCTGCTTATGAAAATCTAGACCGACGCTTCCGACCGTGATGATTTATTATAGAAAACTATGAATAAATCATTGTACATTTTATATCTATATTTCGCCAGTATGATATATCTAAAAAAAACACTACAGTGAAGTATAATGTACATGTGACCTTTTTGGTTAATGTTTCTATGTTTTGCATACATGATAAACAAAGTGTAAGGATATACTATTAGTTACATAAAAGTCTACTTCACCCAAAGTCAGAGATATGGAGCATATTGGGGTGCCATGAAATAACTCGAGAGAGATCACCTGTATGTAAACTTAAATATCTGTAAAAGTTTAGTGGCATTTTAGTGTACTTCTTACTCCCAAATTAATTTACTTTCTTGACTAGTTGTGTCTGTACCAAGTTATTGAACCCCGTAAACGATACATACGTTACTGATGCCACCAGAGAAATGTTATATTCATAGCTCACCTGAGATCTAAATAGATCAATGCATGCTTACAAACTGCGTGTTTGCTTTTACAGATAGATTGAACATTTAACAAATGAGGTACATGTACACATAATATGAATTTATTTCTTATTATTATTTTAGTAGCGTTATATAGAGTTGACGCCAGATAAGACGATACATACGTTATAACACATTAATGACAGTTCTAATAAAGTTGCACGTCACAAAAATGATCCCATTAAACTTTTAAAATGAAGCTTTATATCTAGTACATATAACTAAACTCTCCGAATTCGAATGCATCATTCAGTTATATATTTTAATGCATGGTTTCAAGTCAATTTAAAGCGTGCAAATACAATGATACATACGTTACCCATGCTTTAAAGTATAAACAATATTCATTATGAAGACTGTGTATTACCTACCTTATATATAAACACTGGTTCTTTTCATTTAGCATATGAAAAGTTTTTGCCACACATGTTTGAGAAATATATCGTCCATATAGAGACGATTTGATACATACGTTATCATACATATGTAATGTGATTATTCAAAACTACCAATAATCTTACGAAATTCTCTATTAAATACTTGCTTCTTACTTCATAACATATTATCTGACCGTCATATTTTCAAATTATTAATGAAATATACATAGACAATGACATTTTCTCCGTCTGTTTTGAATTTGGACCATTTTTGGATTTGAGGTCATTACAAAGCTAGTAGCCTCATCCTGCATTGTCGTTTATTTTAAAACATGTTAAACTGAAATTAGAAGGGTGAAATATTGTAATCATATTTTTTTATGTTCACACGACAATGTTTAAACAAGTGAAACATACGTTACGCCCAGTAATGAATGCACATTTACCTTATTCAACACATCACGACTCTGGTTCACGTGAATGACTCTTAACTATTGATTTATAATGATTGATTTTGACAAAACATGATATATTGTCCAATAATCGACTTCGACTGTAAAAAACTGAACTATACCTGAAAATTCGAACATATTTTGGTATTTGTTTACAACTCATGCAATAAAAGACACAAACGTTACCTGTCTCGTGTTTCCCATTGGTAAGTAAAAATGAACAAACTACTGCATTAGTAAGGGTTGTATAAGTTTTAGTTTAGTGCGTTTTACTCAAGGCTTGATTTGTTCAAGTTATTTCACCTTTACCCGTTAATAACCTTTATCGCCGAAACAAGGACTTAGTATGATACAAACGTTACTATTGCAAGAGAAAAGTTCACTCTGCTGTCGCCACTAGTGGAATAGCAATTTTACATGTATTAATTTGATTAGATAATTAATTCTACTTTTTATGACCTTTTATGCTATTGAAAGTGTTCGTCTATTCTGAATTGATATCGAAACTATATCTTAAGACATTCAAAACCTATAAAAGTGTCACAATAATAATCCACTACTGACATTACTATATATGTCTTTTCCACGTGCAGTGAAGCACACAAGTCCCTTTTAGCCTTAACTATAGGGCCATATTGCTCTAAAAATTAAAAGGAATTGTTAGTTATATATTAGTTTTCATTTATTATGTACGAGTTACATAATTATTTTTACTAACGTTGGTGAATAAATGATGTCTGATACATACGTTACCTGGAATCATACTTTCCAAATACATGAACTACTGATATTAAGATATGATAATCTAAATTTAATTACATGTATATGATTTCAAATCATAACACAATAAGATCTGATTTGTAACCATACATTTAACGTTATGCTGAAAGCTACAAGTTTCCTGTAAATATGTTCATTGAATTGTATGGTAGCATTAAATGTCTTGCACAATTTCAGAACTTATATGCTTATTTTGTAACACTTTATTTTAACAAACTTGCACTTAATGTTATAAAGATCACGTTTGAGTGTACAACTAAGTGTAAACAAGCAGAAACCAAGCATGAAAAGCAATATCAGTAGTGTTATTAGAAAATAACACCAGCTTTTGGATTATGATATCACAGTCACGTATGTATGTATCACGGAATACATTTTACTGGGTTGGGTAGCTTTATAAAATACATCATAACTTTTTTACATCCAAATTGGTGTGTGTGAAAATTTTAGGATTTATCTAGAAGGTGTTGTACTTTAGTCTACTCATATTGGAAAATACATGTACACAAAACAACCTTTATGAATCACATTTTGTTGGGCACCATTTGCTCCTCATCTCTGACTTTGGGTGTAAGTACTATGGTACTGGGCTGAAGAATGTAATATTAGCCTGAAGCCGAGGGCTAATTGTGACTGTCTCTGAAGCCAATATTAACAAGGCCATTATGAAGACACTTATTGACAATTGTATTAGTTGTTTGTTTGTTTGTTTATTTGAGTTGTACGCACCTTTTCAACAGTCAGGGTCATATGAGTCAAACAGTTCACCTAATCATCGTTCCTGGGAAGTACCAATACTAGACTCCCATCCTCTGTAAGCAACTGCCTACTTTCTCACATAAAGAGTAACAATACAAAAGCGGTTTTATAATGACCGAGCTTGACAGCCAATCAGAATTTCATAATGGCCGAGTTTTTTTCATAACTTTAGGTCGTGTTTTTTTTTGTGAAAACGCGCTTGATATTGAATAGTTAGAACCGAAAATAAGTGAATTACTTATGTTAAACAACATTATACACAATCGATCTTCAAAAAGAAATGGATAATTCAAAGTCAATGTTGGATATTCAACAAAGTCCTTGGATTATTTAAATACCAAAAGCCTATCTGGTTATCATCCAAGTGCGTTAAATGATTTTCTTCTAGTGCTATAAAATGCAAGGTTGACGTATAGAAATTCGACTCAGTGTAGACTATTAAGCACAAATTGCACATGTTGGCATAAGTTTTAACTTTATTTTATGTCAAAGTTTGTAGAATGACCACCCATGTCCGCATCAAAGAGTGCAGTTTTTCATTTAGTATTATTTACAGAAATCGCCTTTTCTACGGTCATATTAACAGGTTTAGTTGATCTCAGAATTGAATTGATCTCTGGATACCTCACTATTGAATTTGAATGGATGACGTTCGATTACCGGCATGAATGACTGAAATTGTTTAAGCAAACTATTCATCTGTTTGGGTTAAACGCCGTTTTTTCGGCTTGCTATTCTAATACTGCTTTTGACCTACAATTGTAACTAATGAATGTGTTTGATAGAAAAACTTCAGCTGAAGTAGCAGTTTTCTCAACATGAGGTTAAAAGTTTTGTTAGTACTATCATTTGTTTCCTTATTTACTAAGAATATATTAAAACATGCCAACATAAAATATTTTTGGTATGGCGGACAAATTGAGTCTCAAAACTCCTCTTTTTGAGTCATAAGTCACAGTCCCAAAAACAAACTCAAATCATTTTTATTCAATTATTCCATATCAAGAGATTATAGTCAGGTTGAAATTGTGGGAAACTGTTATTAGACCATCCATTTACATTCTTTTAATGCAACATTCATACAATAAACAGAGAAACGGTTGATATAATAAATAAGTTGAGTTTGAGCAAAAACTTTAGTTGTTTTTGTGAAACTGGGGTCCGTACATCCAAGTTCAAGGTCACACTTAATGGTTATACATTTATGTAAAAAATGGTGTACTTTTTTGTGTCTGGTCAGTAACTTTGTCATCTATTGATGGATTTCGGAAATACTTGACAGAAATGTTCACCAACATGGTGCGTCGTGTCATGCGCAAGACCTAGGGTAAAACTAAGTCTAGAAATAAATCAAGTTTTCTTCTTTAAGTAATACCCAATAACGTTACTGAAACACTTTTTTTACCTCAGCTTTTATACATTCTGTGTTAAAGCAGCGTGTGGGGGTTTGCGTCACTCCTGTGACAAGACCTAGTCATTACTCCCCAAGTTTTTCTGAAGGAGACGTGTCTGAATGAGATCGAGTGGGTCTCAAGTCTCTGTCTGATAACCACTGGCTGCTAACTGCTGTGAGTTCGAATCTCACCCGAGACATTCAGTCACTTCAGTCAGGGTGTATGAAATATGATTGTTTATAGTTTTTATTGATCAATGCATTAAACACATTTATCATAAACTGATAATAAATTAGGCCATCAGAGAGGAAGTATGAAAAGTAAACCATAATCAAATCGAAACAATAATTATATATGTACAATGCATCATGTAGTTACTTTTATAACAATTGATTTTACAAGATTTCCTTCATTTGATTGTATTGTTTATTTTCTAACAAAAAAATGGATAACATAACTTATAATAGTATGTGTTGTCATACATACACATGTACATTTTTTCGCTATTAACTGCTTCAAAAGCAGAAAAGCAAGAAGGATGAAGTTTGATTACCCTGGAAGTAAGACGGAAATGGACAAGTGAACAATATCTACTGATCAATGATTTAAAAAAAATACATCTTAATTACATTGAAACTTAGGTCGTGTACTGTATACTTGACGTGTTTTTTTTTCAATAATTGGATAATAATTAAGGAGACACTAGTTCAATATGAAGTTCATATTCTTGTCATCCCTATACATGCTCTTAGGAATGATATTCACAGAGTCATCAACACAAAGTGCTAAAATGGATACAATAATTAGAGATACGAAACAGAAGAAAGTTGACAATGACTCCGTGTCACATGTTGGCATGTTAACTGACGAAGAATCATCCACCTCACGTAACCAATGTCAATAACCTTATGTCAATATACAGCTCTGTCCTATAATAGGCAATGTAACTTCACGAAACCATGGCCATCTTAACTAAGTCATGTCTATATGAGAAATGGTATCAGAAATGGATCACAAAGTAACTAAGATGTTATATGTTGTTATTTTTGTACCTTGTACCTTTATCTACAAGTTCTTCATAACTCAAAAGAACAATACTAAGGTTAACTCACAAATTCTACAATTATCAAATAGGCATATACAAAATCTATTTTTAATTCTACAATTATCAAATAGGCATATACAAAATATTTTCTTAATCTACAATTATCAAATAGGCGTATACAAAATCTTTTCTTAATTCTACAATTATCAAATAGGCGTATACAAAATCTTTTCTTAATTCTACAATTATCAAATAGGCATATACAAAATATATTCTTAATTCTACAATTATCAAATAGGCGTATACAAAATCTTTTCTTAATTCTACAATTATCAAATAGGCATATACAAAATATATTCTTAATCTACAATTATCAAATAGGCGTATACAAAATATATTCTTAATTCTACAATTATCAAATAGGCATATACAAAATATTTTCTTAATCTACAATTATCAAATAGGCATATACAAAATATATTCTTAATCTACAATTATCAAATAGGCATATACAAAATATATTCTTAATTCTACAATTATCAAATAGGCATATACAAAATATATTCTTAATTCTACAATTATCAAATAGGCATATACAAAATATATTCTTAATCTACAATTATCAAATAGGCGTATACAAAATATATTCTTAATTCTACAATTATCAAATAGGCATATACAAAATATTTTCTTAATCTACAATTATCAAATAGGCATATACAAAATATATTCTTAATTCTACAATTATCAAATAGGCGTATACAAAATCTTTTCTTAATTCTACAATTATCAAATAGGCGTATACAAAATCTTTTCTTAATTCTACAATTATCAAATAGGCATATACAAAATATATTCTTAATTCTACAATTATCAAATAGGCATATACAAAATATATTCTTAATTCTACAATTATCAAATAGGCATATACAAAATATATTCTTAATTCTACAATTATCAAATAGGCATATACAAAATATATTCTTAATCTACAATTATCAAATAGGCGTATACAAAATATATTCTTAATTCTACAATTATCAAATAGGCATATACAAAATCTTTTCTTAATTCTACAATTATCAAATAGGCATATACAAAATATATTCTTAATTCTACAATTATCAAATAGGCATATACAAAATATATTCTTAATTCTACAATTATCAAATAGGCATATACAAAATATATTCTTAATCTACAATTATCAAATAGGCGTATACAAAATATATTCTTAATTCTACAATTATCAAATAGGCATATACAAAATCTTTTCTTAATTCTACAATTATCAAATAGGCATATACAAAATATATTCTTAATTCTACAATTATCAAATAGGCATATACAAAATATATTCTTAATCTACAATTATCAAATAGGCATATACAAAATATATTCTTAATTCTACAATTATCAAATAGGCATATATACAAAGCCTAGTACATGTATATGCATTGAGCGGAGCTTATCAGTTATTGGTCCGAGCTATAGCTAATTACAAATGCCATCAGCGTTTCTATAAAATAACAAACATTAGGCTTGTCTGGGTGCTGAGCCTACCTCACTATAACCAGGCCTGTACTCTACCCTCTTGCAATTGGCCGACCAGTCTTGAGTGTCTAAGCACAAACAGAAATCATAATAGTAATGTTATCAGTCAGTTGATGTAGTGACATATGTTACAATATGGAACGGGTATGTTTCAAAATAACGCAACTGTAATTATGTACTAGACAAGTACATGTATATACAATTTGGAGTGGTTAATGTTGATGCATATTTTAGTTAAGAATAATTGCGATAAGCGTTGAATTAAATCTTACATTTAAATGTCATAGAAAACGATGTCATCCGTCCCAGATTATGACCGCAATGTGTAAGACTACTTGTCCTGTTTCGATCATACAAATATAGCAATGTTTATCAATTAATGACTTCTTCGATACCGTTTCTGACCTGGTTACAACTTACAAATGTACATGGCTCTGACTGGATCCCCTAGTTTCTGATTTGGATTGCCTAGTTCTTGGCCTCGGTCTTTGTCGTGGGTTCAAATTTGGTTACATGATTCTATTTTGGTCACGTGCTTCTAACTTGGTCACATGCTTCCAACTTGGTCACGTACGTGTTTCTAACTATGTCACGTGATTCTGTCTTGGTCCCATATGGTTTAGGTTTCTTCATCTGTACTATTGGATTGAATGTCGCGATACATGTATATCATAAGTGTCAATACTAAATCAACTTGTGCTTGCAATTACATATTATCATTACCGATATATATAGTATGTCAGAAAGTATTTTTTATCAGATTGCCCAGTTAAAATTGGAACACACCATCAAACATTTAATATAAGATTGAGATAAAAAATGCAAAATTTAATATTAAATACAAAAAGTAAGACCGAACTTTATATTTACATTGCAATGAAGTCTACATGTGCACTCCTCGGAATAAATACACAAATAGATATTATATACGAAAATTGATCATCAATTACAGTGATCAAGTACAACACGTTCATATTAATACGCATGTACATTTTTACTATAAAATATACAAATGCGATACATACACACTAAAACTTAAATACTGTACAAAGTTAAATTAACACGACATAATATTATCAAACAAATAAACATCACTGGCGTAGGTTCCTTTAGACACTGTGGGCACGTGCCTACGCTTTTTTCTGACAAATGAAAGAAATAAAAATGCCAAAAATGCAATAAAATGATGGGGTGGGGACCGGGAAAATACCGGGAGAATAGAAGATCCGAGTACCCAGAGTGCGTTTAAATAATATGTGCCCCAGAATGCGTCTCTGGCAATATACAGTGACTTTTTTCTTTTAGAAAGGTGACTACACATTATTTCAGGGCAAGCTACGCCCATGAACATTAATATATAACTTGAAATACACGATTATACATAAAGAATACACAAATGGAAATTAAGAATATACACCAATAATACACAAATAGCTAGAAACGTAAATATAATAAACACACATTCATACATGAAGAAATTTCGTCCGTCTGTCCGTATACACACCAGAGGGTGGTTGTGAGGTTAGGGTTGGTACATTTAGGTCTTGCGAGGTTCAGTTACGTACAAACTGGAATTGTGGGGATAAAAACACCAAAAACATCAAAGGGTACACCCCACAACATACGTCTCATGAGTACGTCCGTCCGTCCGTCCGTTCGCTCGCTCGTCCGTTTCTTTGTTTATATGTGGGTTTATATTTATTGACATTTCTTGAACATGTATTTTTGCCTTAATCAATATTGATTTGTTTTATATATTGCCAAATTTCTAGAACGATTATTTATTTTTCCAGTGTCTGAAGTATTTATAATACAGCCAAACCAGTGCTTGCTAGTGGTCACTTTGTTCACAGATTAGACTGTGTACACATATATGTATGTTCAAAATATTGTCTTTTAAAACAAAATGGCTTATATTTATCAAGGCTTATAAAGTAGAGTTCATGATCTATTTATCAGTAAAAATACAGTTATATTAGTTTGTTTCTAAATTAAATCTTGCTATTAATTGAGTAAAAAACTCCGAAAATGAATTGCTGTAGCAAATTTACTTTATAAAAATAATACGGAGCCGCATATTTATTCATTGCATGTCGCTATATACACGTATTACACTTGCAATGGCGTCTACCGTTGACATGGACTTCCCCGTAGAAGGAATTTTGCCGAAAAAGGAAACAGGAGCTGCATCCTTCATCAATAAATATCCTGATTTCGATGGAAGAAACACGCTTATAGCTATATTAGATACAGGCGTTGATCCGGGTGCCCCAGGACTCCAGGTAATTGTGATTATTTTTACACGAAAATGTAGTCTGAACATAGAAAGTGGCAGTGTTGTCGGATAATAATTATTTCGATTAGTTCACTGTTGTATCGTAATGTTGATTCAGAGCTAATTTTTGCAATTTATTTTAGTTTGAAAACATAAATGAATATACAATTAAATACTTAAAACTGTGAACTACATTGTGTTGCCAGTTCACACTCACAGGATATTTCTGACTGCAAAACATATTGCATACTTTCTGATCATTTCTATAAATAACAATTTATAGAAAATTAGATACCATCTTGTAAGTTGTATCTGACTAGTGCCCCCTTTAAAAAAAGTGGGACATAAAAAATGTTTGCATGTGATTATAAAACGTTTCCATGCTTTGAAACACTGGCAGTTAATGAATTATGATGTCAAGGACTTATATACATACATGGATTCGCAACTGCTAAAAATAGATCAAACGATATCGTTCGGCGATCCCACAATGCATTGCTATATACTCGGCAATGTCCGACAGCTGTAATTGGGTGTTTACGAATTTGATTATACTAATAAAACTCTGCACGGGAAATTAGGCACGGGAAATTGGTAAAGGATGCAACAAATTCCTTAAAGATATTGAGATACATTTATAATCCACAAAGTCTAAGTATAAGCATCGAAAAAGGCATGAGTCGAACATTTTAAATTCCAAGATGGCGGACATCTATTATAATCCTTTCGTCTACGAGATTAAGCATTCGGAATACCACGGATATTTATGCTGTTATTATCATTCGGATATCACGGATTTTTTCGTATTTTCGCTTTTGTAAACAATAGCTTGTATTCCCGTTGATTCACGTCTTATTATCGCGGGATTTGATTACTTTAAACTGTTAATACGGAAGTTGCGAATCCATGTATGTATATAAGTCCTTGATGATGTCAATTAAACAATATGCAAAATATCTGGAATATCCTGTAATGTCATGTTTGAATTTAATTTGTAATATGTTTTGCAAATTTGTGATAAAATTTTATGGATTTATTATCTGTTTCTGATTTTAAAGATCTATTATGCCCAAAACCATTCATTCCTGTAATGTTTTTTTTTTAAAACTTGGTGCCAATTAGATGCGGAATACTAATTGGCAAAGTTTTAAATAATAATACAATTTTGTATTGTTGTTATACTACAGCGTTTTTTTTCACCTCATTGGGAACGGGTCCGGTACCGATCAAATTGGGAATTTTCGCGTTGCGAAAAGTGCCAAATTGGGAATTTCATGTCGCGAAATAAGGCAAATTGGGAATATTATATAAGGTGAATAAATTACAGTTTTAGCAAGTCACATAAATGATTCTGCTTTCTTTCAGTAAGTTTTATAATCTAGGTTACTTTTATGATCTTGTTTCATAGGTTTACGCACATAAAAATGTGAAAAATAATATTGGATCACATTTGTTGATAAGCAAAAAAGTCAAAGCCATCATAGTCATGTATTTATACAGCATGTTCACATGAAAGAACACTTATGGGCCTACCTTTAGAGAAAAGGTGGTGGGGCCTTAGAAAAGGGAAAAACAGCATACATATCTACTCCCTACATTTGATTATCAATAGGTTTATTTCAAGACCATAAAATTCTACTGTAGGGGGTTTAGGAGAATGAACTACATTCTTTTTAGTCAAGGGACATGATGTCAAATTTGGTCCAATGTCAGTCCCCCAAAAAACATGAGTATCTGACACTCTTGTTTCGCTTGTGTGTGCCTGTGAAAAGTTCACAACATGTTACATTCATCAACTTTCCCATGAATATTATTAAGAATCAGGATCAAGAGCCTTAAATTATCATTGCATAGAGTAAGGTCTACCTGGTTGTCATGCACTGCTGATCGTGTTCTGCTCTAACACTACACGTAACGAAACGAGAACGTAACTTCTCATTTTCGACCCAAAAATCGGTTAACACTTTCAGTTGGGCGCAATAGAGACATAAAGTCAAAATCGGTTCGATGTCTGGAAGTAGAGCCACTTTCTGTTAAAGTTTTTTACAATATTACATGTATACTGTCATGATTTATACTTTCGGTTTGACTCATTTTCGGGAAATCGACTGGTTTCGTTTTCTTTCCAAGCGCCACATGTTTTATCGTAATTATACGGCAAACCAGTCTACCTATTTTTTTCGTACTCAGAATTATTCGATCTACCATCGTACACGTGAAAATGCCGTTATCGGCAGTAAAATTTGTGTTAGAGATTGTGATTATTAGGTGGTTTCGGACGATATTGACTGATATTTTAAAATAAATTGGGAAAAGGGCAATATTGATCAAATTGGTACAGGTCCGTGCTCGAATTGGAACGGGTCCGGTAGAGATTGGGAACGGGAAAAAAAACGCTGTACTATGTTAATATTTTTTTCTTTTTTATATAGGTCACTACAACAGGTGCCCCAAAAATTGTTGATCTGATTGATGCCAGTGGATCAGGTGATGTTGATACATCTACAGTTGTTGAAGTCAAAGATGGTTTGGTGAGGGGTCTGACTGGTCGAGCTCTTCAGGTTTGTATGCAACATTTAGTCTGTGAAGCAGCCATGTTCTCCCATCACTTCTATTATTAAATTCCTGTTAAATCTTACTCACTTAGCGGGGCTTTTTTTCCTTCCTTAGCAGGAAAAAAAATCATGCAGTTTTTCCCTAAAGTTCAATTTACATCAAGTTTTTTCTTCCCCTTTTGCAAAAATTAGGCATTATTTTTCCCCAAATTTTAAGAAAAGGCCCCTTCCCCTACCTGTGAAAAAAGCCCTGCTTAGTTTTGTGTCTCCATATTCACCCGAATGTGGACAACTGTAGGCTTATCATTTGATGACCATTTAGATGTAATCTTTAGTATTCATGTTTTGCTAAAGAAATTACAAATCTAAAGTTGTGAAATTATCCTTTTCATATCTGTTTAACTTTAAAAATCTTCAAATATTTTTTTTATTCTGTAATCAGAGGTTTTTAGCATTCACTTCCAGTCATATTTTACATAAATTATCTACCAGTAACCGTATGAGGATTAAGACGCTCTTGTGTTGAAATGTTTAAAATAATAGGTCACACTTACAAAGAAAAATGAAATCAAATTTTATGAATAATCAAAATAACCTAATCTCTAGATTCCAGATGACTGGACAATAGAAGATGATAAAGTACACATTGGTGTGAAAAATGCCTTTGATCTTTATCCCCGTGCTTTGAAAGATAGAGTAACAAAGGAGAGAAAGGAGAAACAATGGGACGCTCCTAGCAGAGACGCTATTGCTGTAGCCAGTAAAGCATTAGAAGACTTCGAAGTTGCTCATCCAAATAGTACAACTCAGGTACAGGGTTATTCTTATCATAATTTTTGTTCACATCAGCATATTGTTGTAGAAAGCAGGAGTTCTTGTCATTAGGGCCATCTATATTGTATGTTTAGTACAAACACCCTAGGCCGATGTCCAGTGGTTAGTACAATGATTTTGTAACCCTGTGATCCGAGTTCGATTCCTGGTCGCAGCAGGTAATACCCTTTTTCATATACTCATGTCTCTACCCTTGTGGAAGGGTAAGTTAGACCTTGTTAGAATGCCATCTAGGAAAACTTGTTAGGTGAATCGGCTACCATATATAACTGAAAAATTGTTGAAAAACAACAATAAATAAACAAACACCCTAATTGTTACTGATATGTGAATACTCATGTCATTAGACATGGTTTTTAATTTCTCAACAAATAATTGTATTTAATAATCTGTACTTGATACAGGAAGAAAAGTTGGAAAAAGACAATCTACAAGCCAAGCTGGATATATTAACAGATGCTGACAAGAAGTACACAGATTGTGGACCAGTTTATGATTGTGTCGTATTCTATGATGGTGATACATGGAGGTACAGTAGTTATTCATTGTGTCATAAATTATTATCCATCAGACTGTTTTTTTGGAGTTTTCAGTAATTTCCATTTTTTCTCAGGGCTTGACAATTTACTGGTTTTTTTTCGCTGCTCCAAGGTTAAGATTTCTGTTTTGTAATTTTCACCTTTAGTCCATGTGCTTGATTTGAAAGGATTTTCATTCAATAATTTCTCTTGCTAATTGATATGGGCCCATTCTTGTGGCATCGTTTTCCTAATGCATTTCTTTAAGTATAGTTGCCAAGATAGAGACAAAGTTTGTTATGGAATTAAGCAAGAAAAGTGAGTTTTCAAATTTTCATTTAATCAGATTTTATAATGGAGGTATTCAAATGTTATCAAAACATCTTTTTATATAAATTAATAATCTGAGCATTGTCAATTGATTAGACAGCTTGAAGTGGCCGTACTGGGGTTTGTCTATGATATCACAAACACATTAGGTAGTATACTTGTTGTATTTTCCTTATTTATAAAAACTTCAGGGCATGTGTGGATACCAGTGAAGATGGAGATTTATCACAGTGTAAATTACTTGCCAGTTATAGTCAAGAGAGAGAGTTTGGAACACTTACAGATGATGGTACTCTTATTTATTTGATTTCAAGCTATTTTTAAGTGCCTATTAATTCCATTGTAATACTAATTCTTTTATTTTAGCTGTGTGGGTTAATTGTTAATTTTGTGTCTTCCCAATTTTGATGTTTTGGTGATTCTTATAAGTTATTTATTAATTTCAAATTTTGAGAAATTACAGGTATTGTACAAAAATAAGCTCTCTTTACCAAACGCCTTTGCTTTACTCACATTGATATTGTACATTGGCATGACCAATTTTTAATTATCTGCTATGTAATAATATTAATGTCTGACCTAAATGACTGATTTTCTGATTTTTCTAGTAGTCTATGTAATTTATTTCAGACATGTTGAACTACAGTGTAAACATATATAACGAGGGAAATGTTTTGGAAGTTGTAACAAATGCAGGCAAGAATGATTAAAATTGTATTTTGGTGGTAAATATGAACTGTAGTCGTAAAACTTTTATGGATTTGAGAATGCTATCTTTGCTAAGACCTTATTCAGATCAAATTCTAATTGTGTAAGCAGCTTATACAACTTAGCTTAGCTGTGTAAGAATCATTAGTGCTCTATATTTTTTTTCTTCAATCTGGAATTAAATGGTTGTTTTATTATATCAGACTTGAATTTTTTAATGATATTATTCTGGTGTTTCTGTTACATTTAGGATCTCATGGAACCCATGTGGCTTGTATAGCTGCTGGAAACTTTCCTGAGACCCCAGAAAGGAATGGTATAGCCCCTGGTGCACAAGTCATTGGTATCAAAATAGGGGACACTCGTATAGGCTCCATGGAAACCGGTTCTGCTCTTGTCAGGGCGGTAAGACATATATTTGATAAAATTGTAGTAAATAATACAAATGAATATTATTTTGTATTTCCTATAAAAATGGAAAGAGATTATGTCAGAATAAAAAAAAGAAGTATGATGTGTTTTTATTCTGAGAAATTTTAATGTACAATATTTGTAAAATTATCATGTTATGATTTTTAAAATATCGTAAGTACTGCAGAATTATTGCTTTGTGTATAAAATTACATAATGTATTTATGCTATTTTTATGTATGTTTTATAATTCTCATTTTCTAAAATAGATGTTGCCATTATGTTAGTATTCATTTATTTTGTTGTGATATAAATTCACTTTCTGTGTTTAATACATGACTGAGAAAACATAGTTTAATATTGTATAAAGTGATTATTATGTTGTATTATTTATTTCAGATGATTAAAATCAAAGACTATAGATGTGATTTAGTGAACTACAGTTACGGGGAAGCCTCGCATTGGCCTAACTCAGGGTATGTCAGAGATTGTTTTAGTTCATAAGTTATGCTCTTTTGGTTTGCCTCAATTTTATGTATAAATTTTAATTTTATCATACACCCACTCTGAAAGATTGTAGGGGGCATATAGATTTACCCTAGTCTGTCCGTCTGAAAATCTTGTGTCACATGTATCTCCAAAAGTATTAGGGGCAGAGTTATGAAATTACACATACATGTTTATCAGCTTTTTAAACCTATCAAAGGCTGAAGACTCTGCCTGGTGTTATCTACCCTTGAATTTATCAAAAAATATTTTTCCAGGAGAGTCTGTGACATTCTGAGTGAAATAGTGAACAAGCATAATGTGATATTCGTGTCCAGTGCTGGCAACAATGGACCTGCTCTGTCTACCATGGGAGCACCTGGAGGGACAACATCAGCTTTAATTGGTGTGGGTGCTCATGTTACCCCACCTATGATGGCTGCAGAATATTCACTAAGAGAGAAATTACCTCCGATGCACTACACTTGGTCTTCCAGAGGTCCTACGTAAGTTGATTAAATTTTATCACACTTTTTTTATGGTTAAGTAAAATTGTTTTTCAGCTTTCAGTTGAATATACATTGGTTAAAATTAACTTCAGGCTAAATTTAAGATTAGGTTAAGATGCTTCCCAAACGTTAACCAGAAACAAGATGGCTGACTTTGTTATACCAAGCTCTGAGCAACCTCAACAAACAAATAAGTAAACAGACAAACTGAGAATCTAGATAACTTTATGCAAATCTAAATAGAAATTTCTGGTCAGATTTATCCAAAGTTTTTAACAATTGCTTAACTAAATTTTAATCCAAAATTTAAATTAATCTCAAAATTAGACCAGCGGTTAAAATTAACTAATGTTTATAAAATTGGCTGCAGGAAAAATGTATACCAAGTGCTTTCCAAGTAGACCTAAAATGTGCTTTGTCCACAGCTTTGTAATATCTAAGATTTGGTTTTCTTTGCATGGGGCATACATTCATTTTTCTGAACTTAAAGATAGCCGTATTAATGTTGTAATTTCATTGTATTTTGTTTTAGTTCCGATATTTATTCAACTTTTTTTAAACAAAACAAGTGTGCCTCAGTCAAATCAGATTGTTTATTTTATTTGTTTAAATGTTACAAATATTTTGTTTTGCAGGTCAGATGGTGCATTAGGTGTGTCTATCAGTGCACCTGGAGGGGCCATTGCCTCAGTCCCTAACTGGACCTTAAAGGGCTGTCAGTTGATGAATGGTACAAGCATGAGTTCACCTAATGCTTGTGGAAGTATAGGTAGGTCATGATCTGCCAAATATTAAAATCAACAATAATACAGGTTCATTGTTATAGTAATATCTTATGGTAATACTTTGGTTCCTGATGACTTTGAAAGTCATATCTCATAATTGTGACTTATCTGAGAAGTAAAGTTCAACAGAATCATTTCTGGAAATTCAATCTATATTTAGAAATATTGTCTGCAATTTAATTTTTCATAGGAAATGTTGCATTAAATTCCCCGGTGATTACATTTCTGCTACACAAGTGAAAAGTGTACATATGTGCCTTTCTTAAAATTTATGCTTTGCAGAAAATGATTCTTAAGGTGCTAACTGGATGAAAACTGGTATTCAATAGAATGACTGAATGCATTGTCTTAAAGCAGACATTTTTTTCACAAAATTATTGTTAAAAGAATTAAACATGATGGATAGTCTGTTATCATGACCGGCCTCTGTGGTCGATGGCTTATGATCTCAAACTAGTAATCACTAGCCCCATCACTGCTATGAGTTTGAATCCAACTTAGTACCCAATTTAACATGGAAGGAAACTATACTTCTAGTTTACAGAGGGCTTTTTCTAACCAAGTAAATGCCTGGGAGGATCTTCCTTAACTGTTATAAAAATGGAAGTTGTGAAAAAAAACCTGGCTGTTGAGGCGACATTGAAACCTTGTGAAGAAAAAAGTTATTTAGTTATCTGTTTATATTTATATCTCTCCAGCATTGGTTTTGTCTGGGTTGAAGGCTAGTAATGTGGAATATAATCCATACAGTGTCAAAAGAGCATTAGAGAATACAGCCAAACCTGTAGATGGTGTAGAAGTGTTTGCTATGGGACATGGTCTCGTACAGGTAGGTCATGCTATTATATAAGATATTAATTCAAGTTTCTGAGGGTTTTCCTCATGTTTTAATGATATTTCAGTTATGTATGCTGACCTGTTGACCTCTCCAGTGTTCTTTGACTGTATTCTAACCAGTACTAAACCTTTCACATGGAGCCACCATCTTCTCCTTATATTGAGGAAAATCAACAATTTTGAATAAGATATTAACATACTTAATTCTATCTTAATGGTAACTTATAGATTCAATTCTGCTTGTCTCTGCCTTTATTTAAGTTTTTATATTCTTTGTATATTTTGTTAATATACCCAGATAACTATGGCATTATGTAGTGCAGTTCTGTGAAGATTAATTGTCCAAAACAGGCAATATTTATTTATAATTTTTTCTTTTCTTTAATTGTAGTATTTGATTTAGTTGAATAATTAATTCCTTTGCTATTACAAGTTATTTGTAGTTAAGAACTGTCATTGATTATTTAGAATAAAATGACCTCCGAATAAAGACCACTTGTCAATAAGGCCACCTTTTGTCTTTCTGAAGGGTGGCCTTAGGTTACAGACTTTACAGGTTTAAGATTATTTTAATTGCAGGTTGAAAAAGCTTATGAATACCTTCTTGCTCATTGTAAATCAACCGAATCTAAGACAGAGTTTAACATCAACTGTTCAGGGTATGGTAGAGGAATTTATATACGAGAACCGCTCGAACTTGAGAAACCATCTGTAGTGGCTGTAACTATCGACCCTAACCATTATGAAGGAATTACTGGTAAGATCAAAATGGAATTTTATGAATGTTCCTTTTCCTTAATACATTTTTATGAATTTGGTCAAAAAATTTCTGGTTAAACTGAATTTGTAATTTGATAAAA
The DNA here is from genome assembly GCA_964023205.1 of Lutraria lutraria. Lineage (NCBI taxonomy): Eukaryota > Metazoa > Mollusca > Bivalvia > Venerida > Mactridae > Lutraria > Lutraria lutraria. The sequence continues at coordinate 32,195,481 of OZ026842.1, read as the reverse complement.
TTCAATATTTTTGTGCCCCCAGTATCAAGTGTCAGACAAGGCAATCATTATACGCTCCAGCATCAAATGATGCTGAATGAATGTCGCTTGTCAATAAAGGGCTGCAGTATGTCTTTCCCAAGAGTGTCCTTGGTTCATAGGTTTGACTATATTTCCTTTTTTTCACAGACAAAACAGAGAAGATCTCATTCAGTATACAACTAAGTTTGAATTGTGACGCCAGTTATGTACAGTGTCCATCTCATTTAGAACTGATGAATTGTAGCCGTACTGTGTCTATAAAGATTGATCCTCGTGGCTTATCAATGGGTGCCCATTATACAGAGGTTTGTTACCAAACTTATTTGTTTTAAGTCTGAATTGATGGCACATTTTGATAATGTCTCCATATCAACCTACTTGAAAAATGAAGTGCTGGTTTATATTATTTCTACCTTCAAACCAAGGGAATTATGAAAATATGTTCAGTTAATATTTGATAAAACTAGTAATAAAAAAATTGAATATCAAGAGGAAATCTGGATATGTTATAGCCATGTTATATGCTTTTTATGGTTATGTACTGGATCCATTATCCAACAGCCACTTGTATTTCATCTAGATTTTAAAATGGACCATTGCTAACAAAAAGAGATATCATAATGTTAACCTACTTGAGGCAAGAGGTATTTGTCTTTTTTTCAACATATTGAAAATTGGGTGTGATAAAAAGTGTTCAGGCTATTCATCTTGTTTGACGACGGCTTAGAATTTTAACTAGTTGTACAGCATTTCTAATTGGTCCTGAGTTGATTTCAACTTATAATAACAAGTTAATGCGTGAATTTTTCAAGCCCTGGAAACATAGGATTTTGAGAATGTGACCCTTGTTTTATTGATTTACGTATTTTACAGATTTGTGCGTATGATGTCACTGGGGTAGAGAAAGGACCAGTGTTTAGAATTCCAATCACTGTTATTGTGCCTGTCAGGTAAGATTGTTTGCTAAGTTTTATCAAAGAATGAAGTGATTAAATCTGAGACTGTCTTAAGCCTTCTATAATTATGGTCAAATTTCTGTTGATTATAATTATCAATTTTGGAGCATGTTACTTTTTTTATAGAAAATAATTATATTTATTCAATTGTTATCTGCTTAGAATAAGGAAATGTACATTCATTAAGATCTGTTGAAAAGTTTGAGTATCTTACTTGACCTACCAGTATATATTTAACTATAATGACATCAGCGAAAGTATTGAATAGATCTTAATCCTAGCAGAAATAGTGCTGGCCTGCTTGAAGCTAATGTTTGGTTGAGGTAAGGTTAAATATAATGCCTGTCAAATTACATGTACGGCCATCCTGTGGTTACGCAAATTGAGCTTGTAAGAGTACATAAGATTTTTTTTTAAACATTATTTGCTTGTATTGAAAATGAAAGAAAGAAAATCTTTTCAAGCTAGCCAAAACATTTATTGGTCTGAGGTATTTTAGTTGTTAGTCATGTAACATCAGACCAAGTTTTACAGCTGGTCTGTTTGAATTTTTGTACAGTATATTCACTGACAACTATTGCAAAATAGATGTATTAATGAATTGTATTTGACACTGTATTCCAACCTTCATTGTTTGAATATGTGATATGTTGACCTGTGTTTTTAACATTTAAGGAACTTTAGGATCTCATGATACAACATTCTATTTACAGAGTTGCTGATACAGTGGCTTATCAGTCTCACCACAAAGATGTGACATTTAGACCTGGACAAATTAAAAGACATTTTATTCATGTGCCTGCTGGAGCAAGCACTGCAGGTAAATCTCAGCTGATTTTAAACAATACATTTGAATTGCTCTCATTCGAAATGGTCTCGGTCGAAAACATCTGGAGTTTTCTGCAATTTTTTTCATGCTTGTTCTCAGATTTTTTGCAGTCATGTTAAACCATTTTTACCTTTTGCCATCTATTGTTGATTTGACACCATTTATCCATAACAAGTTGTATATTATTGATCTTTGGAACTATATTAAATGAAAATCATTCATAGTTACATGCACAAAACAACAATTAGATACTTAAGTCTTATTAATCGAGTCTTACTGTCCAGAGTGGCCCTCTCTTGAGCAACAACTCTCTTCAACAGCAGCATGATTTAACTATTAATTTAACCTCTCTAGAGCAACAGCCTCTCTTTAAGTTGTTGTTGAAGGGAGGTTGTTGCGCCAGAATAGGCCGCTCTGGAGAGGTTGTTCTGTATAATAAAATGTTTGTATTACAGTGTTACGGGTACGATCTCAAGATAAGGAGAAAAGTTGTAGAATGTTGTTACATGCTCTACAGTTAATGCCTCAATTTCAATATAAGAAATTTGAGTTTGAGAAATTTGTAAATATATCTGACCAAGGAGAAACCATTCAAGCTTTTCCAGTTGTGGTGAGTACCTTCCTGTACACATATGTCTGTATTGACTGTCTATTGCATCACAGCTTTATATTAAAAAATTCTTTCTTTCGTTGTTTTTGATTGAAAACCAGGAAAAGTATGGCATAGTATTTATTTTTAGATAAACACTATAAAAGATTTATTTACCTTAGTTGTTATCCGTGGTTAATTATTAAATTCAGATTGTCCAGATTTTGACCGTTTCTAGCCACGGAAAGTTGGACCAAGTTCTACATTTACATATATGACTTCTGAAGTACAAACTTTAGTCCTATAATGATTTAGTAACGATTGTTGTAGTATAAATGCTATATCATGAAATGTTTTATTTTCAGGGTGATAGAACCTTAGAACTATGTATAGCTAAATGGTGGGCTAACATAGGAGATGTAACATTAGATTACAGCATTACTTTCCATGGTGTGTCCTGCTCACCTAGTTCGGTGGTTGTGGTAAATATTTATATAATACAATTTTATGCCCCGGCATCTCAGGACGCAGGGGCATTTGGTGATTGTTGTGTCCATCAACCTTTCTAGTAGTTGTTTTATGATCAGAAAATTATTAACTGTGTAGTTTTGTCTCTTGTAAAAGAACACACATGTATAAACCAATACAATTATCTTGTGTAGCTGTATGTTTTGAAAGATTAGGAAGCTTCTATTTTTATTTCATGATATCCTTGTGTAAATTGTTAGATGTTTTAATCTTTATGTAATAATATCAGACTTGGCGAAAAGCGCCGGACTGAAGGGCATGTCAGATAGATTGTGTGTCGGTCCGATAAAGAATCTTATGTCATCGGACCGGCTGTTCGGCGACTTATCTACCTTTACCTGATGTATACACATTTATACTTGCTTACTGTTTTGGGTCTGACAGATTTCTTTTTGGTCCGACAGAATTTTCAAGCTTGTTAGGCCGAATGTCCGACAGATTGTTTTGCCTTTCGTGAAGCCTGTAATATTCAATTATTAAAATAATTTTCTTTGAAAATTTGGCTCTTATTCAGCCTCCGAAGTATTCTAATCAGAATATTGTGATACATGTATGATATATTTTAGCATGGAGGAGAAGGGGTCGCCAGGTTAGAATTAAGGTCCACTTTGAAGAGTGAGGATGTCAGTCCCTCTGTGTCATTTAAAACCATTACCCAGCCTCTTAGACCATCTGAACACAAGATTAGGTGCCTCATGGGGCCGAGGGATCTGTTGCCTGAAGGGAGACAAATCTATGGTCTGGAATTGAAGTATACATTCAATGTGGTAGGTTTAATATGGATAAAACATTCCCAAATATTTCAACTCAAATTCAGTAGATGAAGGTTTTATTGATATTTGCCTTGCAAAATTTATCAAGTTTTTTATCAAATAAACTAAAATTCACTTTTCTTAATACTAAATAGTTAAGTAAATAGCTATACATCATGTCTGCATGTCAATATTGTACCTGAATCAAAGAAATCAAAATGAATATGGTAGATTGATTGTCTTTTTTTATGACTTTCTGAAATATCAGTATAGAATATAATGAAATTCATTGTATCTGATGTGAGTATTTGGGTACAGAACATTTTCATGTTTTAGAAATCTAAAAAAATTCTATTTCAGACAAAATCCTCTGAAGTGACTCCAGATTTATCATTACTGAGTGACTTATTGTATGAGTCGGAGTATGAGAGTCAACTATGGATGCTGTTTGATTCCAACAAACAACTACTGGGTACAGGAGATGCTTATCCACACCAGGTTAAAAAACATGTATCTATCATAGCTTGGTTCTGTTTATGCATGCATTCCTGTTTATTTGATACTTCTTAATGTGATAGGGGATGATTTATGGTTAAGTGATAACGTGCTGGACTACTAAATGGAAGGTTGTTGGTTTGATTCTTGGCTCCGCCTTTCTCAGGGACTCTTTTTCTGTGTGCCCCATTCCAACTACTGAGCCAAGTACTGTATCTAGAAAATCACAGGAATAAGAAGGAGACGTATATCGGTGCTTTACACCCGGCACTATATAGAACTAGGAAAAACTATTCGAAAAGAGTAGGGATATAAATACAGTAAAACCTCGATTATCTGAACACCGATTATCCGAATACCCGGTATTATCCGAATAAAATCTACGGTCCCGATTACATCTCTTATATAATTCAACTACAACGAAACCCAGTTATACGAATTGGATTTTACGAATACCTGGTGTAATCCGAATACATTATTTGGTCCCTAAAGTTACGAATGTGCGTATTTTCACACGTATTATTCGAAATCGTCAATGATAACAATGGCCGATTGAGAATCAAATTAATGTCGTGTGACAAACAATGTGTAACATCAATTCATACACGAAGCGTGTCAACAGTTTAATTAACGTTAAGTTGACCATATTGTTTGTTACTATTTTATACTAATCGCGACAAATATTTCACAATGATCTCTGGCATAATAAGTTAATACGCGTATGTACCTGGTGATCTGTATGAAATTATTTGCATTTTAGCGTCATTCAAAATTTAAAAACTGATTCGAACACAATTAAACAAAACTAACTAGAATATGTTGATTTAGTGAAAAAATGTTCCAAACATAAAAACATTACGTCTTCGATTCTTTAATTGTTTTAGAATGTGACGATAGCGATGATTAGTAAGTGAAGTGAGAACGACATTATTGTGTTGGATTGTGTTCTGCATAATCCATAAATGCGCGTGTATTTATTTAACAAGAATTATTGTTTCATTTGTTAACTCATATACATTCATAAAATAAGGATGAATAATAAGTTTTTGTTATACATTTTATTTTATTCTTATTATCACCCAAGTAACGTCATGTTTGCATACGAGAGTTAACTCCCTTGCAATATACGGACAGTACGGAATTTATCGTTTCCAACCAGAACATCATACTGAAATGGGTTATTCGAAACCATGGATTATCCGAATGGTTTTCAGGGCCGGATGGCATTCGAATAATCGGGGTTTTACTGTACCCAGTTCTCCTGTATCTTCTCTCCCCTCTCTTGTTGGGTTGCTCTGAAATGACCATAGCTGTCGAATGGGTTCTTTATATGAAAATATTAATTTGCTATATGCTGACATCCCCATTTGCCAGCATATAATTTCTGTCTCATGAAAACCATCATGTGTTAACTGTCGTAATATTATTCTTATTCTATGGTCTATAATCATTTTAATATTTTAATGGTCATGTTTCAAAGTTGTTCATGTCTTGGAATTGATTTCTTCATCAGGTCTTCAGGCCTTTGATATTTCATTTTTGTTTTTCTCCTCACTATTGAACCTAAATGACAATATTTACTTCTACTAGCCCAATAAACAAGCCTTATGTATTTCTGTTCTTTGCTTGTATTTCGTATTTATGTTTTGCTTATGTCAAAATGTAAAAATTAAAAAATAATGTCTCAGACATGTATGTCATATATCATTTGATTGTCATGTAATTACATTAACTTTATTTTTAAATTTGTTTTCCATCCATGTGTTCATGTATCATTTGCTTCTGTGTTGTAACGATGTCATTTGGTGTATAATTTTATTTGTGAAGATGATATCTATGAGATACTTATAACAACTAATTTGTTATAAATGTATTTAAAGGCATACATATGTAATAATTAAATGTCATTATAATCAATGTACAATTTTGAGGACTTTCTCTTAATCTAATATATATTTTTTTAGTCCATATCACATATTAATAGGGATGGTTTCTAGTTCCCACTAGTGCCTTAATGATGAAATTTAAAAGTTTATTTATATATACCAATCAGATCTGTTTGAGAACTTTGTCTGGACGTATGTAACATTGTTAGGGTTATAACTGCATTGTTAGGGTTATAACTACATTGTTAGGGTTATAACTACATTGTTAGGGTTATAACTGCATTGTTAGGGTTATAACTACATTGTTAGGGTTTTAACTGCATTGTTAGGGTTATAACTACATTGTTAGGGTTATAACTACATTGTTAGGGTTATAACTGCATTGTTAGGGTTATAACTACATTGTTAGGGTTATAACTACATTGTTAGGGTTATAACTACATTTGTACATTGTTAGGGTTATAACTACATTGTACTTTATAAAATGATGTTCATTGTTTTGTATGTTTTGTTTACAGTACAGCGTGAAGTTAGACAAGGGAGACTATACAGTGTTGGTTCAAGTACGACATGATAAGAAAGCTATGCTTGAGAAACTGAAATCTGTGATATTGCTTGTACACTTCAAGTTACCAAATCAACTGAACCTTGATCTGTATGCTAGTTGGCAAGCTGCTCTAGTGAATGGGAAGAAATTGAGTTCTTTATCACTGAAGAGATCTGACTTGTACCCAATGTTTGTTGCTCCATTACCAGATGACAAGTTAGTATTTTTGTATTTTACTAGGATTTGATTTTTGTCAGGATCAACAGATTTAAATGCCAGAGAAGTCGAAATATACACACGTTGAATGTATGTATATAACAGTTCCTCTGATTGGTTCATGTCTCCAGCTTGTCCAATCAAAACAACTCTTTGAAGATTGATAAATCTGGGCAGTCTGTAATGGCATATTCCAACTACAATAGCTACTTGTTTAAGTACTAGATGACCCCTTAACCCCTCTGCAATATAATTATTTCAGTCCTTCAGCTTTAATCTAAATCTCATCCCTGTTATAATGACATATCTAAATTATGATTATATTGAATCTTAGAAGTTAGATTTACTGTAGAATATCGTGTAGAGAGTTTAGGGACCTGCAAAATTACTTGGCTATGTGTCTGAGTATTCACTGTATCTGAGTACACTATAAACATGTTCTCCTGTAGAAAGCAGCAGAGTTGGTGAAACTTCATAAGTAAACCTGTTACAAGTTAATTGACTTAACTTTAGTGTAACCTCTCCAGAGTGACCCTCTCTTGAGCAACCACCTCACTTGAACAACAGCATGATTTTCCCCCGCTGCATGATATAACTATCAATTTAACCATTTTAGAGCAACAACCTCTCTACAACAACATAATTTTGCTACTCCCAAAGGGTGTTGCTTTAGAGAGGTTACACTGTAGTTTGATAAATTAAATGGTATAAAAGGTATCGATATTTGTACAATATGTTAAACATAAACTATTTGTCAGTCTTGGAATTACAATCTATATTTCAGAATACCATTGATAAAGACGCCTTGTCTAGGATGTTATCTCACTGGTACAATGACTTTATTGAAGGACGATCCTGCTAAAAAAGCTGTAAGTTAATATTACACATATTCAGCTTCTGACTCTTGAGTATTTGTACCAAAGGGTCAAATTTACTATTACTTTAGCATGAAATTTTGTTGACTCTTCAAATTATTATCAGTTGAAGATCATTTTTTGCCCTTGACCTTTGATATCTAGTGAACATCCTGCATATTGTATTCAGTTATTAACAGACTTTCTAAGTCTGAATGCAATTAGAAGAGTCACTTGAAAACTGCTTTGAAAAAAAATCCACTAAAATTATGTTTGAAAAAATGAGTTCTCCTTCTCTTGAGAGATTCTCCGAACAACTATACCTGTCATACAACAAACTTAAATCTATGTCCTAAACAACAAGTGTTCTGTTTCTTTACTCTGTAAGCCAGTTATCTCTCAGCATTGGCAGACATTTTTACTTCATAAAATCACTCAATTGGAAGAATTTTTATTTATTTCAATTGATTTATTTTTATTTTTCAGAGTGCAATACCCTTTAAATATGTGATAACTGAAGCACCTAAAAAGAACAACAAGAATAATGGCAAAGACAAAACTGATAAGAATAAAAATAAAACAAAGGACCAGGAATACAAAGATGCTTTAAGAGACTTGAAAATATCCTGGTTATCTAAGTATGCGTTTATTCAAAATGGTTATAACTTCTGTATAATAAGTTTGTGTAGTGGAAATGTTCACATTTTTTGTTGAACATTTCTGACCACAGAAATGGTGATTTTATCTTCTTTTTGTTCTTTATCATTTTTAGCTGGTCTGTTTTCAAAGAAGAAGTCAAGTTATTGTGATCACTGTGTCATCTGCATCAGCGTATGTGCAAAAAAGGAATCGCCTTTTTAAGGAATGTTTTTATTGGAGTTGAATATCAATCCCTTATCGGTCAGTTTCAGTTGTAGATAACTTGTGAACAGAAACCATCTGTCTATTAAGACCTATTACTTATTTCTGTTTCAACCTTTGATAGTTTATCTTACTATCTTACCACTGTTTTTTTACCACTCCAAATGCAACCTATGTACTCAGTTTAGAATTGAGTTTGTTATTAAAATAACTGCAAAAATACAAATTGTTGTCAAGTGACATGGTAATATTCTGTCTAATTTTTTGTTAATATGATGCTATTTTAACAATCAGAAGTTAAATAGTGATTACATTACAGGCTAGATGTAAACCAACCATTGTATGATGAACTGAAGACAGAGTGTGAGGATTATCTACCATTATATGTTGCCAGACTTCAAGCTTTAGATGCTGAGAAGGTTTCATACTTACACATTCTGCTTGTTTTGCTCTTTAATTATTATGCCCTCTTTCGAAGAAAAGGGGGTATATTGCTTTGCACATGTACATCGGTCGGAAGGTCCGTCCGTAACCAAATCTTGTCTGACCAATAACTAGAGAACGAATTGGCCTAAACTCTTGGCTGGGTGGTTGATCATCACATGTAGATGACCCCTATTGATTTTGAGGTCAGTATGTCAAAGGTCAAGGTCACAGGGGGCATCCGTGTTTCACAAACACTTCTTGTTTCTTAAAACAGTAATACCTCACTAAGCAACAACAAAGATATATATTTAGACCCAGGCTACTTAGACCTACTCATTATGTTATAATGTTTTATTAATCTGTGTGTTTTCTTTTTGAAAACTTTGTCAATAACTGGTTATCATCAGTCAAGAAAATGGTATTTCATAATTGACTATTATTGGTCAGTATGTATTTTGATATTCCAACAGGTTAAATGCTTATTGATAAAACCAAGGCGATCATAGTGTACTAACTGACTTAAAGTTGGCTCACCCATCACGCTTTCACACATCAATTACAAATGATAAAAAGAAGCATATACATACATAAGTGTGAAGAAAATTCTACATGTAAAAGTAACCTTGTATATGAATGAGAAAATTTTAGTCAACTTATGGGTTTGAAGCCCCCTTAGCTTTTTGGATGCTAAAATTAGAGTAGGTCTTACTTTACCTAGAAAGATTTCTTATCAGTGAAACTGACTTTTACTTAAAATAAAAACATTCAGAAATTTTCTTTTTTTATTTACCAAGAACATAATCATAGAAATGTAGCACAGTATTTCTTCAATGTTACAGAAAAAAATAAGGAAAAGCATCGGACAACATTTTTACGAGATATAGCTGAAGAAAGGCATTTTGTAAATATTGATTTAGAGCAAATTAAATATATTTCTTAAATTTTCTTTCATATCATCTATTGTTCTGTATTTCTTAATTCAAAAAGCTGATGGGCTTTAAAATGTAGGGCTAACTAGGGCTGAATGTTTGTTGATCTTGAAAATGGGGACAACTTTGCATTATTTTTTTTTTACTTTCAGGAGAAGGAGAAATGTATACCTGAGATTTTGGATTTAAGTAAATTCATCTTGTCCAAGATTGACCAGCCTAGTGTGATGGCCTATTTTGGTATGAAATCTGACAACAGCACTGATGCTAACACTATCAAGAGGTTTGTTGTAATACTATATTCATAAATCTATCTCATGGATATTAAACATATTTGATCATTTTAGTATAGACTAGAAAAATGGACCAAAGTTTTTTTTATGTGGGATAATGTTGCACCAACAGTCAGGGTGATTTGGCATCTTTTTGAGCTTTAACGATGGAGGAATACGGTATTATATCCCAGACAAACATCTACGTGGAGTAGAACCACCATCCTTCTATAAGCATGTTTTATCCTTGATTAAAGAATCAATATGTTTGGAAAAAGTGCAAAATTTCTAATATCTTTCTTGTACAAAAGAACTTTTACCATACTTTTTGTACTGTCTGTCCTATATGTTGTGTACTATGTAGAGTTTACTTATTTCAAATCAGGGACAGTGAAAACCATTTTGTTAAAAAACAGTTAAAAAGTAATTAATTCATGGGTAAATCATTCTGTCATTTGCCAAAATTTCTGTTCTCTTCAAATGTACTAATTGGACTAGTTTTTACTGTTTCCCTTGCTCTGATCTTAGTTTTCATGTTCTCACAATGTTCAACTTTATCATGCATGTTAATGTAGACTGTGCTGTACTTTTAAGTTTACTTTTCTTTGGATTAACTAAATGTTAATGAATTATTTTTTCAGTGAAAAGGAGGAACAAAAGTCCCAAATAATTACATCATTGTTGAAGCTTGGCTCAGCACAAGCTGATGTCATACTCAATGATTGGACGATAGAATCCTGCTCAATATCGGAGGATGACCTAGATCAGACCATGATTGAAATTGCTAAATGGATTGATGTCACAGACACGAAGGTCAGTGATTATTTTTACACTTTTCTCATTTTGTTTCAATCTGATTAAAAAAGAGCATGACCTGCTGCTACTGAGATTTGAACCCAGCTTGCAGGGATGCAATCCCAGTGCACTAACTACTGGGCCACAGCCTCTATACGATCCTCAGTCAATGTAGATATTGACCTACAGTGAACGCAACTTCTAAAGTTGCTGGTTCCTTATGATATATCTTAAACCTAACAATAGTTGAGTGTTAATATTTTTTTATCTATGTATGTTTAGACATGTATCAAATATCTTAGTGTATTATATCTGATAGAATTATTAAGGGTTCACCAAGTTTTGGAAGGGAGGGTGAAATAAGAAAGGTTGCATCTGTAAATCTTATACCCTCCTGAATATCATAAATGCTTGTGTTTATAGTTTGAACAATTAATGCCAACACTTTTCTTTACATTTAGATTGTATTGTATAACATTGCTAAATCATTAAAATCTTTAATCAACGTGTTCAGCAATATTAGTGATATATATTCATGTAGTGGCTTGTTTTAAAGATTATTTTCAATGATTTATGATGACTTTTTTGTCTTATTTTCAGGTTTTACCTGTTTCTATAAAACATGCTTTGGTACATAAACACTATGGTAGGGCATTAAAATACTCTTTCAAGTTACTGGATGATAAATCAAACAAAGATCTGGAACAAAAGATACTTGAGGTTAGTAAATTAGTTTCTTTCTATGTGTAGTTTAACCAGATTTTGTATAACCATGACATGACTGACCCTATTTTTGGCACAACCCTTAAGTTTCAAAGGGAAGAATTAAAAGTACAAAACTGTTTGGGGATGAAGTGTGTCCTATTTTCTCATATAATTTGTTTCGAAAAAAATAGAAAGGAAAATCTTTTCAACCTGCCTGTTAGTGCTCATGGTGAACTTTTGTGATCAGTCTTTATCTGTTGTCCATCTTCATGCATTTGTTGTGACTTGTCCAGTTTTGCCATGTGAACACGATAGAGGTCACTTTTTAGTAAGGTCTTCACCACACCTTGTCAGAATGTTTGCCTCTATGATAGATAGGGCAAGTTCAAACACTGGTCACCTGGAGTCAGAAACGAGGTTACCGGGTCAAAGCACAGGAATACCTTGATAATAACAGACCTCATAAGTGTGCTTACATATCATGGTTAGAATTGTTAATGATTATATTTGATATTATCTTTTATTTTCAGTTGTATGACAAACTTGGATGGCTGCACTGTGTCAGACACTTCTCAAACTGGTTGCAAGTGAAGTATCCATCTGGATACAGACCTTTCTAAGGATAGACCCTGTTAAATACACCACTTTTATTTTAAGTGAATTTATAACTTGCTCTGAATTCAACACTCAGTGTCTCCTTCTTTTATGGGATATCAAAATATATTTATAATGCATCTCAATAGTATAATTTGATAATAGTTCAAATGTTGTTTCCTTGCTACTGGTGTTCTTAATGATTTCTTCTTGACCTAAGCACATATTTTGTTAATTAGATAATTTTGGATTGGGTGAAATAAGAATAAAGATTGAAAAGCCATGAATAAGGCTGTTTTTTTTCTGAAAAAGGTATTTTCAATGTTAAACATTAGGCATACAAAAGTGTAAATTCATAATGAAAAAGTTTCTCTTCCATGGCCTACATAAGGACTTAACGTGATTTTAACCATTTATTGTTTGTAATACCCTTAGTATGTTTTTTCTACCATCTTGTCTGTATAATCCTCTTCAGAACATTCAACACAATGTCAGGGAATCTAGACAACAAACATTGTTTTCACTTCATGCACTGAATACTTTTTGTTTGACTGGGCTTACATTGTGCTCATGGTAATAGATATGTTAAATTTCTTTGTTATCTCAGAATGTATGCATTTGGTGAAGATAAGCACAAATTATTACCCATTTATTGTCTTTTTACCCACTTTCACAGAACTATTGTAACAAACTGTTATACTGTACTGTTAAGATATTGATGAAAAATGTAAGAACACAAACAAAGTTTGGAAGAAAAGTTGGCACTGAAAGTAACTATTTCTATTTTATCTATAATACAGTTTCATAATTTATGATCACTTTGATATAAAAGTGATTATTAGCCAAGATTGTCAAAATTTCAAAGAAATAGTGGTAACATTCCATTTAAAATTTACGCTTATTGCTTGCTTCTTGTAAAGTTTGAATGATCTGTAATTATTACATAAGTTTTCAAAGCATTTTTTCAGCAAGTCATTTATGTGCTTAATAAGTATCTTCTTATTATTGTTAAACTTACAGTGAAGCACATATTGACAGCCCTTCAATATTAAGGTCACTTCATTTTGATAACAACATATATTATTTTTGGCTTTCATTATGTCTGTATTTCAACTTGACAATATGACCTAAAAATTTAGGACTTGCCTCCGTGGTCAAGTGGTTCAAATCACTGTATCTCTCACTGGTACAGGGCCGTGGGTTGGAGTCCTGCTACGGACCATGTCTCTTTATGTGAGAAAGTAGACAGTTGCTTACAGAGTATGGGAGTCTAATACTGGTTCTTCCAAGGATGATGGTTAGATGAACTGTCTGCCTCATATGACTCTGACTGTAGTCTGTTGAAAAGGGGCGTAAATTAAACAAACAAACAAACAGAAAATAGTCAGAAAACCAAGATAATGTTGAAAGTTTTATTTTGTATAATATTAATTTATTTCCTAGTCTTTTATTAGGCAGGTATTGGTGTTTGTTATTTCTATGCTAACATTTGCTCTTTCTTGTAAATCAGAGTTTTTTTCCATCTGGTTTGCCTGCCTCTATTGTATGCTGTATTTTTATAGTATGAACATGTTGCATGATACTATCATTATTCATTATATAATCTAGCTTTACAGCAATACATAATTAAAGGTAGTGCAAAATAGCTTCTCTCCTCACAAAAAGTTATTGTAATTCCTTAATTGTTTACAACTCTGTATGGGTAATACTTTTCATGGATTTTCAGTGAAATCTCAATTGAGAGCATCTCTCTGACTAACAGGCCACCTCTACACTATTCTGCACACATTTGTAATAATGTCCTCTTCAAATTTATTGATGTAGTAGACAAAAGATAACCTCTGACTAAGGCTGATATGCATGAATGTCATGTTTCTTCTCCCTTGATGTTAGTCTTTGTGCGTAGACTTGACTGTGAAGACCCTAGATTTGTGTTGAATTTGTTCTAATTGCTTTATTCTTTATAAACTATTCTCATGTATCAAGTTCTTTCCTTGAAAGGTTACACTCTTGTTATATGTGCATGTCATTGTAGTCATATCATGTTGACATGAATAATTTATTATTGTATAAATATTACCATCTTTATATGTAGTCAAACTTGTAAACAAAGGCCACCCTTTGGAAAGACATAATGTGGCCTTCATTGACAGGTGGCCTCTAAGAGGAAAGCCATTTTGTTCTAAATAATCAATGAAGGTTTTGATATGAAAGATAATTATTCACAGGGTGGCTCATTTCTGTGATGGCCGCTAACGCAGGTTTCACTGTACTGCCAAAAATTATACAAGGTTTTGAATGACGGGCCAATATTTTTTGTCTTCCTGTAATTGTGAATTGTAGTTGCTACAGGTAATTTTACTTATTGCAATACTTATTATGTGCTGTTTACTCAATATTATGCTTGAATTTTGAGTCACTACTTCCAAGATGTTTTGAGGATAGTTCTATATTGTTTAAATGTTACATTCATCTGCTTGGAGAAAACGTATCAGCTGAAGTGTTAAACTTTTGTTACGTAAATTTTGATATTTAACTACAAACTCTTTTTGAACACATACATTATTGTGTATCTTGCTTGAAATGTGTTATTTTTATTTTCATATAATATTTCAGACAATTTTTGTGCACTTTATATCTGTAATTGATTTAGATAAAATCAATTTCAAAAATTGTATATTTTATATTTTGAATTTAATTCAGCTGTAAAAAGTGGCATTCATTCTTGAACTATGTTGGTGGTGTATTTTTGTTTATTCAGATGTATGTACAATGTATGTAGGTTAGTTACTTCCTCGAAATTTTACGAATATTGATTTCATTGATTTTAAACTTATTAAAAAAAAAAACCTGAAAATTGGTGAAAAGATGTTTTTTTGTTCTTAGATTGTTTTACTCATAAATAGTGACTGTGTGATAAAATGGGACTTTCTATCCAATTTCAAATTTGTTTGATGCAAAGTGATACAGTGTTTTTTTCTTTAAAAAGAAAAACTTCATCTTAGCTTAAAAAATCTCATTATTAATTTAAAAATATGAAACATATAATGTTTTTAATATGCTTTGTGTGCCTCGTTTAGCTTATTAAATCAAATGTGCTATTTTCTATTTATACTGCATTTCCATTCTAATTTTAGTGAAAGTTTGAATTTCTCATTTGAATGATATTCACAGATAGATCAAATGCTAGATTACATGATTCCATCATTGTATCATAATTGCAAGTACTATATGCTCAAGTTGACTCATAATTTTACTGGGAATGTTGTGGTATTTATTACGGTGTGGTCTGAAGCCATTTGTATATCACCATGCATGGTTGGTCAGCAATACTGTTAAACGGGCAATAATTTTTAATTTACTATGAAGATACCGGTAAGAAAAGAAGCATCAATGTAATGAAAAATATCTATACCTTGTGATGTTTAGAAGTACATGTATTTCATAGTGGAAATTAACTAATGATTTACGATATAATAACATGCTATAATAATTTGCTCTGTTTGAAACACTTGTTTCTATGTTCACTGAAGTTTGTGAAACATGTGTTTCTATGTTCACTGAAGTTTGCTTTTATTGAAACAGTGTATTTAGATATTTGTATCAGCCTACCTGTACCACTTGTGACATGATGCGTCTAGGAAGTTGCCCCGATGATATACAGCTCTAAATTTTACTGTGAAGTGTGAAGTATCTCCCTGATACTGGTTTAGAATGGCAGACAAGTGTGCATTATCATTGTTGTTCTGTACTTCCAATTGTAAATTTCAAATTGTTACAGATCATTTTATGCGATATTTTTTCTACTTTCAAAATTTAATTGTATAGTTGTATAACTTGTTCAGGAAATGATTTCTCATGTTCTGTGAAAAAATAAATGTTCTTAAATTTCTGTCTTCGTTTATTTCTATTACAGAGTAACTCATAAAAAGAATTCAATGTGCTCGGTCATCTAAGTATGGCAAACATAAACCATACAAAGGTGCAGAACTCTTGTCTTTTGTGGATGACTTATTGGGGCCCCAAACCATTGACATGAATTTCATGTATCATAATGACCTCCCATTAGCATGTTTTAGGCAAGTTTTCAACCCATTCGTTAACTCCTGAAATTCTTTAAGACATGTGGTTAATATTTTAAAGAGAAAGATATAGTTTCAACTGTAAAAATGGTTCCCTTCGTAGAATTATGTGAAAGTGAACATGGACAAATGTTTTGAAATAATTAGAAAAAGTTCTGCACCTTAAGAATTAGGGCTGGAGTGAGTATTTGAGTACTCGGGTATTCACGAGTCAAATTGAAAAATCGAGTACGAAAAATTGTTACTGGGATGCGTGGATCGCTATCTTGTTTGTTTATAAAAACTCTTCTCTGTATATATATTGTCCCATCAGATCTAACAGGGATTTTAAAGACTGGGCCACAAGCTTAACACAGAAAATATTGTAAATCTATGAATATTGAAAGATAGTACATACATTAAATTCATAGAAACAGATTACATTTGTATATTGATTTATTTCATTATTTTGAAAAGAAAATTACATTTTGTAAATTTGGCTGTCTCCAGAACAACAATGTTTAGACGGGTAATTACTTGATAACAAAAGATTTGTGAATCGATTTGGGATCGTAAGTGCTGAATGATTGGTCGAATCGGATCGCTTAATTCTTACCTAACGATCCACAGCCCTATTAAGGATGGTCTAAATTGTCCAGGTATATGTTTGTCTGACTTAATATTAATTGGTTGACGTCATTTTATCGTAACTTTAAAAACACAAGTACTAAAACAATAGCTTTTTGTAGATGCCATGGACTCTACCATCTTGTTGATTAGGACATCTCAAAATACATTACATTCTGAAATATGAAATAAAAACATAAGGATGACATTTTAGACATGATATATTGACCCTTAACTCATTTAAATGAATGTTCACTCGCTTGCATAATTTGAAAACAGATTCTAATTGGAACACAGATCATTACTATTTTATATATCACTAATTTGAGTACATGCCATTGCTATTCATCCATCTACTAGAATTGCTTAATGCAAAGACGTAATGTTGCATGCAAACGTCTTTGCTGAAAGTAATAAAATAATGCCTTACCACAAGAAATCCAGCTCCGAGGATCAAACCTTTATCTACAATGTCAAGGCTAGGTGCAACTGTAATGAATACAAACATTGATATTTTGTGTTAGAATATATCATATCTACTACTCTAAAATGCTAAAATCCAGCAGCTACAGGGGGGCTTTGCCACCCTGGACCCCTAGAAGGGCTTTGCCCTAGACCCACCAGGGGGCCTTGCGCCCCCTGGACCCCCAGCTTATTTGTCAGGATTTTCAAAATTCTTAACTTTCACCCATATGTATGTTGTTAAACAAATGATAGTCAGTGTCGTGTGTATCATATGCTTATAAAGGCATTAAATCAAGTTTCCTTTGATGTGTATCTTTCTGCCTAGGTAACATCAGTAAGGGGTTATAGTTTACTAGTTATGTACTTATGCACCAATTAAACGTGCAAATGAATCAGAACTAAAATACACTGAAAAAGAAGTGTTAATTTGTCATCAGTTCGAAAAAATACTTACAAGCCACTTCAAAATACTCATGATCAACATTTATGTTGTCAGGTCTTTCTCCACCCCACTTCTTCTGAATCTTACCAACTTGTTGACCTCCAGTCTTTGAAAAAACCTGAATGAATGTACAATACATTGTATACATGTTTGTCTACTCATGAAGTTGAAACAATATGAAATACGCATCACCAATAGTACATAACAGTACGGCCAATCATATCACAACACCACATAGTGCAGTGAAACACAGCACAACACGGCACAACACGGCATTACTATTCTAGAGTTTTTTGGCAATTGTTCTTTGATGAAAGTGGAAAGAATTTGAAAGTGTGTACCTTCTTTTCGCATCAAAACGTTTGTCCACTAGAGGTAATGGAATTCGTCTCCAGTAAGAGCACACAGTGCACAAAGCATAAATCGGAATATTTGTCCACTTTCTTGTTTCAATTAGCAATGTATATACCTTGGAAACTATATCAAAGCTATCTTTGCATTTATTATTGTCTGTATATAGATACAAAACAACTATCATTTCTATATCATTGTCATCAAGATAAGATTATTAATATTAAACAAATTCTTGAAAACATTACGACCATTCATAATTTCGAGAAGAAGTCTCAGTGTCATGCCTTGTACTATTTTGTTTCTTGTACTTACCTTGAAGTATAATTCCGTTGAACAGCGACAAGCACAACATGGTCCTTCTACTTTGAACAGAACATTATCATCGTGGTCAACAATATCAAACTTGGCAGAAAATATACTGAACCTAGAGGACAATTACATAATACAGTAAAACCTTGTTTAGTGACCACCACAATATCCAAACCATCTGAATACAAATGCACCTTATTTCGGACCTCTATCTGTAATTTTTCCTTGTTTCAATTCAATTATAGAACTACAGTACAAGCTCTCCAGAGCGGCCCTCTAGATCAACAACCTCTCAACAACATTATTTTGCTACTCATAAAGACTGTTGCTTTTCAGAGGTCGGACAGTACATCAGTAACATCATAGATGATTTTCTTGTGACACATTAATGATGGTCTATATATTAAGGATTTACTGTACATGCAGAGGTATGATTATATGCCCTGAGATTATGAAATTTAAGACCAGTCTCAAAGTTTAAATCTCAATTCCATTCTCGAAGTATTATGGTTGAAAAGATGGAGCTGGTTACTAGTAATGTTTAAAAACATGTTCAGATCAATTATACTGTCAGACTTATTTATTAATAATATCATTATCATCTGATCATAATTAACTTAGAAACTTGAACCCGGAGACAGAATTATATGAAGTTTTATAACCTCGGAGCCAGGAATCATCTGATATGATAATTTTCACATTTGCATTCCTATTTAGTGTAGAAATTCCTCATATGTGAAGTATGGGTCAGGTTTGGATCAAACTTTCAGTGATGGAGGCTATGAGTTTTACAGCATTTGTTTGAGTAACAAACTAATCATTGGCGAAAACACGGATCGTACAGAAATATTTACTTTTGTTTAACTGCACCAAGTGTCCTTCCCAGACAATCGACAATGTACATCTTCTGTAAACACAAGAAACAGTCTGCGCAACAACACCAGTCACACCGGCACGCAGTCCGGTGAAAATTTAGGACCGGATCTTCCTGGGAGGAAAACACATCCAATGAAAATTGGCGCGCAGGTCCACACGCCCAGCGGCATAGACAACCAGATTCTACAATTAATTAATTACTTCATTATAATTGTATAATCATTTTGGACGTGTATAATCCACGATTTGCATTTCTAATTGTGATAGAAGATTTTCTTTTTCTTTCTTACTTGAGTTTTTATTAAAATTGGTGTTATTTTTTCTTTAATCTTCGAAAAATGGGTTACCCCCATATACTTTAATGGAAGTTTAAAGGGAATGTAACTCAAAGAATGTCATCGGTTTTGACAAAATTCACGCGAAATCAATTTTTATTATGGAAACCTATACATTTTTCAACCATTTCCAAAATCTGTCCGTCCCATTTTGAGAAAAAATTGGTGTTACGATCCTAAAATCATAATTAACGCAAACCAATCACTCGAAAACAATACTGATGACTGAATAACTTGAACAAAACTAGGCAAATTTTGTTATTTTATATACTATTATGTAGGTTATAATTGCTATACATGTACATACTTACCTTCTGTGGCCAAGAACAATTGCTCATTACCCTGGTCTACCATTCTGTACGTGTTTGGCGCGCCACAGCCTCCTGTAAAACCCATGTACATACAATATAACAAGCGTGTTATATTCAAGCGTTTGTTTGCTTTTCTCTCCACAGACTACATGTCTTGTAAAAATGTCATTTCATGGGTCCCATATGTTCATAGACATTCATGGTTTGACAAAATTACATAATATTATGTAACATACTATAACAGTAGTACGCTGAATTTCACTCGTCGCGGCAGGTAATACCATTCCAGGAAAATTTGATAACTATACCGATTTTCTCTAACATGTCGAAAAATGGTCAGTTACTTATGGAAGGTTATTTATCATTTTCATACATATAACATATATCTGTATGTCCACGTATATGTGAACTATTCGGAGCCATGCCATATGTCCCATAAACAGCTGTTCCCAAAGTTGAACAATAATTTCGACACCCGTAAAATATATGTACGTATTATATCTTAGATATCATTGAAATTTCTATCCTCTACAGTAAAATGTTTGGGCTGTTAATAAACCAATGGTGCTTCAATGTAGGGATCCGTATTACGTTTTATGAAAAGTACATGTGCTACAGAATTCATAGATATTTTATATAACATGTGTATGATAATCTAATAATTTCGTCGACTGAGTGAAACTAGATAAAGAAGGAAAAAATCACTAATACGGCGGTGTAATATAATCTGCAGACTGCAATTATGAAGTTATAAATATTACATGTAATTGAAATTATTCATACATGAAATTAATATCAAACATTTTGTAAGACATGAAAGATTACTGTGCTTTTTTGCACCAAAGAGATTGCTTGTCTATTTCCTTTTATTTAAGTAAGAGAAATGTATATATGCAGCTCCATCTTATATATATAGAGAAAAATGAGGGCTATCGATTAACCGCTTGAGGAGACTTCTTCCACATGCTTGAGGATATAATAACAAATAATGCTGACATATAACTGTACACGGAAAGGATATTTAGGTATAAGATATAATGTCAACTTGATGATTTACCGTATTTATCAACCTCCATGAGCTGTCGTACAGCAATGAGTGGCTGATCATCCAGCACTTCTAAGCCAGGTGGTGGCATCATTCGAGGATTTAAGGACCGCTTCCTCTCCAAGTTGGACTTTAGCCTCGACGTAATAAGGGCTGTCGCCATTATGTTCGCCCCTGTACCTGACCCGGTCCCGGCCCCGGGTTTGTTACCCGACATATTTAGCTTTACCTGTCCGCTGTCTGTCGCTTTATTATTGCCTGTCGCTATGTTCGCATTTTGTGCGCTAAACATCTGAGCGATAGCAGGATTAGGTGCATTTATTGAGCCACGAGGTTGGCTGGACACTGTTGCAGGCATTTTAAAAAGTATGTAACGTGTCAGACCACACACAAATATAAACAGTTCCTCTAACTAGAATTTAGAATTTCTAATTCGTTCATTCAAAGCATTTTTCTGACAGCATTTTAGCACAAAACTGACGATAATTTACACACAACTTTTCCTACTATTATTACTTAATTTATCAATCTAGTTCCACTTTCGTCCAATTATATGGTGTTAATTTCTCAATTGGTGTCTATTTGTCAGAAAATGCACTTAATTCTGTCTGGTATTCACATGGAACTAACTTTAGAATAAATTCACCCCAAAGCCTGGACTACCTGTTACTTAAGTTTTATGAAGATAATCCTTCCCGTTATTTCACGTTGCCGACTTCTTATTTCAGACAACGTTTTGTATTCTATTGTTATGCTTATAGAATGTTTGCTAAGCGTGTTTTATGGACATTTAAATCAGCTAAAGCATATAAAACAAAGATCGTTCATGAAAAATTGATGTATAAAGAAAATCGGGGGACCACGTATTTCAGCACTAGTATAAACATATGATTTGATGGAATTACCATCATGAAGTATTTGAGTCTGTTACCTTTAAAATCTTGTGTTAACTGAGACGTAAAAATGTTTGTTTTTTGGTTACCCGACCTACCCCAATTTTTTAAATAAAGATTTTATCACCCAGAGGAACAGAAAATCCACCTTTCTACATGCATTCGAGAGCAAACAAAAACACTCCGAACTACCGACTCTACTTTTTGATGATCATTTAACCAGACACGAACATTTAAAAAAAAAAAAGAAATTACTCCATTCGGGTTATAAAAATAATTAATAACATAATTTTTTTCTAAAAATTCTCTGAATTTACCACTTGCATGCTTTAAGACTTATTTCAGTGTTTGTTGTGTATTTGACATTCCATTCATGTAGTTACTGTAAAATACTTAGCGTTTCTACTATCATCAAACTGTTTTCATTGCAAAATATGAGTTAACAACTTTCAAAGGGTCATAAAGTGGTATTATGTTGTCTCGGATTTGTTTAGATGGAATGAAATATTCGAAACTTAATCGTCAATCTTTTGAGATTAGCGCGGTATTGCCGTAAATGTTAAAAGAAAAAGCGTATCATTTTAAATTGTTGCATGATCACAAAACCTTCAGCGAACACTGTACAATCATGAACAAATCTTGCTGTGATAAACTGGTTCCCGTTCCATGTTGCAGGTACACAAAAGGCTTTGTAAACACAATTTTAAGTCAACGGGAACCAGTTTATGTGACATAAACACAGCATTCAAAATGTTTTGAAATCTTCAAATCGGTCCATAATAGTCTCCTCAGTGCTTTGATATTATATGAATAGTTTTACAAGTCTGTACATTATTACACGACATCAAATCATGGAATGAAGGCAATTAGTAACAAAGATAGGAGAAAATCAATGTATCAAATTTTGTCCCACGGTATGAATATTTAAAAATAACATACAGATGTCGTAATTTATTTTATCATTAAGTTATGTATTAGTAATCAATTAGATTAGTAAATTATCAAATGCATTGTATAAAATGTCTCTAACAACATGTACGTGTGTGCATTAGTGAAGTGTTTCATTTCATTAAAATCTAAGGGAGAGTAATCCTATAAAATTCTTCATCAAATCTCAGAGGTTATTCCCCTTGTATGATCACACATATCGGTGTCAGACCACTAAATGTTTCACAGGTGCTCTCTAATTAGAAGGTAAACTGGTTCCGTTCCATGTTGCAGTCCATATTAGATACAGCGACAGTGAACAGGGAACCAGCTTTATTAAAAAGGTAGCTGCCGTATGTCATTTTGTGTTTTGGAAGTTATGTAATAAAACGAGAAGATGGCTATGAATAAACTCATCAGATTCACCTCTCTATGTTCCAACTTAACGGTAAGCATTTTTATTTTGAAAAAAAGATCAAGCTGGGCACTGGTAAAAAAACAAAGACCTATTTACTTTATAGGTATTTGATAACACCATGGAGAATATACTGTGGTATACTGAATTGAATCAATCAGTTGTCAATTGATAATAGTTTTAATCAAGTATTGTATTCGTGACTTTATAAACACAATCATATCAACTTATAAAAGTGTATAGTGCGATTTAATTAAACTGTTGAAGATGAATATTTACATGGTCGCTGAGTGCGTTTATTTTTAGCTTTGTACAAGTTTCACTTTGTACCACAGACGATATGGCAAGATTTTTGTATAACATGCAAAAGTTATCGAATCACATCAAAGCTAAAAATAATTGCTGGCATTGACCGTGAAATTTTTCAGCTTTGTCGGGTTATAAAAATCGCACAATAGAGCAGGTGCTACAGTTATCGAAACTTTAAGCTTTATATGCAAAAATATTTTTTTCAGTGTGTATTTTAGTTAGAGAAATTCCTTTTTACTGCAAAATCATTATTGGTCAAATGGTAAAGTAATTCCCGGTGCCCGTATCAGTTACACTTGTTGACATTTACAAAGCATGGGGAATCCATCTGACACAATCGGATAGGCGCGCGGATACAGTTATCGACACCCCTGGTATAACACTAACAGCTATAAAATTTTCAAGCTGAAATTTAGTAGTTCCTACCCTTAAAATAACTAATATATATACGAATAAACTTCAGTAATAAAACAGAAGACCTGAATGCATGCAATGCCAAACTTCGATACACAAACGGTTCATCAACTGTGTGTATTCAATAGTTCAATTCAAATTTAAAAACCATTTGTGCCAATAAGTGTTAATTACAAATTGTATTTAGTCAGCTTAATGACTAATTACAGGTATGTATATAAAAAAAAGTTTATATTTATACTTACCTAATAATTTCAATAATCTGGTAACAATGCTTTTGGCCCACAAAAGTCTATGGTATCAGTAAAAAGTTGTTAGCAGTAATAATTTACCTTATACCCAGAATTTTTTTAATGAGTAGACAGGTAATGTTTTTCTAATTTATTTTTTTAAATTGTTCCTAAAATACATGTCAAAATGCTATTTCTATGTTGATTTTTTTCTGCATGTAACATTACCCAAAACAAAATGCTTTTTTAAGGGTGGCCTCAGCATTTTAGTATATATTAATGCTGACAGTTAACTTCTGTCTTATGCATTTTCTTCTTTATTCCTATTGGAAAGTGTTGTAGGTCTTATTATTTTTATGTTTCAGACGAAAACCTCAGCTTTACACACTTCATCTGCAGCATTACAGGTTTGTTCTACCATCTTCTTGTTCTTTCTAATTCTATTGATCCTAGTGTTGTCTATACAGTACTATAGATGCTTTTTACGATTAATAACAAATTAATTAAATATTTGTTCGATTGCATTTTACCTGAACTTAGAACTGATAGCTGTTAAAAATATTACATACTAATTAAGTGGCTTAGAAAGGATGTTTATTTTGCTTGTTTTTTGGTGAATTTACTTAAAAATTACCACAGCACCCAGAAATCCCAGAAGTTAGTTGACCTGAGTCTGTGTTACATCTAGTTTATTTGTGTCAATATTAAATTGACTCTTTTTACTTAGAATTGGAAAATTGGGAAAGTCAACCACATTGCAATTGCTACTCCAGATATTGAAAAAACAACTTCTTTATACAGAGATGTTCTTGGTGCAAAAGTCAGTGAAAAACATGTAAGACTGTTTACCCTATTTTTGACATGTAATATAATTTGTACATTCAAACTTGTATCGTGATATAACCTTGTTTTGAAAACCACTAGTTTTAATTTTATGCAATATTGGCAGTTTTTAACATGTGAATGAATGCTACTTAAAAATAGTTTTGTTGCTTCCAAAGATGGTCATTACAGACTGGCTTGATTATGCAGAGGTGCTGGAGCTGGGACAGCAGTGGTGGCAATTGCCACTCAAATATTTTGTCAGAAAAAGTAATATTCACCCTCTCCCAAACCCACCCCTCCGCACCTCAATGTCAAATGTCAAATTGCTTCTGGCACCCCTGTTATGCTAATCATAAACCAGGAAAAACTATTTGAAATAAGAGTAGGGATATAAATGCCTGATTCTCCTTTATTTTATCTCCCCTCTCTCTGGAGCATCTTGAAGCATGAAATTACCATAGCTGTCAAATGTTCCATTAAACCAGAGATAAAAAGAAAAGTATTTTCTTCATTCTGCTGCACAAAGAACTTGTTCTTAAATTATAGGAATGTGCATTAGACTTTATACTCTTGACTTCTCCAATGCTTAATTGATTTAGAATAAAATGTATTGTAATTCAGAAAAGATGAACTTGGATGTTATTTTTTTATGTATCTTCTTGTACAGCCACAACCAGACCATGGTGTGTATGTTGTGTTTGTGGAGCTAGGAGATACAAAGATCGAGGTAAGTTTGTGTAATCATGAAATATTAATTTTGCTTGTTCAAACTTTTTGTGGTGATATTTTGTTTAGACTGCCATGATTATGTGGGACCATTTGTGTTGCATGCTCAAATCAAACAATAAACATTATATAACTTCCAGTCATTGATTCACCACCTTATTGTTTGATTTAACCTTGCAACATGACATGTCATACTTACAATTATGACACTTTCATATGTTCTCCTAATATTGACGACGAAGGGCTCAATGAAGCAATGATAATGATGTATGCTCCAGTAGCCACCTGAATTGTTGCAGTACACCCATTGTGTAGTTTAAGTTGTTTTTCGGCATTAAAGTAAAGATTTATGTAATTTATGTACATACAGACTGTGTTGATTTATCTCTAAAATGTAACACAATTCTACAGACTATAATTTGTTCATCATATACTCCACATGCCTGTAGACAGACAGATGATGATATTCCCAGAGCTGGACAACCCCAGTCTTAATAAAATAATCGTAGAATACACAGTCATCTGTGTTAGTTTTTATTCTCACCTGAGTTTATATCAAAATCTTTATTTAATTGGCTGAACACCAATTTTTTAAAAAGAAGATAAATCAGTATAAATATGGGTTGGTTCAATCACTTAACAAATTTTCCTGGACTATATTCTAACCAGTACTAACTTACTCTTCCACTAGAAACCAGCAACTTCTCCACATGTGGAGGAAAATCAACATGGATGTAAGATTTTCATGGAAGGGTAAGATCTGCTGTGACTGGGAATTGAACCAGGATTGCTGGGTTACAAATCAAGCGCACTTACCACTGGACCAAGGTCACAGCCTAAATCTAATTCTATGAGACTCACTATGTTATAATGACATATTGTCATGACATATTCCGTAAAGACAACACAATATTATATAAAGACAAATACAAATTGAAATAAGGGCAATGCCAGAAGTCTTTAATCAGTAAGCAATTAATTTCAATCTTTTCCGTTCAATTTCTTTTTCAGTTATTACATCCTCTTGGTGAAAAAAGTCCTATACAAAATTTCTTAGACAAGAACAAGAATGGAGGAATGCATCATATATGCTTAGAGGTAGGTGTTAACTATGTCTGCATGCTGAGACAATAAACATATTTACAAAATACCACCTTATAAATCAACAACCATTTTGAATGTACATGTAATTCACATTTTGAAAAACAGTCAACCCTGTGAATAAAGGCCAACCTCTTGAAAAACATCATGTGGCCTTTATAGACAGGTGACCATTATTCAAATGTAATTTTATTCTTAGACTAGATAATCAATGATTGTTTTTTTTAAAAAGAATGGTATGTATTCACAAAGTGGCATTTATTTGGACATGGCTGCTAACACAGGTTTGACTGTAAATGTGTAATTTGACTTCATTGACTTAATTGATATGATATGGTAAAAATGCTTCACTTCTTATAACATAGAAACTGTTACTAATTCTATTCACACAATGGTAATAATCTTAACTTGGTTACTTACATTTGAACAAAAAAAGTTTTTGGTTTGTTAGTAATGTTGTTCCTTTATTTGTTTACGGTTTGTATTTCTAAGTAAATATTTTTCGCTATCATTTAATTATTTCAACAAGTTTTTTTTTCACTGAGATTTAACATCACACATACAGTCAGGGTCTATAGGCAACTTTACAGCTTTAACAGTGGAGGAGGACCCCAGGAATATATCTGAGTAGAACCTCTGACCTTGTATGTACATTTGTAAGCTACTAGTAGCTAGATAGCTTTCTCACTCCTGAAATTTTGTCCTGGGTGGGATTTGAACTAACAAAAGTGAGGGGCCAGTGATTACGGTACCTGTCAGAGACCATGATTACCTGTCAGAGACCATGATTACCTGCCAGAGACCATGATTACCTGTCAGAGACCATGATTACCTGCCAGAGACCATGATTACCTGTCAGAGACCATGATTACCTGCCAGAGACCATGATTACCTGTCAGAGACCATGTTTACCTGCCAGAGACAATAAATACCTGTCAGCTGAGACTTGACCACTTAGATTCAGATGACTTGCTGAGTAGTCAAAGATAAAATATATTCAGTACCTTCAACTTTCATTTCAGGTTAGCGACATCAAAGAGGCAATGAAAGACTTGAAATCTAAAAATATAAGATTGTTAAGCCAGGAACCAAAGATTGGAG
Organism: Lutraria lutraria; assembly: GCA_964023205.1. Classification (NCBI taxonomy): domain Eukaryota; kingdom Metazoa; phylum Mollusca; class Bivalvia; order Venerida; family Mactridae; genus Lutraria; species Lutraria lutraria. Next base: position 32,167,460 of record OZ026842.1, on the reverse strand, counting down.
CTCATGGAAACCCAGTCGTTTTCTTACATCCGAAAGATTGTGATGGAACATTAGTTGAGCTGGAAGAAGTTTGAAAAAAACTCTGTGATATATTCCATTATGACTTATGCTTGTTATGTTGCTGTTTAATTGATTAATGCTGCAGTGGAGAATTTGTGCTTGTTTATCAATATGGTAGTGGTTTAATGTAAGAAATATGTTGCTTATAATTACTACTCGAAATTTGATAAGGATCACATGTGAATGTTCCATTATTTTAATACTCACCGGAGGCTCGCCTACTTCAGCATTCTAAGCCTTACCAGATAAATTTTGTCCATCTCAGCACAAACCAAGTATTTTCTTTATCTAAATGCTGTGTATATTGTTATTAATAATACTCAAAGTATTCCACCAGTGGCATTGTTATCTTAGGATTTATCTGATGTCATAGTTGCATTGAAATATTAAATATTTTATTTGAATTGCTAGACATATGTCTCTGTCTTGATGATGTGTTGATGACCTTTGGTCTAATTAGGTGTACAAAAAATTAGGTGTACAAAAAATGTTTGTTTTTGATTACCAAACCTACCCAAAATTTTCCTGGTGAGGCTGAAAATAAAAATAAGTTTGTTTGGAGTGCTCCTACCTACTCACGAAAATCCTAGAAAATAAATAAAATCAAATGTTTTTTGGGGGACAATTTTTTTTTTTTACTATTGTTACATAGTAAAAAAATATATCCCTACCTACCTACCCAGTGCTTGAATTCTGGGTCGGAGCACTCCAATGAAACTTATATTTATTTTCAGCCGACCCTAATCTTTTTAGTAGGCCAGAGGTACATCATTTTCTCACCGTTTTTACCTTTCCATACACTTCAACAGCCAAAATAGATATAAAAAGTCCTGACCTACATACCCTATTTTTAATGTGCATGTAACGAGAAACAAACAATTTCGTAGGCCTGAGTGATACTGTATGCCTATAACATGACGATATTCGATCAATTTTATAAAATGATTTTTATTTAATTAATATGAATACCAACAAATGTGAATTAGTTGGAAAGGGGACATTGCAAGACGTCCTTGAAATATCTCAAGGCGGAGTTGAGATTTGAATAGTCGATCAGAAATCCAGCTTTTACCACTAGACCACCGATCAACCCCTTTTTCAGCTTTAATGGAATAATTAAGACCCCAAATATACCCCTGGGTTTGATGACTGATCCTCCGTAAGCTTGACAGCGTCTGCGTGTGTAGAAGTTGTCAAGTCTCTGGTGGTGCGGGGCCAGATTAATGATTACTAGTCCGAGACCTCAACCAATCAACCATGGAGTCCCCCCTTCACCTAAACTTTATCAGGGGCCCATACCACAGAAATATGTTAGCTACCTCTTGCTTTTAAATACGAGCGGTTTGTTCCTATTGATCATTTTAGGGATATATTGGCATCTGTTTAAGTTATACGAGTATGTCTGAAATGTATACCATTAGCCAGACTTTTAAGTGAAACAATTGTTATCTTAGTTCCTTTAAGCTATGTCTATGACAGTGACCACAGATGGTTTAAAACATGTTGATAGTGTTATATAATTAGTCACTTTATGCATGATACAGCATCTGAACTACAGTACTGAAAAAGACAACAATCGATATGGATGGGCAAGAATTTCACATTACGAACTCATTATTACAGATTATTATTGTACAGTAGAACGTGTGTTAGCGGCCAACTCCGTATAAAGGCCACTCGGTGAATAATTAATTAATTATTTAGACCAAACTGACTTTTAACTAAAGACCACCTGTCAATAAAGGCCACATTATCTTTCCCAAGAGTGGCATTTGTTCACAGGTTTGACTGTACATGATTGATTTGCTAGATCCACAAGTACATGATTACCTTGCTAGATCCACAAGTACTTGATTACCTTGCTAGATCCACAAGTACTTGATTACCTTGCTAGATCCACAAGTACTTGATTACCCTGCGATATTTAGCTCAATACATGATCTCAATAGAAGTCTATCTAGTTTTTTTCTCAGAATTTGTTGGTTGTCATTTTCTCCAAATGAGGTTGTTGAAATATGTATGTCCAAGCAAGAACATCATTTAAGTGCTTAAGTAGCTTTTTGGTCCTTAGAAATTATGTTATAATTTGATACATAGAAATTATGTTATAATTTGATACATAGAAATGTACGTTTCTGGTGAATATTTTCTCTTATTTGTGATTGTCAATAAATGAAGACTAATGTTGTTTGTCGGTGCAAAGAATCTAAGAATCTATGCGTTAACTTCAATGGAAATATCTGTCTCTAAATGACTCAGGAATTTCAGGTAAAAAACAGTTTAATTTGGTACAAAGGAACAATGGTGTAGTGTTACAAGTGACTGGGTCAGTTAGAAACATCTTTCTGCAATCGTATGACTGGTTAACATATACAGCAGAAGGCTGTAAAAGTGAGTTTCTAGTTGACCCGTCTTTTCTATACATTTGAGTTCACTATAGCCATGTTTACTGTTTTTTCTTATATATAAATCTAGATTCGGTGAATTTGATGACTAAATAATTAATTTGTTTTCAAATTCTTTCAAGGATCGGTTATGCTATGTTGAGGACACCGAGTCGTGTCATTCAAAAAATCATGCTTTAATCAACAAAACAAAAGCACTTACTAATAAAAGAACAATATATGTCGGCCAATGTGAATTTTCCTAATTAATAACAGTATGCTATATTATACTGTTATTAATTAGGAAAATTCACATTGGCCGAGTTATTTGTCCGAGGTTTGCTGTATTGGCATGAGCCCGTCATGAATTTTCTTAATTGACACTTCGAATGAAAAAAAAACCAATGGCATTTATCCACTAATTTCTTTTCCTATGCCTTCACTCTTATTGTGGTGAGTTTCAAAAAAACATTGAAAAGCCCGCATCTTATAATTCTAAATTTTGCCGGTTTTTTTAACCAACGGAAATGCATAAATCCCTTAATGCCGAGTTTTGTCCGTATTGGTCAAGATTTTTACTCGTAGACACATCTTTCGTATCGAGTGTCGTTTTCTTCTAATTTCCCATCTAATAATAGATAGTTGATTAATAAATAATATTATCAATATACATTGTACCAAAAATATATAAAGTAATTCTGAGAAATGTCGGAAATTATTCATTGATTTATAATGGTTAAATATGCATCGTCATTATTCAAAAGTATCTACCTTCATTGACTATATTAGCATTATCTGATATTGTCCGCGGAAATTCCAATGTATAGTTAGATTCTATTTTCCATAAACAAACTTCCTGTGTATACATGTCCGATCAAGCGTTAGATTTTGATAATGATAATAAATTCAATGACTAGATATATTTTCATCACGATCTCGTTGAAAAAAATCACTGTATTATTAGTGCGGTGTTTTTATTTGATTAAACTATCTGGACTTAGCACGTGCTCAGTATACTGTTACAGTGATGTTTTGTTTGTAGAATTGATCTCTGCATGATAGCTGTTTTATCTAAAGTTTGAAAGGCGCAGATACGAAAACTAAGTTATTTTCCGAAATAGCTTTTATGTATTACAACTTTAAAGACTTTAAATCCTTTTTTTGTATGAAATTTTCTGTTTCGGATGCAATGTATATTTAAGTAAAACGATTCGGATGACTAATTGAAGAGCGAATTTAGCGTATCATACTATGATTTCATGCATCATTATTTCTAGTGGAATTTGCACAGTCTGTAAGAGTTAACTAATAACAAAGCGAGATACGATTTATAAACGTCAGGGTGGTGGGGTGGTGGTGCTGAATTTGATATTGTTTATAGTACCGACTAGCATTGACTGGAATATATTATGTAGTTTATAACTACTACCTGTTCCCAAAATCGGTAGAATTTTTCTATGATTCGTTGATAACTTGATAATCACCACGCATGCGCACTCATCACAGTCCAAAATGATTTTCATTTCTTAAAGTATAACTTCCGGTATGAATTTTGAAGAGTTTCTAGCAATTTCACAGGGAGTGTAAATCCGCCCCAAAAATAGTTCAACTAAAATTTTGTCAATTTTTTTTCATGAAATAAGTATTGATTACGTTGCTAAAACATGTTTCTCTGACAAATTATAGAACAATATGTTTGACAATCGTACATAATGAGTGAGTATATAAGATACCTTGCAAGAGAACGAAAATAAATTCTACAGAATTAAGCCGCGTGACGTGTTCCAGCGAATGTATTGGCATGATAATTGTAGCATCATCTGCACTAAGTTGATAAAAATTCGTCTTATTTAATACTATATCAAGCGTAATATCAGAATAATTTTAATTGATTCCTACTTAATTAAGTTTAAGCAAAAACTGATTTATCTTGCACTGAGTAGTATTATGTAATCAATACGCAGGAAGAATGATTCATTAGCCGCGACAAATACTTGAATGATGACTTTAATATCCTCAGCTGTTATTTCAAAATGAAAGTCATAACTCAAGATGATGAATGTCAAAGTTAAGTGCCCAAAAAACTTGAAACATTGATTTTAAACTGCTTTGCGGCGATGATTTTCATAAGGTCCTGGCCCTATGGTTTCACAAACAAAATTAAGTAAAAACTCAATGGTTATGGACTCCAGTGCTTTTTCTGTTTAGAAATCGTTTCTTTGACCGGAAATGTTATCTCTTGTTTTCTTATATATTCAGAACATGTTAAACATGCCAGAATAAAATATCGTAGGTCTAGCGGACAAATTAAGTCTCAAAACCCCTTTTTCATTTGAGTCTAAAATCAATTTCCCAATCACAGTTTCAAATCAATTGTATTTAATTACTAGTGTACCATATGGAGAGATTATAGATAGATTGAACGTGTGGGAAACTGTTATTAGACCATTTTGTTCCTTCTTTTAATCCACATTCTGTTTTGCATACAAAAAAACAACAACAACAACAGAGACATGTATATAATTAATCAATAAGGTAAGTTTAAGCCAAAACTTATATTTCTTTCATGAAACTGGGGCCAGATTTATTTGCACTCAATGATAAACAGCACTGTATGAACTTCTTGACATGCAAATCATTATTCTCCGAATTTATGACGTGACCTGTGCACTTTTTTGTAATTACATGGTAATTCAGTTGGGTAATTGCATTTTATGTGTTTTGGGAAAAACAAAACTTGCATCAATTTGTATGGTCGCGTTTTGTTGTGCTTTTGAAATGTGTTTTTCTGATTTTATACTGGTGTAAAGTACAGGTACTATACTCTGGGAAAAAATACAGTGCAAACTCTCCACAGCGGCCTTCTCTTGAGCAACAGTTTGATTTTTCCCACTGTACATTTTACTATCAATTTAACATCTCTACAGTAGAGCAATATCAACATATAATTTTGCTATTATCTAAGGGTGTTGCTTTGGAGAGGTTTTACTGTACAGTGATTATTTGGTCATTTAAATAAAAATTCCTCTTCATTCAGATTGGTGTACATGCTTTTAATGAATTATAAATACATACATCGTTATTTTAAAACAAAGAGTCCGATTGAAGGATATGAATGTTTGTCCGCTGTCTGTATAACTCGCAAACCAAAATTCACGATAACTGTTCGATACACTTACACAGAAACAATTGAATGATATTTTCAAATTATGATATATCAATGATGATGTCAAGTCATTCTTTTTACATGTACGTGTAAAAAGATGTTGCCAGTATCAGTGAACAGGTTTAATTTCTTCTGCATTTGAAAAATCGGGATCTTGGGTTGGCCTCGGTTAGCTCGCGTTCGTTCTCCGTCATCTCGTACCATCTTTTAACCGTTGTCATCTTGTTACGGAAATCGCCAGGCTTATCGTTGTTTGGACAGAGGCAGTTTAACTGTACAGGAGAAAAATAAAAATGTTTTTAGATATACAATTATACATAGCTGGTCCAGTGACTGGTACGCTGGATTTGTAACCAGGCAATCCGGGTACGATTCCTGGTCGCGGCACGTCATACCCTGCCATGAAAATTTGACAAAAATGTCGATTTTCCTTAACATGTTGAGAAATTTCAGGTGGCTAGTGGAAGGGTAAGACTTAGTATAGTCCTGGAATAAAAAATAGTTAGGTGAATCAGCTTCCATATATAACAGAAAAAATGGTTGAAAAACGGCATTAAATCAAAATATATGTATGCATTAATAAATGTCCATCACGATTTCGCTGATAGTCGAATCGTATAGATTCTTTAGAAATATTATAAATAAAACGACGTGTTATTCTCACGACACCGTTTGTAAATAAAACGACGTGCTATTCTTATGACACCGCTTGTAAATAAAACGACGTGTTATTCTTACGACACCGCTTGCAAATAAAGCGTCGTGCTTTTCTCACGACGCCGTTTGCAAATAAAACGACGTGTTATTCTTACGACACCGTTTGCAAATAAAACGACGTGTTTTTCTTACGAAACCGTTTGCATGTAAAACGAGGTGTTATTCTTACGACACCGTTTGCAAATAATACGACGTGTTATTCTCACGACACCCTTGTAAATACTACTACGCGTTATTCTCACGACACATATAACTTACAGACACCAGATATTCCTGCATACTGAATTATTGCTAAATATGTTAATCTTTTTATATACATATTTACTGGTCAGTCATGGACAGTGCATACCAAATGATTATATGGTACAACATGATCTTAAAACATTTGATTTAAGGTCAAACACCCAAATAGTAAATGGCCAGTGTTTACTCATATGAAAGGCTAACACGCATTGTTTTGCGCGGTGCTTACCAATTGCTGTCTCCGCAGCAACATTTGTACTTGTAGGTCCTTGATTTCTTATACATTAAGTCAACACACAGTACATGTATTATTTCTGGAAAAGTTGTGGGTCTTCAATGGTCATTGTTGAGAGAAGTTTGTCCAGACTAGTTCTCGTAACATATGTACGTCATATACATCAGAACAATAGATACCATAGCAAGTACGCTGATAAAAGCGAAATCGCTTATGATTTGCGTAAACAAATGCAATATCATCGTCATTGCTTTAAAATGAGCTATGCACTCCAAGTTCAATTCTACTCAAATCTTAGAAGTAAGAAACTCTGACCCATCAATTTGCCGTGTTATGGAAATCAGTCAAACCTGTATAAGCGGTCACCTCCGAAAAAGGATTCGCCTTGTGTAAATGTCCTTTCCTTTCATTGATTATTTAGAACAAAATGCATGACCTCCGAATAAAAGCCACCTGTCAATAAAGGCCATATTATAAAGTCTTTCTAAAGGATGGCCTTTGTTCACAGGCTTGCCTGTATATCGGGAGATCCAAGCTCACAAGTTTTAAGTAAATCAAAAACTTATAAACAGCGGAACCTTGTAAAAAACGATGTATCCAAGGTTGTGCTGTTCCTTAGCAATTTCGCCATTTTCACACACGTGGAACTCTTCAGCGTTTTCGCAGGTCACCATTCTGAATATAGAATAAGATAAAACCTCAATATTAAGATAAAGATAATATTAATAGTGGGATATTAAGACAGTATAATGATGGGATGGTCTAATTACTGGGTAGAAATATGCGTTAAAGAAATATTGATACCATGTTAAAATTTCTTTTTAATAAGTGTGGAGACCTTTATATTAAAGTAGTCTTTATGTGCGGGATCAATTTATAATATTTCACTTGGTGGTTTGTGTTCGTTGCATTGTGTTACATAATTATACACGGCGAAGAAATTATTCTGTTCGTTTTGTACGTTATCTTGCCCTGTATGCTGGGCATTAGTAACAAGGTATTTTAACATTAGGATGATATTTGGATTTGAGTTCTAAACGAAAAGAATGCGAATTAAAACCGTACGTCTTTTCCTACGTCAAACATTTAATGCGTCATTTTATTTTGTTTATAATTTACTAATAAAGATATTCTTGCTTCTGACATTTACCATCTTGTAAATTTTAAGGTGTCTATAACACATTTCACCCCAGTTTAATTGATTTTTATAAAACTGATAAAAAAAGTTACACCTAATTTTGACCATATTTACGGAAATCCTTGTATGCATATAACAGTGACTGTCATGTCTGAGGAACCGCTATCAAGGATATTACTCTTTCATTAAACATACTTATTGTTTATCTAGAATCTATCAAGAAATTACAAAATGCATCATACATATTATACTAAGTATATATATAAATACAGCGATATAAGAATCGAATTGGAAAGTAATGGTCCAAACTTTCTCTGATCAGATATATATATAGAACAAACACCAAGAATATACGGTGGGTACATATGGAGGTTTTAGCTTAATATCAAAATGCATGGGCGACTGTGTCAATACTTGAATGGGATTAAAAACGAGACGTTTACTTACGACTGTGTTTTTGTCTCCTTAAACATAAGCTGAGTTCCGGTTGCGCCGCAAGGTGGCGTGTGTGGTGGGCACCTGCAATTTTGAATGAATCTTGATTCTAGCCTTCCTGTGCCGTCACCATGGTTACGTGTAAAGTTGAAGACGTCGGCACAAACCTCATGCTCTCGACATTCCTCTTGGTATCCATCAAACCTCTGAAAGTAACAATCGGTATTTCTTTCATTGATACAGACGAAAATATGTAGGTACCCGACGGTAACATCAAGTTATATTGATACAGACGAAAATATGTAGGTACCCGACGGTAATATTATATTGATACAGACGAAAATATGTAGGGATACAGACGAAAATATGAAGGTACCCGACGGTAATATTATATTGATACAGACGAAAATATGTTGGTACCCGACGGTAATATTTTATTGATACAGACGAAAATATGTAGGTACCCGACGGTAATATTATATTGATACAGACGAAAATATGTTGGTATCCGACGGTAATATTTTATTGATTCAGAGGAAAATTCGTGATTACCCTCTGCAGAGGTAAATATGTTGGTACCAGACGGCAATATTATTTGGTACAGAGGAAAATGTGCAGGAACTAAAAAATAAAACAAGTACTGATAATAACTAGGAGTGGAAAGATGGATTTTTGAAAACTGAACGATACTTCAGCTTTCAATCACCGCCATTCACTCGACGCGCATGACTTTTTATGTGGATCAAAGTATTTTTCTACATTCGTCATGCAAAAAAACTAGTTCCCGTTCCACGTTGCAGTGTAAGTCTATGCACGTTCAGTTTCCATGAGTACTTACAGTACTTTGATTGCATGTGGCTTTTCCGTTACGTACGCATTAATTAACTTCTATTCTAATGAATGTCATTTATGATTGCTATTATTGTGGCGGAAAACAATCAGTAATTCTCTTAAAGATTAAATGTTCTGATATGTGCTGTAAAAAACGTCTCCTTTTAAACCAAATTGATGTTCGTTATGTTCACTAAGGACAGACACAGAAAATACCAATTTAAGTCCTCGACCGCAAAGTACGGACCGTAAATCAATTATATCAGTGTCTGACTTCTGACCTCTAATTTTCGTCCCAGCCATAGAAATGGCACTTAAGCACCCAGGAAATTTGGTACCTTACATAATTCTTGTTAATATGATTGATATTAAATCAGTAGATAGACAAATTAATCAGCTTAGTTTGTGTCTTATTCTTCACCGACAGTTAATGATGATTTAGTCAAAACGTATATTGTGGTAATATACGAACTTTTCTTGCATTAATGCGTTATTACTACGTAGAAATCGACGGTAACACGTTATAAAAACGGATGCTTGGTGCATGGGATTAAGATAAAAAATATTTTATTTGTCTGAGCGAGTCAATTAACTTTACAAATCAGGAAACGCTTTTGCGCTAAAGGATGTATACTTTAGTCACTATTAATATGCTAGTAAAAACTCTCGAAAAATGTCTTAATCGTCTCATGGACTAATCCATTTTATCAGCGAACTTCGACCAATATTAGAGAAATATTGATCCTATTTTAGTAAGATTGGGGGCATATTGTTTTTGGCCTATATGTCAGTCTTTCTGTTCGTCTGTTTGTACCAAAATTTAACCTTGCCTATAAAGTCAAAACGCTCCCATCTACATTCACCAAACTTCATATGTTGGTTCCTCATTGCAACCTCTACAGACAGGACTGACTGTGCAGGTCAGTAGGCCGAAGGTCAAGGTCACACTGAGAGAGGGGGGGGGGGCATTGTGTTTTAAAAACATATCTTTGTACATTTTAAATACTTAGTAAGTAATATAATATCAACACGGTACAGGGTGATGATGGTGTAATATCATAAATGTGCACTTGGACTTCACACACCATCCAAATAAAAAAAGTAAGAACAAGAAAGAAATAACCGACACCAAAAAAAATCTTGAGTCGGCAGTAATGAGTAGGATTGGTTAGGTTAACGGAATGCTGGAATTCAAATTTATTTATTTCATCGGATTTAACGCCATTTTCAACATTAACATTGTATTTCAGTTATATCGTGGTGGGCAGCTATCCTAATCATGCAGCTTCCCTAGATTTCATTTAGACCTTAACCAGTACTAACAACATTATATATGCAAGCTACAGCCAAACTATCCCACATAATTCAGAAGTGGAGAACTATTTAACATAAGATGTAATATTTTCAGTCAAATTTGTCACGCGTGACAGTGTGAGCCTCTCCCGGAGTTCGAACTCACATCCTCTTGATTAGCTGAACGAACGATCCAACCATTGAGCTAACCGGGCGAGCCGCTTGAATTTAAAACGCCGAAAATGGGTTTCAACCCTTTTATGTAATTTAGATATATATACACATTGTATATACATGTATATATTTATTATCAGCATAATTTATACGTCTTAAATCAGGATTCGTTAATAAATCAACGTATCAATATTTATTTATTCATTCGGCACTGATTGGACATGGGTGTCACTCAATCGTATAGTAAATTACTGAGTTTTCCGTTCACTGACTTCTACTACCATGACAAAGACGAAACTTATTAAACGAGTTTGATATATTTGTAATTCAAATGAGGGGTGTTGTTGACAATCGTGAGTATAAATACGTTTGTCTTGTGATAACCAATTTCCGGATCTTTCATTAACAGCTGAGATATGCCACTACCAGGTGTTTAGATAAATCTGTATAATGGACCTGAACTTGTGATCGTGGCTTTTAATCAGAGACATTAATTGACACTTGAAATCGATATAGATGGAGCATTTTGCAAAATAAATCCCGTATAAATAATGGAACGGATATTTGAGGGCTAAAAACAGAAAGTATTCATCAATTCTATTCAGACAACATAACAAATGAACAGATATCATTTAAATATAGAGAAATAAAGACAACCGTTTGCCCCGTTTCAGAAGTATTTCCTGTCCAAGGAGCAACTAAAAAATAATATTGCAGTAGAAGATTGTTTCCTAAATGCAAATACATAATATGGATATGGTGATGCTCTATTCTCCTTATTAATTTCCTAGAATTGATTGTCATATGGCGTGAAAATGTTTGTAAAAATATGATAGGTTGGTCGGGGCTTTTCTTGGCTCTCGAAAGCGTGTGCAAATGTTAAAAGTGTGAGAAAGTAAATGCACTGCTCCTCGGGCCTTATAATAGGTTTAGGGTCGCGGAGGGAAATTAGGATAGATCCGCTAACCAAAAGAAAACATTTTTATGCCAAATTGTTTTCCATGTAAAGCATTATAAGGCGAGTTTCAACTACAGGTTCGGTGATAGGACCATTTCTAGAATGTAATTGTAATGTAGTGCTCGTTCATTGCTGTATTGTGCTGTTCTTGGGCCAACATAAAAAATCTAGGACACAGAACACAAGATAATTATAACAGTCCCGTTTAAAACATACTCTAGAGAATGGTTATGGGATTAAAGCATTTAGCGGAGCAACGCGCCAGGAACAAAACAAATTCAGTACACTTAATTAAAGCAACACTTCCGGTAATTATTTATTTCATTTGAGACGATAAACAAACGTTCTCAATGCTTTACTACACTACGATTGAATGTCATCTATTTGGCATGTAAAACGATGTTAATATCATCTGTTGTTTAAACTCCTCGTGAACGTTCAGTGAAGAAACTCGTGATTATAATGAGATATTCAATATAAATGCAAATGTAAACGGTGGCACTGTCATCACCCAAGCATAATCAGTGAGTCGACTTCATGAAATATTTTCCTCATCATGAAATAAAATATTATTTTAAGGTTTAAATTATTCTCTCGAGAAGATGATTTCTATTAGAGAGTGTTCTGTTTTTTTTTATGATATTGTTATAATAGGTTGGTGCCTTTTATTTTTTCCCTGAAGCTTATAATTTGTGATTTTTTATGTTATGTTGCCAAGACACTGAGAACAGAGTCATACTTATGGTTTATTGAACATATAATGGGGTAGGTAGGTCACAAAAACATAATTTTCGTCTTTGGAGGTTCAATTCGTCCTGAACGAGAATACAAATAAGACAGAATTCAGAAAGAACAAAGTTCGAAAAACATTTAAAAACACATCGATACAAAACCTCTGTACATATTTATATCTAGTTAAGATATATTTGTTTAACTATAAAATTATTAACTTATAAAAATTGCTGAAGGCAACAACGGATAAATATCGTACTTTAGTACTAGTTTGGAAATTTAAATGATTAGCGAAACCTAACAAAGACTGAATCGATTACAAAAAGAGTGGTCTTGTAAATTAATGCAAAATTCCGCTATCTAAAGTGAACAGATTCCAAGTTACTGTTTTTTATTTTCTACACCGAACCAGGAAAGCTGTTCGAAAAGAGTAAGGATAAAAATATCCTTTTCTCCTCTAGCTTGTCTCCCCTCTTTCTGGGGCCACTTCTGAAATTACCATAGCTGTCGAATGGGACGTTAAAAAAACAGATAACTTTTCAAATTGAAACTAAATATTTTGTTTGTTTGACAAACAAATAGAGCTGCGCTTAGCAAAAAATAATTATAAAATCCTTAGTTCCACATCCCCATAAAATATAGGATCCGCAGAACTTTTTCATTTAAAAAAAAGTTTTTTAAATTTCATATGACAATGAAAAAATATCAACACAAAAATATTGAGACCGAATAAAGTCCAGACCGGCAGAAAAATATGTCATCGGTCGGGTTAGTAGATCCCAGGAACTTGTTTTTGTAGATACCACACGTATTGTTTATCTATGTAAAACAACAACGTATCGCCATTTAACGTATCTGGCTTGGATAAAATCGCTAAAATAACGTAAAATGATAGTTTACGTTATTAACAAAGATTAAATATCATACTTTAATACCAAGCAAAAAACAATTCTATCCGACCGCTCAAAATGGTGTTTTATTGCGATAAATACTGCACCCCTTTATCGACTTTACCTTATCAGCGTTAAACATCTCTAACGCAATGTGCATTGTATTAGTACGATATGATACTATTAATTCATTAATGACAAAAATTTGTTATAAAATCTCTTACTAGACATCAAACCTGGGCGTGGTTTCAATTATTGAACCGTAAACATAATCGATTTTGATTGGCTATCAACACTTTAATTGTTAATTGCTCAGCTTAAAAAACACAGTAGGTGTCATTTTTTAATTATTATTGTCGTCTTATTTGATGACGGATTTCAAAGCGGTTTTCGGTATTTTGTAGCGGAAATGTTAATCTAGGGAACCGTGCCTCAGAATTTTGATACTTGTTTTTATTTTTTATCTATGGCGTAATAAGTAATAAACAGCAGGGTTCTGGGTACGGAATGTCATTAAATTTTGTGATTGTAGCAAGGAAACATGAAACAAAAGACAGCAAAGGGTTCATCGAGAATTTGGTTCCATTTTTAAGACAGTTGTAACCTGTTTTCACTCTAAATGTCAACTAAAATAACTGTTTCAAGATAACCTTTAAATATTGCACATGGATTTTACCAATACAAACTATTTGTATCAAATTTGATGCTATTTTTAGGTTTTATGAGAAAATATTTTCATTTTTCTAAAACCTCCAGGGATTAGTGAATAAGAAAAGGAGAAGGCTGCTGAAGTATCTCGTTTTTCAAGACGTCTTAGTTTCGTATTTTTACGATGACGTAATCGTCATCACCATTCATAAAGAACAGACACTGATCCCCCGTAATTTTAACTAATAATATGGTTTCCTAAATGTTTATTGAGCACATTTTATGGAAATGCTTCAAGAGGAAGATCCGTTAATGATACCTTGCAAGAACAGCTTTGCTTTAAATACAGTCATTGTTAATATAGATGTACCCTGTCCTTTGGAAGTACAAGGGAATACACCGGAAAATAGTGTCTAGGGAGAAACTCAAGAACTATAATTAAGGAAAGTGAATTGCATGCTTTGGTAAGATCTGACTCAATGTTAGATTTTGGAAGCAGAGCAACTATTTGTGGAGTGCCCATTTATTATTACATGTAGTTGGTTTAATGTTCCGCATTTTAAGATGTTTTCAAAATCTACGAGATTCATGAATTATTAAACATAATAAGACAGAATTCCCACTGACTAAAAGACTGAAATTTATAGTTTCAATGTTACGGAGCGAGAGATGCTTCAACTAGATAAAGTCTACGGAGAGGTTGTTTATCACCATGTAAAAGCTTCATTGTCTATTTCATGACTATTGTGCTCTGTTTGTAGATTAATGGTAGTTTTCTAGTTATATATTCATTTCAACTAGATTACGCATACGAAGAGCTTGCACATCACATGTAAAAGCTTCGTAACTTCAATTGCTTCGTCATGCTACTGTTTCTTTAGATTTTTGATTAATTGGTTTATTTATATTTACTTATTGCAATGTGTACATATACAAATAGTCATCTACTTTGACAAGTACATTTTTTGTATATAATTTCTGTCACCTGACAACAATCATAACGCCAAATTCGTGCACTGGAAAAGAATGAAATTAATGTAACGTGAAAGCCACCAGTCTCAAGTTAATTTTTAAAATAAAGCCTGCTATATGGAGATGGGTTTTTAATAAGCATTCCTAACCAGGGCTACATCCATAATATTCAAATATTATTGATATGTGCTTCACTGTTATTGACTTCTTTACAACGTGTCATTATTGTTACACAATAGAATTGACATGTTTATTCGCTTGCATCTCATTCTTTGATGTCACCGTCTGAAATAGATTTGTCTCCAGAGAATGGTAAATACAATCTACCAAGATTTGTTCGTGGCAGACAAAACAACGGATGCCAGCCTTTTATGTGGTTTATTATGAAAACAACAAAACAATTGTATGCGATGATTGATCAAAATGCTGTTTGTTTTGTATTATGAAAAGACGCGCGCATGTGCATGTGACGTTATTAAAACAATCATTTCCTCTTGACAGACGCATGCATTTGACATTTAAGGTTTCGTTAATCGACCATAAGCTTATTTTTCACTTCTAAATATGGACATTTAAATGATTTTTATAATTACCTTTCACGTGTACAAACATACTGGATTTGTGTGACTAGTGGGTTAGCGTTAGGACTATTTCTCTTTACGGGAGTCACATAAAAAGTGTCCAAAAGTGGGTTTATGTGGCTAAAATTGGGTTTATGTGGCTAAATTTGAACATGGGAAAGTACTTAAGTATCCTTTCGTTAGTTCGTCCGTTCTGTTAACAGACACATATTCGTAATTAATTCATGTGATTTTTTGTTGATTTTGCTTAGGTACACCATTTCCCAAAAAATTAAATTATTTTATAATGACGAATAACGTTAGTCCGTGTATTGGATTTATTTGTAGCAATGGATAGTTCCGTCCGGACAATTTCATAATCATTTTCTTGACTCAAC
Source organism: Lutraria lutraria (assembly GCA_964023205.1). Classification (NCBI taxonomy): domain Eukaryota; kingdom Metazoa; phylum Mollusca; class Bivalvia; order Venerida; family Mactridae; genus Lutraria; species Lutraria lutraria. The sequence continues at coordinate 32,151,626 of OZ026842.1, read as the reverse complement.
ACAAGTCATTGCTGACAGAAAGATATCTTTTAAAACTCGGAATTAATCAGGAAAGTAATGTACCTGTACTATGGAACTCTCTCCCGGAAGACTTTCGAAAATGTATCAGCTTGAATCAGTTCAAGGGGTTAATTTTAAATTTGAATGGGCTAAATTGTATGTGTAATGTTTGTAAAAAAATGATATTATTTGCTATACTTAGTACTGGGGTAGCGCAACATGAATTTATGTATTGATAGTTTGAATATTTTACTGCATGCTATATGTAATGCATGATGTATTTTTTTTACCGCGCCTTCTTTTATTGTCAACAATTGTACATTTTACCTCATGTTTACATACAACTATTCATATCTTAATTATATATCTCATAAGTTTATTATTATTATTAGATTCTATATACTTTTCATTTTATTAATACATTTTTTTAAATGTGCTTTATTGCTTATATCCGTTATATTTTAAACACGCATTACATTTTGTTGTTTTTACTGCTCTTATATAATTTGTTATTGTTGTTTACTCTAGTTATATAGTCGGCTCAAAAGCTCTTAGATGGCTTATTATGTTATACTATTGTTGTCTTACCGACTTTAAATAAATATTTATCTTATCTTGTTACGGAAAGGTCAAAATCACTGATGAAATGTCTAATCTATTGTTTTACATGCTTGTTTCATGGATGGATTACGTTTAATACTCGCTCTAGGCTTGTAAATTAATTAAAAAAAACGGAACAACACAAACTAATTAATTAAGAATTAATTATCTATATGTTACCATGATTAATTTTATTTTGCCTAAATAAAAAAAATTCTGATTGAAGTATTGTTGTATTATTGCTTAAAACATGTCATTATCTTTGAGATACAACTGTGAGGAGGACAAAATGATTTAATAAAACCTGGATACATGGATAATGAAATACTTACAACTAGACAAAATGTCATCACAAATGGTCGAACAAAGATAATGTCATCTTTATGTCAAGGCTCACCCTATTAAAATATATAATAAATAATTGACTGTAAGCTTTAAGAGCTTGATCATTTAGAGCTTTATCAGCATGCATCATAGATCCAGTAGAAAATTTAACACCAAGGTAACAAAAGTATAATTGATGACTGTGAGGGTGGGTTGTACAAAGAGGTATATCATCAGCAAAAAGTAGCATATAGAAAGACAACAACCAAACGCCCAGCAGCGGTACCTGTCGATCCTATTTATGAGAAGCCAGGATCTCTTGCCTCAGTAGAGAATCGACATTGGAGATGTGGTTATAATAGTCAGAGTGGATATTTCTTTTGCATTTGGCATTACCGAGGAAACTCGTTCTTAACACAATCAAACCTGTGAACAAAGGCCACTCTTGGGAAAGACAAACTGTGGTCTTTATTGACAGTGATTCTCATTCGGAGGTTAGTTTGTTAAATAAATAATCATTACCAAGTTTTAAAAGAATGACCTTTATTCACTGGGCGGCCTTCATTCGGAATTGGTTGCTAACACGGGTTTGAATGATTTGTAACATGTGATTGCAACCTTCAAGCATTTTGAATGAGTTTATGTTTCTATTGTACAGATCCATTGCAATTCATAGGATTTAAAGTTTTTCTTTCAAGAGAACCAAATTTTTGGCACATGTAATGGTTAATGATTAAGCAATTTCACAGAATTTATGGTCCGGTGGGAAAACATCCCTCAGTACGTCCTATTCATGTTCTGGCTTGTTCAACATATTCCTTTCTCGTACAAATATAACTCAGAGTTACTGAAAGCCAACGGCTTTGCCATGGCTGTACAAAAAACATTCCTGTATTAAAAGCCTTTCGAGTGTTGTTTTTCACTTAATATATTCATGGTTTCATAATGCGATTGTCATGATAGCAAATATTTGAGGATGAATACAAATGGAATATTTTACATTATACAGTACATGAATTGTGAAGATAGGGTGTTAGCATAAGACTGTTTGTTGAATTATCGCTTCCATTTATCAGAAAACAACAGATTTCATAGACTGGGTTATTTGCATAATAATAGGAAGAGGAGAATAACGCTATACGTCTGACTAGGCTTATAGTTTCCTGACTTGATCACGGAATTCGATATTTGCACTCCTAGATAAAACGTTGTTGTTTGTTTTCCACGAATTAAACACTTGGAAATCAACAAATGACCCTCGCTGTTTGTGCGACGTTAAATCCAAGCGAAAAAGACTAATATTGTTTGTTTTAATTTTTGAGATTTGCGCCCCTTTTCAACAGTCTGAGTCATATGAGGCGGATAGTTCACCTAACCATCGTTCCTGGGAAGAACCAGTGCTAGACTCTCATCCTCTGTAAGCAACTGCCTACTTTCTCACATAAAGAGACATAGTCGGCAGCTCGGCTCGAACCCACGATCTTCTACCAGTGAGAGGTTACAGCGATCTTAACCACTCTACCACGGAGACGGATCTATTATTTGCCATGAACCATGTTGGCTCTTAAAAACCGAACCAGTTCCCCTGGCAAAGTGAATATAATTTGCAACATACTCGTATAAGCCACTTCACTGCTGACTTTGCCAGATAAATACAAACCTTCTTGCTTTTAACTCTCAATCAAACGCCATGCCACAAAGCATCGATAATTACCTCTTGAACTAGATTGCATTCAATACTTATTGCTTTGCTCCATTGACGTGGAGTATCAATTACACAGAGTTTTTCTATGATTATAAATTTGACTTATCAGGTCAACAATATGTATTTAATCACAAACAAGTGGATACAATTCTAAAACAATTTCACGAAAATGTCACTCAATGAAGTTTTCCTCGATATTTAAGCGAGTTGGTAGCTTTTATATCACAATTAATGTGAAAGAAGCGTAATCTATGTGTGCCAATCGTATCGCTGTCATATTCCAATATTTGATACAATTTTCTAGGTTTGTGAAATCTAACATTCCCATTTCGTACCTCAGATAAAAACAAACCATCTAGATGTATGTATTCCTCCTTTCTTATATAAAACCATAAACTTAAATAGACACATCGATTTTTCACCCCCAGTGACATTCTTGTTCCTGCACCCTTGTGTTATACCTAGTTATTAGCCAGCCTTTCCAGCAACAGTTCTTATTGTACTGGACAGGTATACAAGGCACTCTACCCTATGTAATTAAAAGCCGTCAAAATTCTAGAAGGAATGTGGTCTTTAAATACTTTTGGACTTTATCATTTGTTCTACAACAGACAGTTTCAAGGTTTTCTCCATTAGACAGAGCTTAGTCCCCGATTGTTTGTATGCTTATTTGTGTTGCGTGGTTCTTTGGGCAGGTAGTATTTTGGTATATAAAAGTGGGAGTTTTTGTATGTGTTTTTTTCTAGGAATCATTTCCTCATTTATATTCTGCAGTGCAGTGATCAGGGTGTTGAACTTGTAATCCGACGATCCGGGTTCGAATTCCGGTCGCGGCAGGCCACACCCTTCCATGAAAATTCAACAAATATATCGATTTTCCTCCACATGTGAAGAAGTTGCCGTCTCATGGTGGAAGGGTAAGTTAGTACTGGTTGGAATACAGGAAACTCGTTAAGTGAACTGGCCAACGTTCCTAACTGAAAAAACGACGGTGATCCCAATGATTCCAATATTATAATGTATTCATATTCTGTTATATCAAACATAGTCCAATATTCACGGATGACCAGCTTTCACAGGTGGCCGTTAGCTGTGGTTTGGCTGCAATGACTATCAAGATCTCAATTTCCATGTATTATTTCTATCTTTGCCCGCTTATTTACATTTCTTCTTTTGTCCCATACCAAGGAGACGTGTGGTTGGGTATCAGGAGCACCTCATGACATCCATTTACAAGAATATTGGAATTCACTGAGACAGTCATGATCATTATCTCAAATGTTCTAAAACAGGCAATATTGTCCACAAATATCTGTTTAGGATTAACTAACACACGCGCGTAAATCTTGCTTGTTTATTTTATTTGCAGATTGCATTCCATAAGAAGAAGCGCAGTATCCTATATGGATACTTGATTAAGCAACCGAGAAGATACAAGATAAAAACAAGCATGGGAAATTAATAATTAGTGAATTCCCACGAAATGAAGATGAAGGTATTCTTGAAGATAAAGCGGTTGTATACACGTTAGAGCTACATTTGCAATTAATAAGGATGGTACTTTTAATCTTCGACTGATAAAAAACCAGCATATTTACAAATGGAACGTGCTCAGGAACATGTGTTTGATCTTATGCTCAAATATGTCTGTGACTAAAACACATTTCAGGACAAGGTCAAAGCTCTGCATGAAAACCAGACTGAACTCTGTCCTACTTGTAAAGATTGCACCACACGTCCCTGCATTACGGTATGACCTAAAGGGGCTAAACTTAAGATTGGAGTTTTTATATGCTCTATTTAATTCAGAGTTCTCGTTATACCTTCGTATTTTAGATACATTTTGACTTTTGAACTTATCAAAATAAAGCTTCTGAATCTTGCGAATTTATACCAAAGGGTCAAATTAACTATTAAACTAGTAGGACACTTTGTTGACCCTTTAAATAATAATCAAATGAGGGTCATTTTTGACCCTTAGTTTATGAAATCAAGTGAGAACCCTTTTTAATTACATCATTATTATATTGAATTGAACTAGCTGTTATTCTTTTTTGTATTCCTAAAATATCACCTATATTACCATTGAAGAGACTAAAACACCAACAAAATGTTTTTGGAGTTTCCAAATATAATTATTTTCTGACGTCAGCCTGGCGTGATGTTCCTTTAATTGGGAATTCTTCAACTTGAATTATAACTCTGAAATATAAGATTTCTCTTTCGAATTACAAAATATAATTATTTCCTCATGTCAAACTGATGTCGTATTCCTTTAATAAGGCATTTTTAAACTTGAATATCAAGAACCCTATAGCTTAAGACTTTGAAACTAACTTCACATTGTTGGTGGAATTTTCTGATACTAAGAATTAAATTCAACGTGCTGCTTTAACATTTTCTTGGACTTTCTATCGACAAAAGCCCTATTATTCATCCTTATCATGTCACACAGAAAAACAATACTGACACACGACTATTGAAGAATTTCAATTTAGATTTATTCGCATCAGAATCTGATAGAGCATTTCTCTATCAATTATATTGTAGACATCAAGGAGTATGAGATAGTCGATGTCTTGAACGCAATAGAGCAATCACAAAGGGACGTTTCTAACATGATTAACACATTGTTTTTCAATAATTAGTTCGTAATATCGGCTCGCTATTGAATATTGTAATTTATGATGTATATAATTCAATTAATGAACCACTTTGATATGATATATTGATTTTACGGTATAATGCACTTGCATATCATCATTTTTATTTTAATTCCGTTGCCCAGTGGAATAAGAACGATCCTTTTCATCACGATTAGCCAAATATAGGATGACCAAAAGGAACACCAGATGCCTTTACTGATCTTAAAAATGCAAGTATAGATTTTATGATGTTGTTCGCTTGTAATGTTCGATTGGAAACTGAAATGAAACAGCAAGCCGTGTTTTAATGTAAAATAATGTAAAGGTTCGTTCCCTGTGTTTTAAATGGATTTATTGTAGACAGTATTTAAATGATAGTTAAAAGACAACTACTTAAGGACAAAAGTATTGCCCGGGTTTTAAAATCAGTTAAGCTACGTCTCTGTGATTTAGTTAACTCTATATCACTTTCATCGAAACCGGTTTAGCAAGTGGTACCAATGAATGACCCATAGCGCCTTCTTTCCAATGGTACCAATTTTTTTCATGAACAGTTATAAAGAAAAAAATGATATTGCATTTTTTGTAGACTGGACAAGACTTTGGTCCGTCAGTATGTTTACCAGCTAACCTGTTGTTTACAAACGGTAGACCAGTTTTATTATTTCAATGGCCAATATGGCATTAAGACGAAGGCGAGACTTATACAAGCTCGTCATAGGTCTGACTTGCAGCTTAGAAGGCTATTTCCATTAACACCCTAAAGACATCTTGGTACATTCTGTATTTACGTATTGAGCTTAAAGTCAGTCTAAGCTAGGTTATCAGAGGCATCTTACATAAATATGTTTGTCTCTTCAGCGGAATTGCCTATTACAATACATAGAACAACCAATTTACTTCCTCGTAAACGTAAAATACAGTAATTATCATATAGATAGATGGCACAATGGGTCACCGTGTTATCAGGACGATATCTGTTTCATTCCTATCACTCAAGAGTTTGGCGCTGGTGAAGTAGTACATTTCTTGGTATGGCTTTACTCTGCATGTACCTTTTAGTGGTACTAACCCAGTAGTATTTCCCAATTTGGCGTAAAAAATAATGTTCGTTTCTGGTTACATTTCATCAAAATAGGTAAAAAGGGTAGATAAGTTCTAAGGATTTTAAAGATTTTTTAAATTCTTCTTGAAAGCGTAAAAAGTGATACAGTGAGTGTACCGCGACTCGGGCATAGTAACAAATCTAGGGTCGCGGGAAAGTTTTGGTAGATTTGGTAAAACAGGATCAAATAGTGGTTTACGCCTTAAAGAAACACAGTTGCGTCACAGTTTGTTATCCATTACACCATAACTGAATGGTGCATAATATTACCATGTATATTATATCACCGAAATGTGTCAAAAACATTCGAATATTCGGACATATGAACTTGTAAAAACTCAATTCATTAAACATACGTTGAGATCCCAAATGTGAACAACATATTAATCGAAAAGAGTACATACCAAAAATAGAAACTCATTCATTAAATAGGAAGTTTTTCTTCCGAAAAATATAGAAATACTTGACATCTTAAACATAACATTACATTGTATTAACAATTCGCAAAATAAATGCAATACGAGTATAGCCCCAATCTTGACGTCCATTAAGGGAGACCAAAAATTATATTATATTTTATAACCCATTATGTGAGGGAAATTCACAGCAAAGAAACTAATTCCCAATCTTTTCTGACACGTAAATTGAAAGCATTTTATGAAATGATAGAACATCGAAAGCGTTGCTGGCAATCATCATTTATACAGCACGCAAATGAAACTGAGAACATTAAAACTAGTATAGGTGAAAGTTGTTCTATTTTTAACATAATGACTTGAACGATATAATGTTATCTGTGATTTAGTCCGAAACCTCCACGCATTTCAAAACCATTTGTAATGGTGATTGAACCATCTGGAACACCATATTTCACAATAATTGCAATTTCAGAATAAATACATGTACTTGCATTGGGGTAAACGGCAGAATTTTGTCTGAAACGCTAGTTTGTTTTTGGTGATACATATTGCAGATACACTATGCTTCATTAAATGGCTTTTACACGAATCGAACATATTCTTAAATTAAGTCAATGAAGTTACTGCATTTAATACATGCCCATTAGATTTCACAGGATCAAAGACTTTGGACATAATGGGTTTCCATTACATTGTTTTAGCATGACAAGATGAAGTTTCATTCATAAACTGATGGACCTGCTGGAATGTGACATGTTCACGTCTACATTTACAGGAACATCATCATGAGTCACATGTTTAACATAAGATATGATATACAAAGAATCACACACATAATTTGACAGACAGTTTTAGCGAGGTTATATAAATGTACGACATTATTTATAATTAGTTATAAATATATGATAAGGGTTCTAAGAGCAAGAGGATGACAGAGTTTATTATTACTATAATTTGCAAATAGTTTTTTTTATAAATATACATAGAATATTACAAAAATTACATGAATTTGTGTCATATATATTTATGTGCATCGTATTACATTACATTACCAATCAAAACAAAATCATTACAATATATAATATCTAAATTAACGTAGGAGATTGTCATGAACATATTCATTATTTGTGATTTTACGTCAGAAAATTATCTTCGATTACTCCATAACTTCATGACCTCATCCTTTTGGTTTTTACAACCGATAAGTTCTCTTTCTTCCGTAAAAAATGGAAAACTGGCAGCAGCTGCAGAGATTGTCCACTAATAGTAAGTTGTACCTTAAGTTTTTCATACAAAAATGATATTATTACGTTATTGAAATACAGATGGCTGTTTTGAAGTAGTCAAAGCAAATATGATCAATGCCATAACTACGGCGGTGCTTTTAACGAAATTAATTGAATAGGTGCATAATCACAAAAATATCATGACTGTTCTCTATTCAAACATGTGGTGAATAAAAATATTTGGTACATTCTGTCCTGAAACTGATGCTCTCATCTTCTAAAACCAGTTTTAATTCAAAGTTTGAATGTATTTTTCTGGCATCGTTTCTGGTCTGCATTATTCCATATCTATTATAAAGCTTTTATCAACCATTTCTTTCATAGAAGATTCGATAGTCTGAGTGAACGGTTGGAAATAACCAAGGAGTCCGAGTTTATTTTATGTAAATGAAGTGACGAAAAATGAACACTTTCCCATTGCTTTCTCGCTTTTTAAACTGATTTTGTTTCTGACATATCGTTTTTTTACCGATGAAGTCCTTTATATCAATCTGACTAGCCATATGCAATATGTTTATTCTATTTCAATTCCATTACCAAGGACTTCATCGTTTGCAAGATTGTCCTATCTTAACAAAGAAATTTTGTTGAAACTAATTCTCCACGCCAGTTTAGACGTTCTTAACATCATTAATCAAATACTGTCTAACATCTAACAAGCTTATAAACGTTTCCTGTTTGTGAATCAATTTGTCATTTGATTTAAATTGTCAATTACATACTATGGAGCCAATTATGTTTAGTCGCGTCTAGTAGATAAACATCGCTCAGATGATTTTGTAATTTACCCAAGAGGTGACAACGCTATCGAAATTAATGGAGTCAAAAGCAGTCATAAAAAATTACAATTTCATGGTCTGTTAATCGGATGTGATTGGCAAAAGCTAAACTAATACACTTCATACATACCCGCGAACATGGTTTATTTATACGCATACTAAACCTCTAAACGAAATTAAAGACAATATGGCACGGCATGCACCAATAACCACACGAGAAACAAATACAAATAGGACACTACCCACCCCCCCAAAAAAAACCTGGAAGTATTGCGTCGTGGATACATGGACCTGTTTGGTTCAGTATTGCAGCAATGCACATCGAGTTCGCATGTTGAAGGTTCCGTCTGGTTCGTTGTTTCAGTTTATTGACAAGTAGATACTTACTTGTCTTTGTTGATACGGACATATGTACAAACGAACGAACGAACGAACAAATCCATGCATAGAAAACATTGTGAATAATGAAACACTGACGATACAGCTAGAACAGGTAGCAGAACTTAGGTACGTATGAGGGGTTATTCAACAATAAGTGGACATTCGCGCACGCGGACCACACAGTAAAAGCAAAGGAAAATATGCTACAGAAGATAGAACAAATCACATTGTATAATAGTTCTATGACCTTTATTTTCAGGCTTAAATTAATTACGATAACTGAACTTTTTGAAGGGACAACTTTCTAAGACCAAACAATTATTAAGCAAGAGGTGTCTGTCAAGACTAGCTTTAACGTCTGTGGACACCGATTTAATAGTGATGGCTCGTAATTGAACATAAAATGTGGAGTACTAAGTCTTGATATACGCCATTAATCCATAAAGTATCTTGTCACACGAATTATGTCCGTAATCCTGTCATAAACAAAATGAAATCAATGATAAGGATAATAAAATGTTTCTAGCAAGTGATAAATATCAGTTAGTTGAATATGATAATCGCCTCTGTCTAGTATAGGCGTAGTATTCACGTCCTTAGTGCCTCTAATCAGAAAGGATGTCCATTAATATATCAGCAGATAATTCGTGGCATTTCTTTTAAATTAGGAGATAAACCGATATAATTGTTCAAGATACAATGCACATTTTTCACTATGTCTAGCATTTAACCAAATTTTCTTATGAATATGATTGCCAAGTGCCAATTAAGATTGGTTGCTAAAACTCTCTATATTTTCAGCAGGCGGATCGAGCAAAAGATGACTAAGTACAAGACTAAAGTTTAAAGTGTGTATCATTATTTTATCATTATCCAGACTCTGTCTGAAGTAATGATATACTTAAATCTCATATTCAAACATTATGTCCTTATATTATGTACAAAACATAGAAAATTTATCCATTTGGAAAACTTCAATCTATGTGATTATCAATGATTAATGGAATATTTAACGTACTAATGTTCTGATGTCCCACATGAGTAATTATGAAGAATGGAAATAATATGTTTCTGGTCAACGTTTCGTTAGATATGGTGTTTTTTTTCAAGTTAAATAAATAATAATATCAAAACAAAGTCTTGCGACACAATTTGCACAACTGTAATTGTTTTGTCAAACTTTAAGGTTTGCTGTCGAGGCAAATAAAAACAGAGCATTGTACTTGATGGTGTAGATACTCTTAGATTCTTATCTTAATCATATTTTGTTTTTCAGTTCTTCGTGTCTCTATTTTTCTTTAGAAAATTCTTTACCATCCTGCGACTGTACTTCAATCCTTAGTTTCAGAACATGCCGCAAATACAGTCAACGTGTATTCAAGTTATCATGACGATAACTGCCATACCTGTGAACAGAGGCAACTCTGGGAAAGACACAGGTTTGATTGTATGTAGATTAATATTCTGACATTAGAAGTCCAACAGAAGACGATATGGCGACACCGGGGGACTTTTTCGATTGTAATTAACAAACGGCTTTTCTCAAATTAGTTTATGGATATCTGTGTTCTGATTTGTGTTGTAATTATGTTACTAACGATTCAATATAAAATGTAGGTCAATGATAGACTAGAAGATCAAGAATTATGTTTGACATTTAACTACTTTGGCGTTTTATATAACATGTTGAATGCTACTCATAAACATATGCGCCTGCAACCTGGACGGAATTAACAATCTCGTGTTCAAGTGCTGGCTTGTTTTTCATGTAGAAAATAATGTAATATGTTTATAAAATGGTTGGCGTACCGCCAATAATAGCAAACAAATTTACGCATTATATTTAAAGCTTGTCCAAAAGAATGTATTGGAAACAGAGCTACTTACGTAAATACGATTGCCGCTTTAGCAAAATTGCCCATTAGACAACATAGAACTGGCAATTCGGTCTCTCTGGTAAACACTTGCTACTGTAATTATCATTTTGATAGATAGCGCATTAGGTCAAAGTATGATATTTATCGGTGGCAAGCTAAATTGATGTAACTGGTCAATTACGTGCCCTTTTGGTGAACAAATCTTGGTTTGGTGCATCTAAAAATACGTTTACGTGTTAAAAAATAAATAATCGTCCCGCAAATAAAAATAAATTATTGGCGACCAACCCGCCCCCAAATATTATTCTTAATATTGTCAATGTTAATAATTGTGATGTTCTGAAACCTGTGTGATGTTTATTTGCCTCTGGTACAAGCCGTGCTGATTGCTCTTAAGAATTTTGTGATTGTTTTTGGGGTTGATGCGAGACGTGATCATTGGTCGATTATATTTTTGAGTTGAAATTTCATGTCATTGGGTGTGTGCGATAGTGTTAGGTCGATTTAATTTCATTTCTTGGTCAGTGAAATCTAGCTTTGTAGTTAGCTGGTTTATTTATAAGTTTGTGGCGAATTTCTAGTGGAATCCATTTGTATTGCCGGCATTTATCTATAAAAATGACATGAACTCTAATTATACAATTATGTACTAATTATTATGTACTTATTAAGTATATTTAATAATTGGTTATAGATGTCGGGTTGGTGTTTAAAGTAACAAAAAAATGAAATTCAGATATCTATATATATTGTATTATAAAAGTGAACTAAATAAATGTGTACCATTGTCAGACTGGTCTCCGCTCTTTCTAACGTGACAAATGAGCTTATTACGAGCCAACCAGTAATTGTCCAATTAAAATGCAATAAACAAAAACTAAGGAATTCTAAGGCTGTGTTCTTCAGCTCGATGATGAATGGTCAACAGAGTGTGTGTTGGAAAGATAACAATTTCTAAAAAGCCGGATAAAAATACGAAATTGGAATTTAAGGTTGACGCATTATCTGAAATTACCAGATTGTTTTATATCGGCAATTCCGAACTACGTTATTATTAACTGTTATATCTTTCAGTGCAACTAACAGTGATTTTGAGGGAGGAAGTTGGATTTATTTGTATGAGGTGTTTTTCCAGCAATCCTGTTTCTTATCTTTATGCAAACCAGATTGACATTCCAACCCAGTCCTACTTTTAAATGAACAGTGAAAGTGCTTGTAACAATTAATTGCATTTGCAGGGTTGAATTTGATATATAAATCTACCAAGAGCGCCAACAGCAGTGCCAATGCTCATCCGTTCACCGCCCCAGTGAAATCTATCCACCTATGAAGTTTATATTATAGTTTCTAAGCAATGAGCTACATTAAAGTTTTTGCACAGACGCAGATGACGCAGTGATCATAATAGCTCGACATTTTCTTCGAAAAAATGTCGAGTTAAAATGATATGTTCTCTAAGATAGAATTATAGACCTGTGATACTCCACGTGGGTAAATACAGATTATTTAGTCATCGTATTACAAGCACATCCTCTAGACTGATAATTGTTGATTAAAAAGCAAATCCGTTTGTTCTCAAAGGTTCATTAAATTTTCGTTCTATTCAAATAGAAGAAGTGTTGTTTTTAAGAAAGCACGTTAGAATCAAGTCACGACTCAAAGAGGTAACTTCAGATTTACTTGCGATTTTTATTTATTTCAATCATAAAGATTTACAAACATTCGATATTTGTTCAGTTATAAACATATTTTATTGGATAAATAAATTTTAAGTTTGTAATTTTTGGTAATCAAATCTCGCGTGTATTCGCTAACTTCCAACCACGCCATTACAACAACGGTATAAATTACATAAAATTCACAAACTTTCGATGATTCAATCTAAAATAAAGACTATTGTCAATCAAAACATGGAAACGATTGTATTAAATTGGGAACTTTTGATTATACATTGATATTGAAAAGGCTGATAAAATAACAGGTCGTGTAATGCAACATGAGATGAATCTTTGGCTATCCTTAAGTCTCGCTTTTGCAGTTTCACGCCCGTTTCATTCGAACATTTCCAGACCCCTAATTGTTTTACCGATTTTGAATAACAAGAGTCGTTTTATTATTCAAGTTTTTCACAAAATTTCACAAAAAGTACTCTTGTTCATTTGAGGTCAGGTCTTATGACCTATTTTCATTATGAAATATTATTTCCTCCCTTTTGACCTATACTTCTTGGCATGACGTATTAATTATTCAGAAGAAATTCCTCATTCTTTTTGATGATTCAGTGGAAACCCTTCCTTCCATTTGGTAAAATTGGCAAGCGTAGAAAAATTAAGACCACGCAAACTTATAGCGAGTCTGAAATTGTTTGCGTACTGTATGTGGTTGTAAAATTTGTAAAGTGAAAATGTACGAGAATGAATTCTTTAGCGGTCGAAATGAAGTAGATAATTATGATTGTATACGTAATTTATTTGGCTGGCCTAACATTAACTTTTAAAGGCGTTGTGTTCACACTGGACTATAACGGCAATTAATGAATTTCATGAAAAGTATACTTTTGGTTTCAACAGTGTAAATAACATTAAAAACTTCGCGACTGTCTTCTGTAAAGACATTTATTGTTTTAATTTCTTTTAATTAGCTCAAATGTACCACATGGCATACCATGCGCAAACAACATGTGCGTGACCACCTGAATGTCCTACAAAATACCTAAAGAACTAAATCGTTTTTTGCAGCCAAAACGTCACTCATTGTGAGCACACCGAAAATGCTCACAGGTAGTCAAAAACGAAACTCTATATAAAACTTAACACATGAAAATCGATTATTTAAAGAATAATTAAACGGGTTTAAAATGTTAATATATTTCAAAACATGGGTATTGTATTGTTCTTAATAAAGACCTTTCTAGCATTCATCAAGGTTTTACAAATTAATTAATGCGTCTTACTGCTTTGTATATTCTCCAACAAATGATAAGCACACATTGTAAATTTACTGGAACATTTTCTCTATGTATGTATAATACAAATTGGAATTTTAAACACGTACGTTTTAAAAACGTGATTGCAGAGTTACTATTCATGTTATTAGTTACATGAATATTTACATATTCAATACTGATGCTTATAAGAATAAAATGTTCTAAATTATTTCAAAGCTGAAGTCTTTGCTTTGTGACAGAGTACACTCAATGGGTAGTTGTTGGCCACCTCTCCCAATAGTGTGCATATTTCCTCATTAAATAACGGAACTTACTTTTGCATACACTACACGTTTTGCTAATCATAGTTTGTAAAAGAAAATTGTTGTGTTCAAGAGTTCATGTTTTTAGCTTTCAGTGCATCTGTGGAAGATATAAACGCCTGTAATGTGTATCACTGGCATTTTTTATCTTTAAAAAATGCTATCTTAAGTAGATATGACATTGACATACTAACAGAATCTTCTTGTAGGCCCGGATTTAGTTATAATTTAAACTTCAACAATGAGCGATTATCAATTTATTTACACTAGATTCCGACAGAGCACATAAATGCATAATTTACGACACTATTCAATGAGTTAGTTAGGGCTGTCCTCTGTAACAAAGATAAATTATAGTGGTGATTTAAGAATGCCATGATGTTAAGAACAAATGTGTATTTTACTTGATGCCTATTTAAAGTTTCACACCGAATATTGAAGAATCATTGTCACGTTGAAATGTAGATTAAACTAAGAATAACTAGTGTGACATTGGCGTGTCAAAGACAAAAGCAAACATCCTATTAACAATCTTAGGAAAATGTTTTAACAGAACCTCATAAAATACCAGACTTGTATTTTTTTCAGGACGAACCCAAATTAGCCCAGAACGTTCGTATTATATTGCCATTAACCAAAACCTTCGTCTGAAAGCAATATCTTATCACTTATCTAATAGCTTGTATCTTGTGAACTTTGTTGTCAATTACGATCTCTAGATAAAGCAGTTCTGGCCTCTTTCATCCCAATAATTATCAACTCTGATTGGAAATTTGAGAGGTCACCAAGTTGTGTGTGTGTGTGTTATTAACTTTTAATAATGGAAACTATATAATATTTTCTCTATACAGTTTGGTAGAGAGATTGACTTTGTTGCCTGTTGTCTAGGATATAACACTTTCTTAATTGTATTTTGATATTTTTCCTTATGAATGTTATTTTGTTTAATTCAATGTGTGTTTAGTCTTTGTTAAATCCATGCATTTGATATCCCATTAAGCCGTTGGTGACACTTTTGTGAGGGCCACCAGTACATTTACACTGTTCTGATATAGTCCCTTCCTCTTGGTAAGGTGTATACAATTAATTGACTTTTGTTCTTTCAGAATGTCATGTGCATATCTGTATTATACTTGTATTATACTTTGTTCAGTTGTGTCATTAGGTAAAATTGCTGGATGTATTTATCACAGTAGTCCTTTTGACTAGTTTAAAGCCCACGTAGCGTTGCTGCAGACCTCTTCATAGCGGTACCCTCCATCCTTCATGTTAATTGTGTTTTATCATCCTTTGTATTGTATGTTCGGAAGTTTTGGATTGACTTGTGGTTGGTGGGTTTTTGGTGTTGATGAAATGTTTTATATATGTGCTTGTTCCAAGGAATTTTCTTTCCATTTATATTAAAACAGAGAGCATAGGAGTGAATAACATCTAACTGAATAGTACTTACAGCTTAGACAATCAAACTAAAACATAGAGCCTTAAACCTATCATCTTACTAAACATTACACCATATCGCCATCGGTTTCTATTCTCCCAAGCCGATATATTACTCCGCTTAAATTTCCATTTTCAGAGAATGGGAAAAAGTTTGGTCGTTTTTCAATCACAGGACAAGCTTTTGTTTCAGCAAGCAATAAAGACAGACGATTGTGAAAGAAATTCAATTACGATTTTATCCGATTCTGTGTTATAAGATCATAGCTCTATCAATTATATCTTAGACGTGATGTGTAGTTAGTATCGAACAATAAATACAGGATGTCTAGGAGAAAATGTATAAACCAGAGAGAAACACTTTTACGACAATCACCATACCACTTTTACGACAATCACTATACCACTTTTACGGCAATCACCATACCACTTTTCTCAATCTACTTTTCATACCAGCCATTAAAACAAATACAAGCAATACGTCAAGACATGTTTACTTGTTTAATAGTCAAAGTCAGTTAGAGAAAAGTCTTTGATTTCCAAATTTTCAGAAATAAACTTGTAACAAACTCAACTAACTGAAAATAAGAAAAAATATCGAATAGGTCAGTTGCGGTTAGTTAGGTGATATTGGTGATAATACTGTTATAATAATGGTGGTGAAAATCCTGAAGCAAATAGTTCCATGCTCCGTAAAAAACTAACAAGACACCAGGTGTCACGACCTAATACCCACTCCTAAACGAACGAATTATTTGGGAAATTTAAAGGCAATAACTAACACAACTGATCTAAATCTAGTCCTTATTCTAAACCTCATGTAAATAAGTCAAACGACATTGCCACAACTCCTCACGTAATGTGTACTAGAGATGTAAGAGCCAATAGAAAATGTCAGAATTCTTTGAAATCATCTATAAATATTTGACAAAGACACTTACTGATCTTTAACTGATACAAAACAATCCCTGATTCATTAAAAAAAGTAGATAAAGTTGGATTTTCTGGAAATAACTCTGTCATTGGAACGGACCTTATTACACACAAATGATCACGCAATGTAAACACGCATCGTAGTGGTCTACAGTCATTTAAAACAGGGCAATAGTAGGAAGATGACGTTTTACGGTTCATACTCTATCTAGAAATGCAAAATTAATAAAAATGAAGCAAAGCAATTCTAGTTGAAATTATTATGAAACGTCTGTTATCAAAAAGTGTAAGCCATCATTCTCAAAATGACAACACTTTATACTACTGACATATTAGACCATCCTGAACGTTTTACGAATTCTTTAAAGAAGCTCTTAGGAATTTGGTACAATTTGAGCGGTCTTTTTGTCAAATTCTACTTTACCTTTAAAAAAATCTGTTTGGCATTCGGACATATTTTTAATTTAATGCTAGGTAATAGGTTTATATATTTTATAATCACAATTTGAACTATATTTGTACCAATTTATAATGTATTTGTGTCTTTATTCAGTTTACGTATCTATCACAAGCTATCTTTGAATACCTCCTTTATGCATGCAATCCGCTTACAGACATAATTTCATAAGACAAACGAATTATTCAAATAGAAATGAATTACATCCGATATCGTATCTTCTGTATGTAATTGAATTATTTGAAGCAATTTGGGGTTTTATCAGACAGTTGTACTGATATGGACATTGTCTTCTGTCATCTCATCAAGAACACGTGTTTTCACAATTATCGAAACCATAAATTTTGTATTTACTGAGTATAGCGTGAAATATTGTTCCTCAACAGAGAATTGAAATAGCAAATTCGCGTGTATAAGCCTTGAGCGATGGATCCTCTGATTGGCATGAAAATTACACATAATTTAGGAACGCTGATACAATCTTGATAATTTTATCCTGGTTTTGCGCAATTATCTTAAAGATATCATGAATTAATTCTCGGTGTGGCTAGGAAACGGTTTATAATCAAATGACAAGAAATATGAAGAATGATTTAAAAAAAAAACGTAATTATGCTCTGAACAAAAAATCTCTTAAGTCTCCAAATGACTTTTATAGATTGGTCGATTAACTCAAGGTACTTCAAACGTCCATTTGGAAGTATATTTTCCAGGAAGGTTAATTTGGAAGATATTTTTTCAAATCGAATATACAACGCTTCATAAATCAAACTCCATTAACTGCACGAATTACTACTGCTATATCCATCAACATCTGTCTACGTTTCTGAAGACCTTGAGCATCGTTCTTGTTGTAATCAAAATACTGCATTTTAACTTATTTATCCAAACTTACTTTTTATTACAATAACATGTGTGGTATTATAATTGTTTTTTATTACTTTTGTTAATTTAGTTTTCAAATTTCGAAAAATAAGGTATGAATAATTGTTCGTTAATAAGACTCCTTTTTTAAATGAGAATGATAATTTCAACAGTGTATATAAGAAATAAGTATATTGTTTAAAATTCAAGCTGTTCAATATTCAAAGTTATTTAATTTTTTTACTTTCTTTAGGGTCATTTCTCTGGGATTTGACGTTGTCTCAACAGCCATTGTCATTTGGTGACCTTTCTAGCTTTGAATGGTTGAAGGTGACCCATATTTGTACACCTTGTTAGTATCGGTGACCTTCCGTCCGACAGCTGCTCAATCACACGTGACAATTAGTCTCGGGCACAGGTGGCTGTATCAGTGTTTGGTTCACAAAACAAATCCCGTCACTGAGCTTATATATACTATCAATGTGAAAAGCCTACTATATGTCTATATGCCAAACAATGTGGAACATCGCATCTCGTTGTTTCAGCATAAAAGATATGCGCAGAAGGAAAATTGCTACACATTTCATTCAGATAAACTATAAGATATTCATTCTTACCGAAAATCTAATTCAATTACATCTTATAACTGTGAAACGGTAAAATTGTGTTCCTTTCGTTATTTAACTTCGCTGCAAGTCATTTTGAGTCAGGTGCTAGTGATGTATCAATAGATTTTCAGTGGGGATGAATATCTTATAGTTTTCTGAATGACATTTGTAGATACTTTCCTTCTCTATTCTTCTCTCCCCTTTCCTTTGCTATGGTAATTTCAAGGCAGACCAAGACAGAGGGGGTAGAATATACAGTATATCAAGGCAGACCAAGACAGAGGGGGTAGAATATACAGTATATCAAGGCCGACCCATACAGAGGTGGTAGAAGATACAATATATCAAGGCCGACCCAGACAGAGGGGGTAGAATATACAGTATATCAAGGCCGACCCAGACAAAGTTGGTAGAAGATACAGTATATCAAGGCCGACCCAGACAGAGGGGGTAGAATATACAGTATATCAAGGCCGACCCAGACAGAGGGGGTAGAATATACAGTATATCAAGGCCGACCCAGACAGAGGGGGTAGAATATACAGTATATCAAGGCCGACCCAGACAGAGGGGGTAGAATATACAGTATATCAAGGCCGACCCAGACAGAGGGGGTAGAATATACAATATATCAAGGCCGACGCAGAAAGAGGGGTTAGAAGATACAGTATATCAAGGCCGACCCAGACGGAGGGGGTAGAATATACAGTATATCAAGGCCGACCCAGACAGAGGGGGTAGAATATACAGTATATCAAGGCCGACCAAGACAGAGGGGGTAGAAGATACAGTATATCAAGGCCGACCCAGGCAGAGGGGGTAGAAGATACAGTGTATTAAGGCCGACCCAGACAGAGGGGGTAGAATATACAGTATATCAAGGCCGACCCAGACAGAGGGGGTAGAAGATACAGTATAACCTCTCCAGATCGGCCCTCTCTTGAGCAACAACATCCCTTCTACAAAACTGCATGATTAACTAATTTAACCTGTCTATAGCAACATCCTCTCAACAAGTTTGCTTCTACCACAAGGTGCTGCTTAGGATAGGTTGCACTGAGGGTAACTGAGGATAGGTAACTGAGCGCTGCTTGAGTCATCAAGTATTGCTAATGTTGCATCTATTCTTAAAAAAAACCACCCTGTTTCTGTCGGCCATTTTTATACTCCTAATTTTTTTGATTCGTTTGAATTACTCGGGAGTACTACTAGTGCTCTCCGGATTCAGACGAAAAGTTCGAATCAAGTCCGACCCTGACAAGTAGTTGTAAATATTGTACAGGAAGTAAGTTTAAACATAGCATTTTCCCGGAAGTGATAAACATTTGAATGCTTGTGTTAATAAGGTGTATATTTTATGATTATCATCCAGGTAGCACCCCAGCAGAAATGTCTAACGCATTATTTTATTCTAATTGCGTATAGTAGTATTTTTCATAAACAGGGTGCAACATTTCTGGATTATATTACTTAATACAGACTTTGTATTAAATTTAAAAAAAAAAAAGAAGACATTTTCTGTTTAAATTTTTTAATCGAAAATATAAGAGGATAACCCCCTCCAACATTCCTGACCTGTTACGTAACCGCCAAATAGGGAGAGGGTGGATTTTATAAAAAACGATGAACGTTTTCAAGCAAAGTTGAAACCAAAAGTGCGCAATTAAAAAGGCAATACATATCGCCAGTCATCATCATCATCAGTGAACGCAGAGCAGATGTGAATAATTTGAACATTGCCTTTTGTAATTATTTAAAGGTTTAAAAAGTGAACCCAAAATTCGCATGTTGAGATATCCGAAGCTCGGAAATAACAGATAATTTACTTAATGGCATGGAGCAAAATGGAATGTGTCTCGTAAATGAGCTTTAAAGACAGAGGAGGACGTTTGAAATATCTGGTTCTAGAGAAGGGGCCCCAAAATTACCCTATGATGCCAAAATATTGTCGATTAAGTTAAGGCAAGCGTTAAAGTGATGTATCACTCGCCGTGCAAACTCATTCTTCCTCTAAAATGGATGTCATTCAGAGCAATATTGTGTCAGTGTTTCATGAATGCATCAGTCAGGGACATTCTATATCAATATTTGATAGGAATTTAATTATTATATTTCTTGTTAACTATTACTAATATAGTGGTTTAGCATGAATGAAATTACTTTTATCTAAATAGATGATCATAGTCCATGTCATTAACAGCACAACAAGAATTGTTTCACTGTGAAATTATATGTTATTAAAATGCAGTTAAACCTGATAACAAAGGACACACTTTGGGAAAGACATAATCTGACCTTTATTCAACGGTGGCCATTATTCGAAGGTCATTTTGTTCTAGATACTAGTAGTCAATGACATCTACATCATTAAGATGATATTCACATCTACTATCAAATCATTTCAGTAACAAGCTTTGAACTCTTGATTGCAATTTTTCTAACTTGTCACTTTTTTAAAAACAGGTCTCTTTAACACGACCAAATTATTTAATGTTTAATTACTAGCATACTCAAAGAAATACAAACACCAAACATGCACTTTCAAGTACATTTGTACGTCAATGCCGATTTGGTCAACATAAATTAAACCTTTGGGCTCCCCTAGTTATACATTATTTGCATTGTTCTACAGATGTATTGAAAACTAGATTTCCCCACATTTTCTGTATCATATCCTGCTACAGCTAATAGTTCGTATAAGGTTTAGTCCACTGTTGTTTTAATTATAAAACTGGTTCATTATAAGACTTATTACCCTGGCAACCGGCGAGTCGGCAAAGATAATATACTAATAATTATTCAGCATAATTGTGTAATTATAAATAAGGTTATATCATGATTAAATTACGTATTATATAATGCCTTAGATTAATTACTGGCACTTATTCATGCTTCATAATCGGCTTTTGTTAATACTGTAATATTCGATTAAACATATTAGCACATCGACCAATTTTGAATGATTATTCTGTTCCGTAATTTTCTTCGTCATTAGATCATATTTGCTTTTACATTGTAATACGTTTCGGTTTAAAATATATAAAGGTAATTCATAGTTGTTTCAAACTTCATGTTGTGATGAGGAAGTTTTGGTGGCTAATTGTAATTGTACAGTGTCATTTGTTAAATTGCATTCATTATAATTAGAAAATGAATTGCGAGCTGCGTTCCAACTTTATACGACCGTGTATGTTGCTTTACGTGAAAGATGAATATATATATAAACCACTAACTTCATAAAAACAAGTTTACAGCCGCAGCACTTTGATTCAATGCCAGGAACCAACTCTCTTATCTTGGCAAAACAAACCATATTGCATCTATCGTTGCACCCGGGAGTTTTAGAAAGTACACATAATTTACCATGATATGAACGAAATGCTACACAGAAGTCTGAGTGAAGCAATCTGCAGATAGGAATAAGTTGGATTTTATCGCTAACTGGAGAAATGTTAAGGCAAACATGTTGATGCCAATGGTGTAATGATCATATTTTGCTTTCGCTATAAAACTTGCTGTTTTTCCCCATGGTGGCTTTCATCTGCCAAACTTGGCTCATTGGTAGCACTGTTGTGTGTATAGTTTTCATTCTTGCTGTCCAATATTTGAATAAATTGCACATTTTATTGAGAAGAATATATAGCATCATTAGATTAATAGATTCACATCAAACAGTTCATTTCTACGGGGGAGGGGAGGAATATTGACGTATTAGGAACTAAATATGCGTAAAGAACTTTCATTTTGGGATGTCAAATTCAAGCACCGAAATCTTACATACACAAAGTGTTAAGGTAGATTGAAAGAAAAGTGATATCTTGACATTGATACTATACTAGTATAATAAAAACCATTATAGATATTCACTTTAGCCTAATTATCGCGCATTCTTTTTGAAAGCTAAGAGCCTAAGTATCATCTGATTTAGAATCTACCTGCACAGTAAGACCACCTTGTTATATAGATAACTCATGTTATGATAGGTTTTCAACTTGTTAATGACATTAACTCAATATCAACATCACCTTGTTATATAAACCATGCATTTTATGACAGGTTTGTAACTTAATTGTTGATTACAACATCTCAATATTACACCCACCTCAGTGTGAAAATAACTTTATTTTTTACCCTTTTTTCAACATTGTAATGGGGCCAGTTATATATTAAGGCCGTTGATTTGGTTTCACTTACGTTGCACTGAAACATGTAACGGGAACATGTTTAACAATTTCATTGCGGATGTACAAAAACGTAGTACTTTGGCCTGCATCAAAATTCATGCGCGCCGATCGAGTGACGGCTATACGAGAACCGTTGTTCAGTTTCCAAAAAGTACGTTCTTAAAGGTTTTACGTTGGAATATTTGAGTAGAAAGAACTTTTAAAAAAGTGATTGTATACGTTATTTTGAATTCGAAGTATATGGATTTCACTTGGAGAACCGAAAAATATCCATTTTAAAATTCTTTTTTTTTCATTATTGAATAGGTATTTCCTAACTAGGGTGCGCACCCTAGATAGAACTATTTTAAGACCCCTGCCAAAAATTAAACCTCGCTTTCAAAACTAGGTAAATGCACGCAAACTACATGTTATGGTGGTGTTGAATAAACATAAATAAGGCAAATATATTTTAATACTTAAGGTGGGTCGCGGGTTTCCTTCCGAAAAGTGTTCAGTTTCTAGAAGTCAACGCACAAGAAAATCTTTTTGCAGGAACATCCTTCAAAGTATTGACCAAGCAAAAATGATGTATTCAAATGATATTTCCATTGAAACCGCTCAAAAAACGGCCACTTAGTGGAGCGATATGTTGTGTATGTTTTGTTTTTATTTTCGTGTTATTTATTGTACTGCTCCGATAATTTTGCAAATTATGCTATGAAATTTACTGTACACAATGCTGAATCATTTACAAATCCGAAAAAGTTAATATAGCTCAATTTTGCCGTCATTAAATCTTAAAAGGTTTGATCGAACTCTGTAGTGGTGGCAATATTTCGGGAGGAAACCCGTGACCCACCTTAACTAAAACCTCGTATTGATAAAGAAGATTAATTAAAACACGTTTTTCTTACTGTGCACGGCCTGTCTGGCATGTTTCGTTGTTTACATAATTAGAAATAGGAAGTACACATTTCTAAAAATAGACTGAGGATACCCTTTCGGTTTCAATACATCAACGAGTAATAAAGGTTTCCTTCCTATTATTATTCTTTGCCGAAATACTTCAGCATGTGCTAGATATTGTCCAAATCAACTTTTCCGTCAGTTCTTTTCTTCACATGCATAATTTGAGAAAGGAAAGCAACTGACCCCCTTTAATAGTCCTGTCATTTATGAAGTGATAGCAGCATTAATTAATAATCACGTGATATTAGCATTAATTAATAATAACGTGATATTAGCATTAATTAATAACCTAAGTATAAGCAACTTATAGGATAAAGGAGATGAATAAATAAGCTAAATGATTTAGATATGATTACAATGGTATGTGCTATGAATTATGGATAATTAAGTGATAATTATGCGCTATTACGGTCATATTCCGAATAAATACATCCATTGAATTATAGAGAGAAATGAGAAATGTATACTGTGTTTCCATTGAAACAAATAATTTCAGTTAATACATATAATTATGATTATTACGAAAAGTTTGAACAAGTACATAGGCCGGTTCGATTGATCAAACGGAAGAACTGTCGGAAGAGGCAGAGCTCTTCTGAACTGTTCGATTAGTTGTGTTCTAAATTTAGATGCTCTTCTATATATTCCGCCCGATGGTTAGAAGAGGTGGAGGAGATATTAATCACGTAACCAAACAGCATGACCGAGCTGAAAATACCGTTTGAAATTGCTTTTATGACACCCAACAAAAACAGATATTTTTCACGAATAAACTGTTTACAATGTCTAAGTATGCATTAGTTTATCCGCACGACCTAACATTCGGCGTTCGATTGGGTGTCTAAGCTCTACTAGCCGTCGTATTCTCTTCTTAGGAGAGTCCAACCGAACCGGCCTAATATAATGCCATTCGATGTATATGTATCTGTTTAGTGTTAGATAAGGTTATTGCCTAGTGAGATATTATGAAAGTTGTATTTTGTACCAGTAAAGTCACGATTTTGGTGCAAGTTTGTTTTGATAAGCTGTAATTGTGATTATTTTGTTGTTAAATGATTACGTTCTTTGTGCATGTTATTACGTTATTTTGATAGTATCATTTGCTTGTGAAGTGATATTTGATTAAGTTATGAATGTGTTGTTCAATCATGTTATTAGGTTATGTTATAAGTAACATTTGTTTGTGACGTGTTGAATTTAGTTTTGCATTTTTGTTGCTCGTTCATTACCAGACTGTGGTGTTAGAACTAATGGTGTGTGTTGTATCATTTTGTTGTTGTTTTTGTAACCATTTACCTTTTTCAGGAATTCATAGCAACAAATATCAAATAATAAATAGATACATGTGTGAATTATTCAAGTTATTGTTATTTCATTCACGCCGTGACCATATCAAGCAGATACATTTCACAAGACATTTGACATTTCAATTTAAAGACGAGACTTTTCAATTATATTTCTGCCATCGTGAGAAACTGATTAGTAAGTGGAAAAATCTCCGGTTCTTAAGTCTGTGTATCGGTTGCTTCTATAGGGAATATTAGTTTATTCTTTTTACGTAATTAAAATATTATAAATTTTCTATTTTCCTTTAAATGTTAGTTCATTTTTATAAGTTTATACAGAAATCTTCACCAATGAAATTCATCATTGGATAATTAAATGTGAACGGGTGTATACCATGTAGGTGTTTATTAGGAGAAAGTCCTTGTTCAGAGTTTCAATCAAGTGCATTGCCTTGCACCGGAAATAGATTACCAATTATTAGCTCAATTACCGTATTTTCTTTGATATGTGGCCCTTGCCGTAAATTAGTAAAATATAAATTTCTTTAATATTGCATAGGGACCTAAATATTTCTTTAATAAAATTAGATTTGGTTTTGTATCATGGATCTTTTTTTCCCGTGAGTTATTATTGAACTTTATGTTCTTTTTTTATTTAACATTTGAAAGATAGGCTACTCCGAAACTATAAGTAGGCTACTCCGAAACTATAAGTAGGCTACTCCGAAACTATAAGTAGGCTACTCCGAAACTATAAGTAGGCTACTCCGAAACTATAAGTAAGCTACTCTGAAACTATAAATAGGCTACTCCGAAACTATAAGTAGGCTACTCCGAAAGACTTCGATGCAAATTTGTACGGAAAATAACTGAAATAAATGTCAAGTGTTTTAAAAAAAATATCATGGTAAATGTTTTTCAATTATGGATATCAATAAAAATTATGAACGTTTCCTCAATCTGACAATTTGTAATTTTGGTCACCACACATCTTAATATTAACGCACGTTTGACCGCTGAATGAACTATTTACTCCATACCATAATGTACTCAATTCTGTTCTGTTCTGTACTGAATAAATACGATTCGGTCTGAATATAAATATAAATGTATATTCGTCATAAAAAGGAATGGCGGGAAAAGGGTTCATCAGCTGGTTGGACATATGATAAAACTTCAATTTATAAACTTTGATCATAAGCCCTCCTATTTGATTAAACTAGAAACGAGGATAAAAGACAAGAAGTATAACTGAAATAAATTATTGAAATAAATAATTGAAATAAATAATTGAAATAAATAATTGAAATAATCATTGATGAAGTTCCGGTGACATTCATAACCTCGATCGTACGCATTTAAGACTGTTTTGTAGAGAAGGCGGCGAAAAGCGACTTTTATAAAAAAACAAAAACAAGTCTATTAATGGGAGCCGGGTGAACGTTTATGTCTTTTGATATTTTATTAATCACACAATTCTTACATGCTTTTTATCAAAATACGTGTCGTAATGTTCTGACTAACGACTAGTATCATTTGTTTTGCAATAGTTTTTCATTATTTGAAATGTCATTTTCATATGAACATCATGAATTTCATCATATAGTATGAACACTACCATTAGGCAATATATATAAAATGTTTTGTTTACGAATACTCACCAAAAAGGCCCCTAATCAACTTTTTTCTGGCCCCTCGGTAAATTAAACAAAACGAAAACAGCATTCAGACAGTCATGTAATTTTGATTCAAAATAAGAAAAAATCTGTAAAAACGTTTCCTACCTACCTATATATAACCCGCTTAAAATGAATTTGTACTGATTATTTACTTTGTACAAGTCGAAATAAATGTTTGTTCTGTTCTGTTCTTAAAATTCTCTGGGTAGGGTTACTGTAAATAAACATTTGTCTCAAGGAGGGCCTTACCATAAAAGAAACATTCTCTGTACATATGTTTATATATACTTGTATACAGAATACGGTTTATGATCATATTGAAACAAGTCTAAGTAAGACCTTCAAAATGCATGACTCTGGTATGTTGTACATAATTGATTGCGTTGCCTTTGCGAACTAAATTTATAAGCAGGCATATTGCTACGACAATCTAACACACCTTTCATTCATGTACTCAGATTTTATTCTCATAAAAAATCCATGAATTTAATTCGCCGTGCATATTTATAATTCGTTACAAGATAAGATACCTTAAGTTAAATACAACAAATACCCTTGTGCTAAAAACGCGAACTGTTAGATTTCTAAACACTTGATTACCCACTTGCTTATCCAGAATCTAGAATAATCAAAATTTACTAATGTTTATCAACAATGTAATCACATATTCGAGCGCCTGACCATGAATACATTTACCACGACTTTTGTACAGCATCATGTTTTATCATTTATTTCAATGAACTTTTTTATGTAAAGCAATACAAAAAGTCTGTTAACTGTTACCCGACTGATTCTACTTTTTTTGCGCCGACACTAAAGTTTTATTAGCTGTATCCAAAGCATGCCAACGAAACGAGTACCAACACATGAGAAATAACGAAATTGTTTAATATGATTACAAGATCTCCTGAAGCAAAAATAGAACGCATATAAACATTTTCGTAGTACCACTCTTAGTTGGTTGAAATATTTATTGAAAAGTTTTTAAAATAACTTACCTGGACGTTTACAATTTTGACGTCGTCATCTACCTTCATTGACGTTGCCATTGACAACAGACCGGCGAAAAATACAAGAAGTAGCTCCATTTCAATATTTCACTGTGAATCTTCTTTCAGTAATGCTGTTATTAAATTAAGTCGAAAAAAACTAGAGAGGAATACAAACTTATTCACGAAGAAATGAGCAGTTGTATAGAACTGACCGTTTCTATAACAAACCATAATACAATAAATCGCTCGCTCCGCCTCGTTTTGCAATTCTCGAAAATGATTGGCTAGCTGTATCGGAAGTCAATATCAATGAAATGCTTGAATAATGTCCGAATCATGAATTCAGGCAGCGTGGAATTGAAACCGTTTCCAGTTAGCAAATTCAATAGTAACACAGTAACGATGCTACGAAAATGTTTGTATGTGATTTTCATTAAATATCTCATCTTATGAGACATACACTGGTTATGACTTGATTTCTTTCGCAAATGAAAAACAAGATTGCGCAGATTACAACCGAATACGTCATGATCTGGAACACGACTTGTTTGATTGAAAGCAATATTATCTAAACAATGCATTATACAGAACGGAAATACATAAATGCATGGATTTTACTATCTATTTCATGGTATATCAGAGAGCGACATCCAAATAAATTGATGTAGTTAAAGCATGCAAATACTACGCACTTGAAATAATTGTAATAAAACGAAACTGTTTATATATACACACATTCTTGCAGGTTGTAATGTTTCTCTTGGGGATGCTCGGTGGTTTTGTGGTAACACGCTGGACTACTGAACTAATGGTCGTGGGTTCGATTCCCGGCTCCGACTTAAGAATTTCTCAGGGACGCTTTTAAAGTGTCCCTACCTCAACTACCTAACCAACTTTAACTGTGACTAGAAAATCGCTGAAAAAAGGCGAAACATGTATCGGAGCTTTACACCGGGTATGATCAAGAACCAGGAAAAATGCCCGGTTCTCCAGTATCTTATCTCCCCTCTCTGGGGCGGCTCTGAAATGACCATAGCTGTCGAATGTGTCGTTAAACAACAGATAAATTAATAGATCTAATGCTTTCTCGTAAGTAGGGGAATTGCTGCCGACTATGTATCAGCACAATATTGACAGAGCTGATATGGTAAGCACTACTCCTGACCAACGAGTACTGTCCGAAACTCTTGCCAAAGGAATTGGTCCTTGTTTTTGTGTCTAATGATACGGACTGATAACTTTATAAACTGTGATTTCAATCCAGATCCTCGATAAATGTGCAAGACTTTGAGTAATTTCCACACCACTTTTGATACAATACCCAAATTACTTACAATCTTTTGTCTGGGATTTCGACCTAATAGTCCACCTATTTGCTCAAGTCGGCTGCGTTCTAATGTAATACGTGACCGGAGTTGCATCTGTACCTGATTTGTATCTCCACTGGATAAAAAAACTAAACACCAAATATTCTGTGTCTGATGCCGTCGCTTATACAGGATTGTCAGATGGTAGCGATGAATAATGCCTAACATTAGTTTCTGCATCATTGTTATCATCGCAAATTTTGTCATTACTCGACCTTAATTTTTATATTCCGCACAATTACGTTTTCAAATGAATAAATAATAAGAGGCCGTCTGGTGTAAAATAAGACAGTGCCTCAAGGCTCGTTATCAGATTGAAATCAGCTGCTAGATAAAAATCAAAGCACTGAGAGCACTAATGGAAGCTGAACTTACTCACACTTGCACTCCAATGGAACGGGAACCAGTCTAACAATTGCATGGCGGATGTAGAAAAACGTAGTATTTCGGACCGCATTAAAATTCATGCGCGCCGAGCCAGTGACGGCTATGGAAAGCCGGACTATCGTTCAGTTTCTAAAAATGTTTAGAAATAAGGAACGGACTGTTTGCATTATCGCTGTAAATGGAATATCTTAACATAGAAAACCACCCGCAATCAAGTTACATAACTCTGGCGAATCTTGTTGCTCGATAATGCGATACAGATATAAAAATATGTACATGTAAAACGTCTCAAAGACATTGAAATTCTACATTATGCGTCGATAAAGATTTAAAACAGATTATGCTAACTAAATACATTATGCGAATAATAAAAACAACATACGTTTTTTAAAGAGATAATTTACGAACCAAGCAATTTTCGTTGCATTTCCAGTGAATATTAAAAGAAAATACAAATGCATAAATCACGCGTAATAAGACCACCCTATCAATGCTAGTTTGTAGTTTCGAGATTCAAGATTTTAACAGTGAGTAGGTAGGTAAATATGCATTTGTATTTGTTAACATAATATACCTGTACGGTAAACTTAAAGCTGGAATGAAATAAAACAATGGGCCTAGGTATTTTTGAATGAGTCAATTGTGTATATGCAAACGAAAATTTATTTTAAAGAATGGTCGTGGCCGAGGTCCAATGGTTACTGCTGGACTTGTAACGCGGCGAAACGGGGTTCGAATATCGGTCGCGATTGGTCATACCCTATTATGAAAATTTGACGAAAATGTCGATTTTCATCCATATATATAGAAGTTGTCAGTTCCCTTGTGAAAGGGTAAGTATGTATTGGTTAGAATGTATTTCTGGGAAACTGGTAAGGTGAAATATCGCTGAACAACGGCATCAATTGATCCCTTCTACACGAAATAATAAAAACAACCTTTATCTGTGCATGTGTGTTAATTTTGACGGAAATAAGAAACTACGCCCTGGTGAATAAATAAAACTTAAAACAATTAAAATGTCAACGAAAATCCTAATTGCAGATTTAACTTTTTATTAATATTTACGAATAGATAATCGAATCACTCGTATTTTCAAACGTCATAATTGTACATGTACTAGTAATCACATATAAGCATTAATTTTCAGTTACATGAACAGTTTATCATAGAGACATCTCTATAAAACATTCAGATGATATCCTCTATCTGAAGTCTTGAATATCTCCGTCCAGGTAACATCAAGGTACTGACTCTGAAATATAAATTAAAGTACAAATGCACCGGAAGAACTCATGGAACTGCAACATGGAACGGGAACTATGAAATGGCGGACGTAGAGAATTGTAACACTTAGGTCAGCATAAAAAGTAAAAAAATGCGACACGAAAAAGTGACCGCCATATAAAGTTGAACTAACATTCAGTTTCCAAAAAGAAATAGAAATCAAGAAAAAAAAAACAGAAAATCTCTTCTGTTGTACTCACTACCTATTTAAAGCTACGATATGTACTGGGCGGTGTGTGAAAATTAAACTCCTTAAAAGACGACCAGGGCAAACTTATAATATCTCAAACAAAGTATACCATTTTCTAATCAAAACTTCAGGTGGAATAATAATGAATAACATGTAATATTACCAATCTTTCTTGTATTAGAAAATGATTGTTTTTAATAATATCGAGTTCTGTCCCTTGGATGGATATTTGCAATTAATAAATTGTAAACTGGTTCCCGTTGACTTGTGTGTACAAAGCTTTGGTGCACTGCACCATGGAACGAGAACCAGTTTAAATAAATTGGAGCTTGTAAATTAAACCAGCGATTCATGTAAAATCACTGAAACCATTAACGAGACGGACGGACGGACAAGAGAAACTTAATATATCGACTCTAAAGTCTATAAAAGAGATCAGTTCATTATACGCGTACAGAAAAATGTGTGACTGTTGAATAATCTAGAAATCTTTAAATAATATTTAGATATTTTTTTGTCATATACTGTTGCAATGCCTGGCGATTTACCAAGGTATTCGTATTCATATTTTATAATTGGTATGGCCGAGTGACATCTCTGCTTTCAAAACCATACAAACATTAACTGGTAAATTTTATCCACAAATGTAATTGCATTGTTCACATCACGTGCTTGGGAAAATTACATAATAAGACCATTGTAGTCTTATTTCATTATGATAATACCGTCGTACTTATATGTTTTTGGTTAATATACATTTTTTTTGTAGAACGCCCGGTTTAGTTGCTAGCTAAAACTATTTTATATATTTGTATATATCAATGTTTTTGCATACGAGTCAATTGCAATCTTACCTGAATAATAATGAACTATTCCTGATATTGTAATTTGATAAACTGACGTTTTAGTAACGGATGAGTTGAAAAGAAGAACATGTGTTTTTCAGTCTCTGATTATAAAGGACAAAAAAGGCCGTCCTTAAAAAAATTGGTTAACGGTCAACTGACCTAATGTTTAGCAATGGTAAGTAGGTATGTATTGATTGTTACATTAAATGATTGAACTGTAAACAGAAAGCTTGAATGAAGGTCAAAATCGCTAAATAATTTTTGGATAGGAGCATTTTTGAAAGAGTTGTCATGAACCTGCTTGCAACTTAATTTTTTTTCAGAATGGCCTGACATAATTTGTTTTTGAAATTCATGATTCCTATCAGACTCCCTGAGGCTTATGAATCAACTTTTATAGTAAGTATAAAGATAAATAAAGTGCAACCTCTCCAAAGCGACACCCTTTGGAGTACCAAAAGGATAATTGTGTTGTTGTTGAGAGGTTGTTGCTCTAGAGACGTTGAATTTAAAGTTAATCCATGTAATGGGAAAACATCATGCTGTTTAAGCAGGGAGATTGTTGCTCAAGAGAACGGCCACTCTGGAGAGGTTGTACTGAATAACGACATTCTGCTTATTACGAGAACATTATACACTCTATATCAATACCACCCTTGTATTCATTAAACTTCAGTGTAAATATGGAGATATGGTCATTATACAAAGTTTTACTGTAATCCTAATCTACTCACTTTTTATGCAAAACTTTCCAGCGACGAAATAAACAATTAACAGAGACATTCCAGTCAGGACACAGGCAGCAATCACAATTCCTGCTACTTCTGCTGTATTTAATTTTGATCGCCTGTAATAGCATAAAATGATGCAGTTAAACATTAACACTATAATCACCATTGAGGCCACGTTAAGGTCTGAGTACTCATGGAAACTGAACGTACATAGACTTGCACTGCAACATGGAATGGGAACTTATTTTACAATTACATGGCGGATGTAGAGAAATCTAATACTTTGATCCGCATCCAAATTATCATGCTCGCCGATCGAGTGAAGGGGAAAATTAGGTGAAAATTAGGTGGAAAGGAGTTAGATGTCTATGAAGCTAAACTTACTTGGCACAGCAAGCTGGACAGTCTCTATGCTGACAGCATTCATGGTCCTCACCACAGTAGAAATAATATCTTTGAATTCCATGATTCTGACACGTGACGCTAGTGTACTCACACAAAGAGACACTTCCGGTCACGTTCTCATATCTAGTGCTTGCGACAAAACAGGCCGGAAATGACGGAGTAATGAATGGTGCTAATTCACTAGAAACCGTTAAAATCAGCGTGAAAACATGTACAAATACGATTGGATATACTCTAAATTCCATCACTAATTTTCTTAAAAATGACTTTTTTGAAAACTTATATTTCCTTTGTAACAAAGTAACTAAGACTTACTAAGTCCATAAACGCGATTTATCGCTCTTTATGTTAAAATATCAAAACAATCTGAATACGCTGGCCTCGTATTAAATTACAAATATTTAAACCATCGAGTCATTTATCAATAACTGTAGATTTATCTTTACATTTATTCACAAGCTTGTTAAAAAAATTTTTTTTTTAAATGTTTACTTCATTTATTAATCCTATCGTTTTGAATGCAGTGTTCAAATCTTCCGTAATTTAACACCAATACTCAGTCAATTCGATAATTTACAACTAAAGTTACAGTACAGAGCACGATATTGTTTTGAATATCGATGACAAATAAAGGCACATTATATTAGTTAAGTTTACGTATACGCCTGTTGGTATTTAAAACATAAACAAATTATTTTATTACTTAATTGTACATTATATACACCGCCTATAGTGTAAACATAGCAGGGGTGGGAAAAATGGTGCGACGTGTTATATTTGTAATCTTTGAAGTTATATTTGGTTGCATATTATTCAGTTTAAAATGTGAAGGACGTCTGGACTGTGCCCAGCAGCATTTTGATGGTTCATCTTCGAATGCAGAAAAGGTTTACTGTGGACCAGGCTTTTGCGAATGTGGCGCGCACGATGATGCCTGCTGTAACGAGTAAGTAACTTCTCACAGTTCTATAACCCATCGCTGTTGTGAATGATTATTTCCTAACAACCTAGACTTTTTATCAGGCCCGAGGAACAGTAATGTTACTTTCTCAATTTTTTTTATTATTCCACACGTTTTCAATAGTCAACAGAGCATCTACCTACCATATTGTTAATGAGCCTGTAACCAGAATGAGAAAAGTCCCAAAAAGTTCTCTCAAAGGCCATTTGGTAACAAAAATCACATGTGAACTAAGCCTACATTCGAACAATGACCATATGTTAAACAAAGGTCATATGTGAACAAAGGCCACATAAGAAGAAATGTCGCCTTTGAACAAAGACCACATATGTTAAACAAAGGTCATATGTGAACAAAGGCCACATAAGAAGAAATGTCGCTTTGAACAATGACCATATGTTAAACAAAGGTCATATATGAACAAAGGCCACATAACAAGAAATGTCGCCTTTGAACAAAGACCACATATGTTAAACAAAGGTCATATGCAAAAAAGGCCACCTATGAAGAAAGGTCGCATTTGATCAAAGGCCACATGTTGACAAAGGCCACATGTTAAAAGTAGTCACTTTTTCCCCACATCCTATCCTTTGTCCATGTTTGTTCATAGGTTTACTGTATTTATCTGTTTCAGAAACGATCTTTCACCAATCGAGATGGTGTTAGTTATATTAGGTCCCGCTACAGTGTTATGCTCAGTTCTGCTGGTTGTGTTTGTATTAAAAACGATTATCTGTACCATAAGGGAAGACAGAGCATTAAACAGGTAAGTATTAAACTCATATAACTGTATCAGAGTATAAGAACATTAAGGCTACCCACGATAAGCGATCATCTTATATAAATGACCAGAAATGAATGATGGTTCCGTTTCCTGACACTACCTCTTGATGACCAGTTTCCTTCTGTTACGTCTTTTGTTACGGGTCACTAACTGTTACACGTGCGTATAATTATGTTCGGTCAAATGAGTTAAAAATAAAATATCTACAATATTCTTTATTTACATTTATCTGTTTTTCAGTGTACCTATATATCGTGTTTACAAGGAATAATACAATGTTGGATACGTAGATCACGTGACCTGCAATTCTTCAGGCAGTGTTGGCCTTCACGTTGGAAATAAAATATCATGCCACTCATTGCATTTTAAACGAAGGGTTGATGTATGAAATTATGGAATATCAACCAAGGACTATGTATTATATTTCAAATAAAGAATTAAGATACTTAAGTTTGTGATTGAATTTTCATACATGCTTTACGAACAATCCCAAAACTATACCATGGAGTACATTATATGTAAGCATTTCGTATTATTACTGTATTTTGATTTTAAATACGTACTTTGACGCGCGTGCTACACAGTTTATTTTGGCAATAAACGAACAAAAAAAAAACAACAACAAAAAAAACAAAAACAAAAATTACGCGCACTGGGTATATCCCGAGCATTTAGTCCGGTGACTCCTTGAGATATCGAAGTTTTACTGTAATTCAAAGCTTAATTACTGCGAGCGTTTCCTGATTACGATGAATTTAGTGCTTTAGGAGTCCATCAAACTGTTATACGTAGAGACTCCTCTGCCACCTTCAAATGAAGGTTATCCTGTGAATAAAGGTCGTTCTTCTAAAACTGTCTTTGATTATTTAGAACAAAATGACCTCTAAATAAAGATCACCTGTTAATAAAGACCACATTTGATATTTCCTAAGGGTGGCCTTTGTTCACAGGTTTGATTATACTTCGTGTTAATATCTTGTTTTATAGTAAGTCAATTACATATACAGCTTAAGGGTCACCTCAAACAAAAGATGTAAACTGTTAATATAGATATACAATTGTGCAAGTATACATTTTTATAATTGCATTTTGTTTATATATTTTTATACATGTAAATACTAGAATAACCGAATTATCAATATATATTTTTG